>OZ022592.1:2462056-2489556 GCA_963669155.1 Arbacia lixula
CCACCAGCTGTGACTTCTGTAACCAAATGCTGTTTGGCGTGGTCAAGCAGGGATGCACAGGCAAGTCCAAACCTTGTAATCTATCGATCAATCAATCAACCAGTTAAAATATCAATCAATCAACCAATCAGTCAATATATCATCAATTAGTCACCAGCTATGATTTCTGTAACCAGATGTTTAGTGTGGTCAAGCAGGTATGCACAGCTGAGCCCACAATTGATCAAGTAATCAACGAGTTAATCAATTGACCAACCAGTCAATCTATCACATATATCAACCAATCAGTCAATTAATCAATATATCAACCAATCAGTCAATATATCATCAATCAGTCACCAGCTATGATTTCTGTAACCAGATGTTTAGTGTGGTCAAGCAGGGACGCACAGCTGAGCCCACAACTGATCAATCAATCAATGAGTTAATCTATTGACCAACCAGTCAATCTATCACATATATCAACCAATCAGTCAATTAATCAATATATCAACCAATCAGTCAATATATCATCAATCAGTCACCAGCTATGATTTCTGTAACCAGATGTTAAGTGTGGTCAAGCAGGGACGCACAGCTGAGCCCACAACTGATCAATCAATCAATGAGTTAATCTATTGACCAACCAGTCAATCTATCACATATATCAGCCAATCAGTCAATATATCAATCAACCAGTCAATTAGTCAATATATCAACCAATCAGTCACTCTATCACATATATCAACCAATCAGTCAATCAATTAATATATCAATCAAACAGTCAATATATCAATCAACCAGTCAATCAATCAATATCTCAACCAATCAGTCAATCTGTCACACATATCAACAAATCAGTCAAACTATCAATGAACCAGTCAATCAGTTAGTATATCAATCAGTCAATCTGTAAATCAATCAATCAGTCAATCAATCAATCAATCAATCAACCAATCCATTCTTACAGGTATGAAGTGTTCAGACTGCGGCTACAACGTCCATGAGAAGTGTGTGCCTCAGGTGCCCAAGCAGTGCCTGAGGAGAGGATCCACCAAGGAGCACAGCTCGGCCCCTGCCAGACAGGTGACCAAGGAGGACTTGACGTCACCCCATCCCCCCTCCACGGATCAGGGACGCTTCACAGCAGGTGAGTCTTCTTGTCTGTTAATATTGTATTCATTGTTTCTTAATCTCAATATCATTAGTAATTTTGTATTTATTATGTACTATATGAGCCATATTTTTCTTGAATTTTTATTTCTAGTGACTTTTGCGAATCACTGTAGGGTTGCAAAATTCTTTCTGTGCTAGTGTGCACTTTGAGATTGTGTAGTGACACACATCAGTAGATGTATGTTTTCTGCCAGTCTTGTCCTATGTGTATACTAATGCAGTAAGTAGCGGATGTAAACTAGGCAATGTAGCAACCACATGCAAATTTCCATAGTTTCAATCACAAAATTAACAGCATATTCTATGACATTGTCATCCTCCCTCCCCCCCCCCCAAAAAAAAAAAAAAAAAAAAAATCTGTACGCAACAATATCGACTTATAAATTCCGCTTAAGTGCCATGATTGCATGATTGGGGTAAGTTAGTCTTGAGTCTTGCATTCTCATCTGTTTTTCTGCTTCTTTTCATGCAGGGTACGAGCAATTCAATAACTTCATCGATGAGACAAGGTCACATGAAGGTCACCTGTACAAGCGAGGAGCGAGGCTGAAGGGCTGGAAGCAGCGCTGGTTTGTGCTCGACTCACAGAAGCATCAGGTACAGGGGGAAATCCCCAAACATACATGGGGAAGCCCCAATCTAAAGGGGAAACCCCTTAAAAATATGTAGGGGAAAACTACCCTCCAAACATAAAACATTAAAGAGAAACTCTCCAACAGTAGTCTGGCTTTCACAGATCCAAAATCTATTAATTTATTATTTTACACAAACACTGGGAAAGAACTTTACTTCATGCCTGAAAAGGCGCAAAAGTTTTAATGTACATCATTTCATCTTAAAACATTTTGACTTGTGAATAGTTGATGTTCACCATTTCACTAGACACCCTATTTGAGTAATTATTGCCTCATTGAGATGATGGACATTGCATGATAATTTTTTTTCCACCTAATGTTTACATTTGGTCTTATTCAGAGTAGTACAATACAAAGATACATTTTTTGTCATCAAAATACTAATTTATTATACATGTATGTTCCCTACTTAATTTTAAAATTGTAATTATGCACATTGTTTTTTGTTGGTGTCCAATTGGTCCCCAATCGTTTTGAAACTTTTGTCTCTTTACAATGATCATTCGTTAATGTATTGTTTTTTTTCATAACATATTTTTGTATTTTCTCAAAATCCTGAAATTGGTATTGATGGTGTTTTTTTTTTTATCACAAACTTTTCTTGTAAAGGATAGTTTCTTATTTTTTAGCTTATTGTTGTTTGATGGCAATAGTTGGCATCTCTGATAATCTAATCGGTTTATATTGCTTTTGACTCTTTGTAGCTGAGGTACTACGAGAACAGGAACGACCAGCACTGCAAAGGGTTCATCGACCTGAAGGAAGTGGAGTCCGTGCAGCCAGCATTCCCCAACCCCTCGGCCCCCAAGAAGGTGGAAGAGAGTGCCTTCTTTGATGTAAGTAGTAGACCTACACCCCTCTACCTCTAAGAAGATACCCCTCCCCCCTCTGGTAGCATTCATCAAACCCTCAGCCCCCAAGAAGGTGGAGGAGAGTGCCTTCTTTGATGTAAGTAGTAGACGTACAACCCTTTTCCTCTAAGGATATCCCCCCCCCCCCCCCCCGCCAAGAAGGTGGAGGAAAATTGATGCGAGTATAGTGAGAAGTATACTGTATACGCCATATATTTCGCAAGTCTGATTTTTCGCGGATCAGGACTTCGCGACAATTTCGCTAGTGGTGAAATTCACGAATAGCACCCGACACGCAAAATTCACGAAAATAAAAACCCAGCGAAATATCTGGCATATACCGTATATCAAGGCCACTCCAGAGAAGAACAAAAGTGTAGTTTTTAAATTTTGTTTTAAGGTCTCAATGAAAAACAATGTTCAATGGATACTAAGAATGTGGTCTTTGAAGGGAAATTCCTCCTTGAAATTAAGTTGGTTGTGATGATAGCAAAAACAAAGAAAGAAACATGTCAGTGAAAGTGTGACAAAAATCCGTCAAAGGATAAGAAAGATCAGTTATGTAAGATTATCATTCCTGTGACGTCACATACAAATTCCTCTCCGATATGTTGTGTAATATTTTTTTTTGAAAATGTAAATTTTATCAACAGAATATATACCACTTTACATGTGCATTTGATATATCATTATACACTTGTTTTTACACACATACCTCTATGAAAAAAATTTGTTCCCTCTTTAAAAAACAGAAAAAGAAAATAATTGGAATCACACAACACTCAACGTATGGGAGAGCACCTCACAAATGACGTCACAAATCAAAGTGTCTTAACATCACTGATACGTTGCTCTACTTTTTTTCTGCTATGATTTAAACCGATTTAAACTCAGGGTGGACTTTCCATTTAAAAGACAGGTGGTCTTGCTATGTATAGCTGAAGCAGTTTCACTGTAATCCTAAAGCTACTCAGCCTCAAAGAAAGAAGGTCAGCACCCATCCCGTCCCCCCAACCCCCCAACCCCTAATGTAAAAATAGCTGCATGAAGCTATTGTCGGAACAGTTTGTTGTATTCAGTATGATTTAAATGTGCAAATATAACATTATATACAGTTTGTTATATTTAAGAAAATCATTAAAATTTTGCAAGAGTGATGTTCAAACTTTTTTGGCTCTTTCTGTAATATGAAAGTATATGTTAATTTGTACAAATACAGTGAAAAATGTGTTTTAAAAAAAAGGTCATGTTTTGTTGTATTTAGAACACTGACTACTTTCCTTGCTTTGCAACAGTTTTAATCCAAAAAAGATTGGCTGAAAGTTTTCTTGTTTTTTTTAAAATTTATCTGTGCAGCTGAAGACGACAAAGCGAGTTTACAATTTCATCGCTGTTTTAATAAAAAAAAAATAATCAGTTTTAATCAAAAAAAGATTGGCTGAAAGTTTTCTTGTTTTTTTAATTTATCTGTGCAGCTGAAGACGACAAAGCGAGTTTACAATTTCATCGCTGACACGAAGGGCGCAGCAGAGGAGTGGATCAGCAAGATCCAAGACTGCTTATCATGATAGCGGACAAAGAAATCCCACCGGCCAATGGCAATATAGTGTATAGCGCTACGGTTTGAAGCTCAGAGAAGGGATCGTGCACCGGTCTTCATTTGCAGCTCTCTGCCAATGGCAATATAATGGACAGCACTCTGGTTTGAAGCTAGGAGAAAGGATTATGAAGCAGTCTTCACTTGTAACTCTCTGCCAATGGCAATATAATGTGCAGCGCTCCAGTTTGAAGTACAGCGTGGGGATCATGTACCAGTCTCCCAACAAACTCTCTGCCAATGGCAATATAATGTTCAGTGCTCTGGTTAGAGGCTGAGAGTGAGGATCGTACACCAGTCTTCATTTTGTAACTATCTGCCAATGGCAATATCATGTACAGCGCTCTGGTTTCAAGCTGAGAATAGGGATCGTGCACCAGTCTTCATTTTGCTGCTCTCTGCTAATGGCAATATTGTGCACAAGGCTCCAGTTTGAAACAGGGCATGGGGATAGGGCACCAATCTCTATCCCATCGACCCCTCTGCCACTGGCAATATAATGTACAGCGGTCCAGCTTAGAGCTCAGTGAAGGGATCGTGCACCAGTCTGCTCTCCCAAGAAACGCTCTGCCAATGGCAACGCTCCTGTTCAAAGCCAAGCTTGGGGATAGTACACCAATCTCTCTCCCCTAACGTACCCTCTGCCAGTAGCAATATAGTGTACAGTCCCATGAGAATCATTACAGTTCAGCGCGCGGATCATGTACCAGTCTTTATATTTCAGCTCTCTCGCAACAAACTCTCTGCGTATGGCAATATAGTGTAGAGTGCTCTGGTTTGGAGTTCGGCGCATGGATCGTGCACCAGTCTTCATTCACTGCTCTCTCACAACAAACTCTCTGCCAATGGCAATATAGTGAAGAGTGTTCCAGTTAAGAGCTAGTGTGGGGATTATGCACCAGTCTCTATCGCAACAAATTCTCTGTGATGTGGAGGGAGACCGGTGCAGCAACGTCGCATCACCACCTTGGCAGACACAAAGATGGGATCGCTCACCAGTCTTCATTTGTAAAACGCTGAATAGACAGAGGGTGGTATAGTAATGGTGTCGGTCGTATCAGGAGTGAAAATTCAGAGCGTGGGTAAACAGTCCACATGGGCAAAAACGCTGAATAGACACAATGTGGTATTGTTGTAGCGTATGTCAAACAGCAGGAGAAATTATTCAGAGTTTTAGTCACCAGTCTTTATTGTGGGAAATGCTGAAAAGACACATTGTGGTTTTGTTATTTTGTTTGTTACATTGCAGTAGCAAAATTGTAGAGTTTTGGGTGCCAAATATTCATTTGTGGCACTCCCCAAAGACTCATTTTATCAATAGAATTTTAATACTTTTTTTTTTACCAAGTTTGTCACTATTGATTTTCTATTGGGATTAATGATCCTTTTTTTTTTAAATTACTGTGATGAAAAATGTTCCATTCATTTTCCTTGCAAAGTTCCAAATGACAAATGACATGTAAAGCACACACAATAACGAAAGGTTTTATATTTTGATTTTGACTAAATATTTTACATTATGATAATTGGATTCTGATGTTAATTTTGAGATAATTACTCCTTCGAAATCCGGAAAGTAATGTTCCATTAATTTTCCTTGCAAGGTTCCAAATGACAAATGACATATTCATGTAAAGCGCACGTAATAACGAAAGGTTTTATATTTTGATTTTGACTAAATATTTTACGTAATGATGATTGGATTCTGACGGTAATTTTGAGATAATTTGCTCCTTCCAAATCCGGAAAGTAATGTTCCATTAATTTTCCTTGGAAATTTACAAATGACAAATGACATATTCATGTAAATCGCACACAATAACGAAAGGTTTTTTATTTTGATTTTGACTAAATATTTTACATAATGATGATTGGATTCTGACGGTAATTTTGAGATAATTTGCTCCTTCAAAATCTGGAAAGTAACCCTGTAGAAGTGAACTAACTGTATCACTCACATATGGTACTTTCATATTGACTCATGAAGATCAAGGTGTTGTTGTAAGGGGTATCTGCGTCAGCTTTTGTCACCAGGGGAAAAAATGAGAATGGAACTTTGGGGGCTTCATTTTAAAGCTTGATGTCATTAAACTAGCACTCTAAACTATGTTTAGCCTTGCATCCTTTTAGGAGAAGTAAATTTTCATGGGGGATTTAATATTGAATCAAGCAGATAAAATCAAAGCACATTTGTAAGAGGTATTTGTAATTTTTGTCATTATACTCCAGTGATAGCAACTCACCAAGCCATTAGTTGAAAGTCTCGATGGTTTCAGATTGATTGACAATGAAGATGATGAAGCAAATTACAGGGATCAATTTGCTTGATTATATAGGATATCTAAGACAAATTTATGATATAGAATATATTTGTGAAACAAAAGGAAATATTCTAAGGTTTTTGTTTTGTTTGTTTGTATGATGTTCTCTGGTAGAACTTTGTGAAACTGCCATGCCATACGTGTATTTAGATAAGCCTTAGCTAATGGGATTCAAGAGGTCCTCTATTAAGTCTTTTGAATGAGATCAATTGGGGGTCAAGGGATTAAGGAGGTAAAAAGGAGATTAATGCTTTTGCGGGAACATTTGCTTGTTAGGTTGCTGTAGAATGATACTGTTTGTTATGCTTGGGTAAGGTAAGGGTTAGGGTTTAGGGTTAGGGTAAGGGTAGGTACGTGTATGTTAAGAAGCTTTCTGCTTGCCACAGAGAGAGGTCTGATGGTGGCTGGTGTACGTGTGAAAGAGGGTGGAAGAGATGAACGGTGCTGCGATCACACCGTAGTGGATTGCAGCTGAAACGTACCACAGCAGTCCTATTGGCCCTTTCACACAGGGTTAGAAATTGTATGTAAAAATGCTTTCTGCTTGCTTGCCACAGAGAGAGACGTCTTGTGGTGACTGGAGTATGTGTGAACGAGATAAACGGTGCATTCACACCCGAGTAGTCTGCGTCTGAAACGTACCACAGTAATTGTATGGGCCATTTCACACAGTTTCTCAATAAAAGCGCAGCGGTGGACCAGCGGAGCATTTCAATTCGCTGATTGGATGGTGTTGCCATGGTGAGAAAACACTGGCATCAAACTATAAGCGTCTAGCAGCAGTAGCATACATCTCCTATGTGAACATACTTCATGGCTGTTGTACCGGTACGTGTGAAGGAGGGAACACTTTCGTGTGAATGCACCCTCTTGACGGTTGAGCTGAGAAGTCAGACAAATGCAAGACATGGATCGAAAAATCCGCAAATTTATCTTTGCCTTTTTTCTTTCCTGTACAGATCAAGTACTAATTAAAACTGTAGATTTATAATGATGATAATACTGCATTTGAAGTACATGTAATACATTTGTAATATATGACAATAATTTTGCCTGTACATATGTGTATATATTCATCTGTGATATATATAATGTATCTGACTTATTTAAAACTGATCTCACTCATTCATTCAAGTAATAATGGCATTTTTCATCTGCTTGGTGATATCACACGTCCACCAGGCGGTTGATTTTATTTTTAGGTTGCTTCTTTTTAAAATCTCCTGACTGTTGAATATTATTCTGCGTCAACCTGTGTGCAATGGTAGAGTGAAGATATGCTTGTGTGTTACATATAAAAAGAGGAATAATATATTGTTGTATATGTAATGTTTAACAGTAAGATCTTTTTGTATGATGAAGGAATGGGTATAACGATATCAAGATTGGGAGATATTAAATTTAAGAGATTTCATTGCAATACCCTCGTTTTCGTCATTGTGGCACAGTTGAAGTCGTCCGCTCTCCCCTCTTTTTCTCTGTTGTCATGGGAAAACATAATTTCTCGCATGGATAAGATTACTTACGACAAGGCATAGTGCAATGTGTGTTGTAAGGCGTAACTTCATTATAAGATGCTGATTCACTTTGTAGAATTTTGCAGGGTTAGACTGAGCGAGTGGTCATAGAGAGTTAACGACAGTACCTTAAAAAAACCTGATGAATCTTCTTGGGACTATTTTCTATTGTAGTATAACATTTCTTGTTTTTTTATTCAAGCTATGAGATAGTCTTTAAACTGCTCGATGGTTGAATTTCATACAGTACTTAGATTTTTCATGATTATAGTTGTAAAATAGATATGTTTTTTTCCTTCAATTTATGCCAAATGTAGCGTAGAACAAATCAACAATGTTTGCTAGTGGTAGAACGGACAAACTGAAGTCCGCTGTGTTTCTGGACTTATATTAGGGAGAAGATGTCATTTAATGCAGGGGTTGAATTTGTAAGATGTAAACTTTTCAATTTGTTACAAGAAGAAGTAATTGAAAGAATTACCCAAAGATCCTTTTATGGACAACCACATGATGTACCGCGGTACTTCTTGTGTATATTTCTTACTGTGCAAGAACTTTCCGTCAAGGAAATATCAGTTTGGATAAATAAAAAGTTAAAGGGATAGCTCACCCTAAAATAATTTTGGTTTCAATAAAATAAGACACATGACAGAAACATATCAGTGAACGTTTGACGAAAATTGATCCAAGGAATAGAAACTTATTTGATTTTGTGACATCACGTACGAGGTACTCTACCATGCGTTGTGTAGGCCTACAATTTTTTTGGAAAATGTCAATTTTCCCAAAAGGATATTTACCATTTCACCTGTGAGTTTGATATATCATTAGGCACATGACTTTACACACATATTGATATGAAAAGAATGTATTCCTTCATCAAAGAATATAAAAAAGGCAATTTATGGAAAAAGTAGTACACAATATATGGGAGAGCACCTCGCACGTGACGTCACTAAATCAAAATGTTAAAATCAAATAACTTTCTTTTCCTTGGAGCAATTTTCATCAAACCTTCACTAATGTGTTTCTTTCGTGTGTCTCCTTTTATTGAAACCAAAATGATTTTAGGGTGAACTATCCCTTTAACAAGACTGTTCCAGAAGCTTGTTAGTGATGGAATACTGCAGCTTGTTCGTCAAAGTTGCAATCTTTTTCAACTTAATCTTGACGATACAGGGCTCCATTTTAAATACTAAAATCATTCCATAAACAAAAAAACACAAAACATGCTGCTTAAAAGGGGTATTCCTGAAGAAGTTACTTTAAATAGAAGCCAAAAAATCTAGAAAGCAGAATAGAGGAAAATTGAACTACTAATAAAAATGTTATGAATGTTTTAATGATATAGACATTCACATTTTGGCGAGTCAAATTGGCACATTGGTCACGAGGCTGTGATGTCACTGGCAACTTTTCTTCTATTAGCATGCTTAAAATAACCAAAATCTCATGTCATTTTTGGACTGGAGTCCACTTTTAAAGAGGGCAAACCCATTGAAGTCTGAGGTACATACACAAGCTTGTTGTAAAACAGACACATTATTTGGCCATGGCAGGATTTGACAGGGCTCGTACTAACGTTGCAATCATGATTTCTCTGTGCTGTCACCATCCTTCTTCTTTGTACCATCTGCTGCATAAATTTCCCGTCTAAATATTGTGAAACTTACTAACAAACTGCTGTAATATACTAATAATTCCAGTACTCTTTAATTTTCTAGTGCACATGCCTTCTTTTCATACAACACTAATAAATGGGGACTACGTATAAAGCTTAATGCCATGCAAAGGACATCCTGTATCTTTATACACCACTGATCAAAGAGGATTAGCTTGCTACTGTATTAGGACCAATATATGTAACTTCATACTCTACGGACCGATATTCATAAACCAAAATCTAGGACACTTTTCATAAAGCATGAGGACATAATAAGTTTTTTTTTTAGTATAGTGGTCCTTATGAATACATGTAGCAGTCCACTTGACTTGCTGTCTGTAGGAATAGCGGTCCGTTTGAAAAGCGCTCCTTTTGATTAGCGAGCACACTCTGATAAATGCAGAAGGTTTCATCCTTGTTCCTAATATAAACTAATTATGTAGTGTACTGGGCCATTGTATAAAGCATTGCGAATGATCGCAATTTGACTTACCATTAATATCAATTGTAACTCTGTACATTAGACATGGGAGATTGGACTTGCAATTGATTTGGATCAGTCACAACTCTTTATAAGATGGGACCTTGGTGTGATGTTTTTATTTGCTGTTATTTGGGGGTTTGTTTCTAAATCACAATAACCTTGACTCAGACATAAGGCTTGCTGCTTTCCATCCCAGTTTCTAATTTGCACCAAAGAAAATTAATGTCCTATCGCCATTAACCTTCTAAACATACAGTCCAAAAGTATAAATAAACACTTTGGGACCATTTGGAATTTAATTTCAAATCTTAAATTACATTCGCCTTTGTTCTAAACTATGTGTTTGAATACCCTCTGAATATAAAACCAAGGCTTGTTTTAATCCTTTTGAAATGTGCATGCAAACAAGTGTTTCACATAATTTGGAATCCAAATTTCAACTCATTTCAATTAATTCCACTTCCCTGTGAAATATCAAGATGGCTAGAAAATCACCCTCTAAAACAGAAAGTTTGCACTGCATATATAGGTATAAAATTTGTTGGTGTAATAATTATGTGAAACCAAGGGTACTTCATTGCATCTGTATGAAGCATTCGCAAAATTATAAAATCATGCTGTTTTGTTGATAACCTGATAGCTAGAATATTGATTAATCTATGTTCACTGTTTGCTGCAGGGTTTGAACGACATCAAAACTATTTTTCTTCTCTTCTATTGTGTTTAATTCTTTATGTGCCAGACAGACATGTTGCTCTATGGGATTTGTGTGTATTACACATCCCTTCTATGAATATTCATGAGTATTCTGGGAACGTGATTGGTCAATTGATGCTTGCAGACTTCAAAATATATCTGCCTCAGCTCCGGATATTTTGGGGCATAAAAGGGTTGAGTAACATTTCTTGTGCAATAACCCCTTGTACCCATAAATGAGCTGACAGTCACATACGCCCTTCTCGCACATAAAAACAAGCATAGTATAATGTGTATTGTAACACTGGGGAGGGATAAAGCTTGCAGTTCAACATATTTGAATGAGCTGATTGTCACATATGTCCTTCTTGCACACAGCAGGTTTGGGGAAAATGTGATGTATTTAACACAGAGGAGTAATGAGCTTGTAGTTCCTCATTAAAATGAGGTGACAGTCACATGCGTCCTTCTTGCACATAACAGGTTTGGGATAAAGTGGTGTACTATAACACAGGGAACGAATGAAGCTTGTAGTTCAACATTATTAAATGAGCTGATTGTCACATATGTCCTTCTTGCACATAACAGGTTTGGGATAAAGTGATGTACTATAACACAAGGAACGAATGAAGCTTGTAGTTCAACATTATTAAATGAGCTGATTGTCACATATGTCCTTCTTGCACATAACAGGTTTGGGATAAAGTGATGTACTATAACACAAGGAATGAATGAAGCTTGTAGTTCAACATTATTAAATGAGCTGATTGTCACATATGTCCTTCTTGCACATAACGGGTTTGGGATAAAGTGATGTACTATAACACAGGGAACGAATGAAGCTTGTAGTTCAACATTATTAAATGAGCTGATTGTCACATGGGTCCTTCTTGCACATAACAGGCTTGGGATAATACGATTTATTATACCACTGGGAATGAATGAAGCTTGTACTGTAGTTCAACATTATTAGAACAAACACATGAGGGAAATTGACTTCAATTGTGGTACGCGCTTTTGAAAAGGACAAAGATGTGATTTTCATCCCGTTATTCAATGTAGTGTGATCATCATCGTATTAGCACTGGGTTTTATAATGCAACCATGGGTTTCATTTCTATTTCCATTGTCTCGGCAGAGGGCAGCACACGAAGGATTTGTGATAACTGGGGAAATTTAAAAGAAAATGATTGTAGATGTTTATTTCCAAGCCTGATAATCATAAAACGTATACTCAGCGATGATAAACACAGGCTCCTTTTTGTATTTGAGCTGTGCTTTGGTGTGATTTCTGCACTGGTACCCTAAATGCCCCCAGTAAAGTCTGGGCCCTGTAACATAAAGGTTTGCGATCAATCACAAATTTGAAAGACAAATTCTGATTGGTTACTGGTCAGTCTTTTGAACAAAAGGTGCATGCAAGAATGATGTTGATTGGCCATTGCCATTTTGCGATTGATCGCAAAACTTTATGATATGGGGATACAACAATATAAACACGGTTTACTACCTATATTGGGTAAAGGGCACTATTGATTAATATTGCCGTACATTGGTGGAGATTGTCCCTGGTTATCTTATAAACATGATCTGGCCTCATTTTATAAAAGTATTTTGATTTATATGAGTTGATTGCAAGTTAACTCCCCTATGTCTAATGCCCAGAGTTAGATTGGTATCAATTGCAAGTCTCGTTGCAATCAATCGCAATTCATTATGAAATGGGGCCCTGATTAGCCTATAAACATGTGCTGGTTTATATATAGAAATATTCCCTTTTGGGAGGTTTGGGGTTGGGGAATTTGATAATGTAAAATGGCACAAAGTTCCGACAGAGGCTGCAAATATGTTTGTCTTGTTTCTTCTAGCAATCAAGTAGAACTAGCTCTGTGGCGGGCGCGACTTTCGCTATGCAAATCTTCAAGTACGTGCATGCATGGAACTTGTGTATGGTGTCCCATAGGCCTAAACACTCATTTATTTGTTATTGTTGATTTTTATGTGCATATACATTCTCTCGTCATGAACGCTTGTACTGTTATGTAATGGGAAATACTACTTTTCATGTATGTAGGAGTAAAATGGTAATCTAACGACCGTCTTGAGTTGTAATACTATGGTTAATAATCAATAATATGGAATTCATGAAATGTCTTAAAAAGAGGAAATTTATTTGTAATGTTACTTATTGTCTGTTTAAAACAAAGATGGATACTTATTTGTAAAAAAAAAAAAGGATGTGTGTCGTCTGGTTATTTTGAAATGTTTGTTTTGTTTTCATGCAAAATATTTTTTATAAGTGCACTCGAAGGGAATAAGAGAGAACACAGAGAGATTCAGAGAGAGAGAGAGAGTAGGGAGGGGAAGAAAGAGGAGAGAGGAAGAGAGCGAGAGGGAGCGAAAGAGAAGGGGGAGGGAGAGAGAGGGAGAGAAAGAGAGAGAGAGAGAAGGAGGGAGGGAGAGAGAGGGAGATTGAGAGAGAGAGATAGAGACAGAGAGAGAAAGAGAGAGAGAGAGAGATAGAGATTGAGAGAGAGAGATAGATTGAGAGAGAGATAGAGATTGAGAGAGAGAGGGGGATTGGGAGTGGGTAGGGGGAAAGAAGAAGGGGAGGGAGAGAGAAAGAGTGGGGGATGGGGGGGGGGGGGGGGAGACAGAGAAGGAGGGGGAAGAATGAGGATTTGAGAGAGCTAGTGAAAGAGAGGGGAGGAATACAAGAAAAGGTCCCAAAGTTGACATTGCAGTGTGGGGCAGAGATAGATGGATATACAGTGTAGAACAAGGTTAATATAAAAATGGGAGAACTCAAAGCGATTCTTACTCATTGCCTTTTCAAACTGAACAATAAGGCGATCAATATTAAGAGTCCCACCATCTCTGTTTCTGTCTCAGCCTGTCTGTCTGCATGTCTCTCTCTCCCCCTCTCTATATCTCTTTGAGTCTCTCGCTTTCTGAGTCTGTCTGTCTGTCTGTCTGTCTGTCTCTCCCTACACCTCTTTGAGTCTCACTTTCTGAGTCTGTCTGTCTGTCTCTCCCTCTCTCTACATCTCTTTCTTTGTGTCTCTTCTTTCTTAATGTCTCTCTGTCTCTCTCTCTAGCTGCGTTCCTTCGTCTCTTTCTCTCTTTTTTTTTTGTGTGTCTCTCTCTCGTAGTTCTTCTCTCTGGATTTCTCTACCTGTCCATTTAGGCCTTCATCGAGCAACTTCTGTGAATAAGACCCTGCTGAAAACGTATCGTTTTAATAAATAATTCCTTCAAAATATTCCAGTTTTGGGTGGGTCAATGGAGGACTGGTGCACATCAAAGTTGATTTTTAGTATTTACCCATTAAATATTTATCATTTCTGAATTACATAAGGTTTCTACTTTAATTCCTAGAATAATTGAATGAAAAACCGTGCGCTTAGAAATGGCTGTATTAAGCGCCAAATAAATGTGTTTTTTGTTATTACTATTCTCTCCAAGTTGCTTCACAATTTGTGCCAAAACCTTCCAAAAAATGACGCCGACATACATGACGCATTAACCATTTAAACAACACAGTGGAAGGTCTAACATTATTGAAATCAATGTTGGGCAAATCATAAAACGAGGGTATTGCAATGAATGGGTGTAAATGGGAGAAAGTTATGCTGCCATCTATCTGCCAAGAATAGAAAGTGAACGATATCGACTAAGGAAGAAAATGTAGACTGCTTTCCAATGGTACGCCGCCTAAGCCTTTCAGAAAACGGGCCGCAATCTCGATGTATCGCAAATTGGAGTAAAACCACGAGAATAATCCGTGAGAGAACACCATGTCGGGTGGAGATACTCAATATGTTGGACCATACAAGCTGGAGAAAACACTAGGAAAAGGCCAAACCGGTGAGTTTGTCGGCTTCGATTTTTAGGTAGCTGCACCCCGACTTGGGCGAGTATTGCATGTTGTCATTGCGGTCGCTGCTGGCTTGGGAGTTTGTTGTGGTGCACTCGATATTCAATAGAAAGAGGCACGCTTAGCTACACACACACGGGCACACACAGGAATCGAACGCAGCTGCACTGCACTGTAGCATGCATGCATAATGTGCAGTCATTTTCGATATTTGCCTGACAATGGACTGACCTTGGTCTAAAGCCAAGGCGAGGGGCCAATGATTAAGGCTTATTTAGATTACTAGAAAATCGACTACTAGTAGTAAGATGGAATATCTCAAGGCTAGACAATGCAGCAATGCTTGCACAGTAATAATATTCACAATAATAACTTGTGTTGATATAATTCCAAGCAAAAGTGTGCCAACATCTCACTATGATAATTTACACGTTTGTTACAATCCAACATAAAACACATTGCACAGCACAGCATCTAGATCTAGTAGATCAACATTAATCAAATTTATAATTGTAATTATTAAAGGCATGATCAAGTCTATAGCAAATACATATACTATAGATTGATTTCTTCATTGCATGTATCTTCTTTTAAAACTTAAGTTACAACTACCAGCTATATTTCTTAGTATCCCTGGCCAATGACCATGACATACATTGTGTGTAATCTGCTACTTCATCTCATAATCATCACAAGGTTATGAAGCCAATCATGAAGTAGACTGTTGGCATCATGTGCTGTTTTCTCTTCCGGATACTACCAGTACTAAAGGAAAACAAAATCTTTTGTAGATTTACCCGGTACTTTCTAGACTATATCTCCAATTCATAAAGAATTTTCTCTTGTCTCCCCTCACACCTTGTTTTCCATGCTTTTCCAAACGAAACCCCTTTAAAAGTGTGACAAGAGTTTTCTCATCTACAGTAGGTCTAGGGTATTGCTGAGAGTGTCTTTTGTGTGACATACATGTACATGGAAGCCACCCCCACAAAGAGTTGTTTTTTAATAAATATGCACTACAGCTCGAAGGAATTGGCATAGGGAAAGGGAAGAAAGGGAAGGAGCCTCAGTTTTAAACCGTGGTATATTTTGTCCAGTTCAGCATTAACATGATACTTTTTAGGCTAAAGCATCGTGTTTCATCCTGAACTGGACAAAATATACCACGGTTTAAAACTGAGGCTCCTTCCCTTTGCTCCCTTTCCCTATGCCAGTTCCTTTGAGCTGTAGGCCTACAGTGCACACAGCTAGAATTTTGTAACATTTTAAAAGTACATTGTATGCTGATGGTATTAATGTTATGATGTATATTGTACCTACTGTACACTGCAGGGAAAAAAATACACGGGGGCTAGGGGCGATTTCGCCCCTGAAATGCTTAAAAGAACCCCCTAAATTCCCATAGATATAATGTAAAGTTGAAACCAAATTGGCAAATGTGGTCAAAAAGAAGCCCCCAAAATTTTTAATTAAATTTTCCCTGGTTGGGCCTACACTGTTATGTTATTGCTAGGCATGCATGTTTCAATATTTAAATAGATTATGCAGGACAGTGTTCTTAATCACTCATTAGATAGATTAGATATTTGCAATTTATTGTCCAATTGGAAATTTCATTTTCACTGGTCTACATTGATACAAATATAGAATGTGACATCACACAAGGTACATATAAATAGAAAGACATAATACAATTATACAAATTCTAAAGGATACATGATGTTTGTATTAGTTTTACAATTACTGAAACTGTGCAAAACACCTGTGCAAGGGTCATGGAGCTACATGCACCCTGCTAAAATGATGCCAAGTAATTTGTAAATTATTAATTAACATAAGCCCCAGTACAATGTGTTTTCACTGCTGACGAAATCCAAATGCCCCATCAGTTTGTTCAATTGATCAATTTTTTACAGTTACTGGTAATTCAACTTGTCAGACGTACACAGAGGAACACGTTCTAGGAAAAGATTGATTTAAGGACAGAGAAGTACGGTACCCTTTGTTATGGTCGATAGACCAAACGTAATAGAGGGGATTACTGATACAGTCTGGGTGTAGTCTAGGCTACCAGCAAATATCCCGCAGGGAGTGTCAAGTCCCGGTCTGCTTCGATGAAACACAAGACAAACATGTTTCAAGGAATAGATATTTGTTATGGATACTCTGCTTGTACTGTAAAGATGATAGAACTACATTAGGAGCTAAATTAGACAGTTGTGGCTTTTTAACAAATTTGTAAAAAACACTCTTTGCATCGCTTGGGTTAATGGGAATATGAAATTCCTGCTCAGATGAAAACAAGGCAATGCATTTCAAGGAATACAGTATACTTTTATACACAGCTTGTAATGCAATGATGGTGATGGTGTTACATGTAAGAGAAGGAGCTCGATTATTCATGTAGAGGCTTGTTACCAGATATACATATTTTTTTGCACGGCTTAGGTTTACAGGGATATGAAATTCCTGCTCAGATGAAAACGAGACAAAGAGTAGATTTGTTATGGGTACTGCTCAAGTAATTATGTATTGATGGTGAGCTAATTTAGGAGTAGCTGAATTATTCATATAATGGCTTGTTACCAAATTGCATTGCTTAGGTTTATAGGAATATGAAATGCAGATGAAACAAGATGAATGCATTTCAAGTAATGGAGATTTCTTATGGATGTACACTACAGCTCAAAGGAATTGGCATAGGGAAAGGGAAAGGGAAGAAAGTCAAGGACCCTCAGTATTAAACCGCGGTATGTTTTGTCCAGTTCAGCATGAAACACGATGCTTTAGCCTAAAAAGCATAATGTATCATGCTGAAATGGACACAATATACCGCGGTTTAAAACTGAGGCCCCTTCCCTTTCTTCCCTTTCCCTTTCCCTATGCCAATTCCTTTGAGCTGTAATGTACACAGCTTGTAATGCAATGATGATAGACAATAGCATTACAATAGGATAAGGAGAGGCTCTAGATTATTCATGAATGTAGAGGCTTGTTACCGAATCTAAAAAACTTTTAGCATCGCTTGGGTTTAGGGAAATATGAAATTCTGGCTCAGATGAAAACCAGACAAATGCAGCCTTCCTTCTGTAATGGAGAGATATAGGTTAGATGGATGGATGGGCCAGGATGGATGGATGGATGAATGGAATGAATAGATAGATAGATAGATAGATAGATAGATAGATAGATAGATAGATAGATAGATGGATAGATATGTAGGTAGGTAGGTAGGTAGGTAGATGGATGGATGGATGGATGAATGGGCCATAATGGATGGATGGAATGGATAGATAGATAGATAGATAGATAGATAGATAGATAGATAGATAGATGGATAGATATGTAGGTAGGTAGGTAGGTAGATGGATGGATGGATGGATGAATGGGCCATAATGGATGGATGGAATGGATAGATAGATAGATAGAAAATATAGATAAATAAATAGATAGGTAGGTAGATGGATGGATGGATGAATGGACCATGATGGATGGATGGATGTAATTGATCGATAGATAGATAGATGTAGATAGATAGAAAATATAGATAATATATCTATAGGTAGGTAGATGGATGGATGGATGGATGGATGGAATGGATAGATAGATAGATAGATAGATAGATAGATAGATAGATAGATAGATAGATAAATAGAGAGAGAGAGAGAGAGAGAGAGAGAGAGAGAGAGAGAGAGAGAGAGAAAAGTGGCAATGCTTGGTTTAATGGAAAAACATGCAGTTGGGGTCTGGTATGGTAGACTAGTGGTATAGTCTACTGAAGGGTAATTGAAAATATCCACATTGCACTGCAGGGCGTTCAAAGGGCTCGAAACAAAAGGAAAATCACAATAGAAAGAACGTCCTTCCCCTAACAAAGTTCTGCTTGATGGCAGAATTAGATCAATATAAGCACGTTCTTCTTCTTCTTGATCTAGATTGATTGAAAGCTAGACCCCGATGTCTCTCTCTCTCTCTCTCTCTCTCTCTTTCTCTTTCTCTTTCTCTTTCTCTCTCTCTCTTAAGTCATCCATCTGAGTTTTCCTGATGCTGTGTGTGCTAGTTTCACTGACCAGTAGTAATACTAATCAGATTGATTAATGAATCTGTTAGAAATATGAGCAAATAGATACTTTCTTCTTACATACATGTACCAGCTTCTTGATAGCATCTCTCTCTGTCTGTCTGTGTCTCTCTCTGTTTCTCTGTCTGTCTGTCTGTCAAATCATCCATCTGAGTTGCTCCTGATGCTGTTTGTACATGTAACCTTGTTTTACTAGTACTAGTAATACTTATCAGATGGATTAATCAATCTGTTAAAAATCTGAGCAGAGAAAAACTTTCTTCTTTCCAGCTTTTTGAACTAGATTGATGACAGGAAATACCGTCAGCATGTATCTGTCATGTTGTGAATCTGAGATCTTTCTAATATTGTGTAACCTTTGTTTTACTGGTAGTAATACTAAGATGATGTATTAATCATTTTTTTTTTTTTTTTAGAAATGTAAGCGGAGAGGATCTTTATTTCAAGTTTATTGATCTACATGTAGATTTATCATGGGGAAGACCCTTAGCATCTTTCTGTTACATCATGTATCCAAGTTAATTCTAATATAATTGTAACATATGTTTTACTGGTAGTAATACTAAGATGATTGATTAATCAATTTCTTAGAAATATAAGTGGAGAGGAACTTCCATCTCTCAAGTTTCTTGATCTAGATCTATCATGGCAAGACCCTAAGCATCTACATGTACCTGTCAAGTTGTGTAACCTTTGTTCTACTGGCAGTACCAATAAGATTGATTAATCAAACTGTTAGAAATATGAGCAGAGAGGAAGTTTCTTCTTACCAGTTTCTTGATCTGGATTGATCACGGGCAAGCCCCTTAACATCTTTCTGAAAAGTTGTGCCTCTGAGTTGCCGCTTATATCCGTTTTGTACAGCATGTAAGCTTGTTTTACTAACAGTAGTAATACTAATAAGATTGATTTCTAATCACTCTTGGGAAGAAATATAAGTAGAGAGAAAGAGGACCATGCAGGGATTTGAAGCTGTACATGTACAGAGGTGGGAAGTCTCCCTGATTTCACAGGAGACTCCCTGAAAATACAGGCAATATTACTATATTGGATTTCATCAGTATCACCCAATCTCCCTGATTACTGTATTGATTGATTATTTTCATTAGGTTGTGTGCATTTGATTTATCATGAAATTTCCCCAAATCTTCCTAATTGTTGAAGTTCAATGTTGCATTGCGTGCCGGGCAGCGAGGTTACCTGCCAGGCTACACTGGCTTATGAATGACACAAAACGTTGTAAACAATATTCAAGGTTTCCATTCAGTTGTGTATTGACATCCATGAGCCTCAGAAGGACAGGTTTACTCTTCAAAGAATTCAATTACCCCGTTCATATACACCGCCTATCCACTAAAAAGGCGCAACATTTGCGGCATTTTTGCCGATGCATTACCGATAGCTGCGTATATGAACGGGAAACGCATAATGTGGTATTTGCTTCCTCCTTTTTTGCGCTTATTTTGCGTCTTTTTCGCTAATCGAAACCGAGTAACAATACCGCAATATATAAGCGAATTTTATAAACTGTGTCCGCAAAATAGGCGTAAATGTTGCGCCTTGTGCATCGCGCTATGGCATGTGGGTCTCTAATCCCACCGCTTGCATGGGTGAATGGAACATGTCACCATGGGTTTGGAGAGGGTCCAGCTGTCCTTAACACTGCAACATTACGGCTTTGGGGTTGTATATGAACGGTGCTTTTGAGGCTCGCTGGGAACTTGCTTACCGATGTGCATCAGTAATAATAGTAGTATATGGTATATGAACGGGGCTAATGTTATTGCGGAGAGATAATACCTGTAGATGGTATAATATTTGCTTTACTGGTACTTTCCATAGTAATGAGATTGATTGATCAAATATGTTAGAAAACTCAGTCAGAGAGCTTTGATATTCTCCTTTAGTTATAAGCCTGTAAGCCTGGGGTAGTTGTGATGGTCAGTAAATGAACACGTGGTGCACCATCACTTTCTGGATGTGACATGTGGTGTGGCCAAACACCAGGCTGTTTATACATGTAGACTGCTGACCAGTGGTGACCACCAAGGCAGGAAAGAACTGACCGAGGCAGAGTCCAGACCAGTGAAAAAAATACACCGGGACTTGGGGTAATTCGCCCCCACAACATAAAAAGAGAGTTCTGTGAATAGCGAAAGAGCCCTTGGGAAAAACAAGAGCTTCCAGTAGGGGCGTCTTCATTAACCTGATGTGGCGAAATAGCTAGCTAGTTTGTGATCAGGATAGCTAGCCAGATCACGAAATAGCGAACTGTTTGCATCCTCATCAGCCAGATCAGGCGAAATAGTTCGCTTTTTGGTCGAGAAAATTTCCCAAGAAATCTTGGGCCAGCTATTTTGCGAACTAGCTCACTTTTTCGCGGAGCGTCTTCATTAGCTTGAAACTTTCTCGATACCCTTATGCATCAGCACGCACTGAGGCATTGTTTATTTTAGATTTTTATACATGTGTGAATGTGAGCTCACAACCAAAGCTATGCGGTCGTGGCCTATTTCCGTCGCACACTGCGCATGTGCGACATCGGGATAATTTATGCATCCCAAGTTTTGAGCTAATGAAGATGCGATTGCAACTTCAGGCTAGTTCCCTTGATCAGCAGACTAGCGCGCTATGTCGTCTGATCGGGCTAATGTAGACGCACCTTCTGAGGAAAGTAAGAATGTAAGAACCTAGGCTAGAGGTTAGAGAAGCCTTGGCATGGGGCGTGTTTATTAACTCTTTTTTTGGTAGAATTGAGGCTTCCAAACGCGTTTAAATTTTTTTAAACGCGTTGCAGGAAGTTGATGAACGCAAAGGTGTTTTGATTATGGGGTTCGGAAAGCTGTTTTGAAACACGCAAATTTGTACGATCCTAAACGCGTTTGAGCCAGAAACGAGTTTAAAGAAGCAAAGCTGTTTTGAAATGGCTTAAAACCATGTGTTTTCGGTGACAAGGCCGGTTTTTGACTTGGGCGATCGAGTTGATAAGCGCACCGTTTTTTTAAACGCGTTTGGAAACGCATTCATAAAGGCCTTTGGAAACGCGTTTAAATATTTGAAAAGCTGATAAACACAGCCTTGGTGACACTAAGCAGGTCACCAGTAGCTACAATGAAGGCAGAAAGGCAGGAGCAGGTAGCCTGAATGTACATGATAGAGAGATTGACACAAAGCAGTATTGATCTGTTAACCTTAGTACATTAAGTGGCTACTGTAGCGATGAGCTTAAAGGGAAAGAGAAGAAGTGGTAGGGAAAAAAATGTATTCAAATTTGGTGGGGCTCCTTTTTTGAGTACATTTTAGCCAATTTGGCTACAATTTTACCTTGTGTCTATTGAAATTTTGGGGGCTCTTTTAACATTTTTCAGGGGCTCTTTTAAGCATTTTTGGGATGAAATCGATCCAAGCCCCTGTGTACAGTATTTCCTCCCAGGTTAAAGTGGGTGTTGCAGTAAATTAACATGTGGCTTATAATCACGTGCTGGAGCTGACGGGTGGAGTTTGCTCCTGGCTTACTGGGTACAGCCTTGAGTGTTTGTAGTGATCAAGACCAGGGAAAAACATACACCGTAGCTTGGGGCGATTCCGCCTCCGAAATGCTTAAAAGAGCCCTGGAAAATGTTAAAAGAGCCCCCAAAATTCCCATAGACACTATGTACAATTTTAGCCAAATCAGCCAATGTGCTCACAAAGTAGCCCTGAAAATGTTCAATAATTTTTTTTTTCCCAGATAAAGAATATGGGACCCATAATCAGTGGAGTGCCATTCTAACATGACCATTCACCATTATTCTTGTTTGATTACAGAATAACAGAAAGGAATCGTCTTAAAAAATTATTAGATTGTTAAAAAAAACCCAACAACTTACTTCTCAGGGTTCCATACACCTTTAAGTTCGACTGTGATGTGATGGATTGCAAATGTCTTCTCTTGTTGGGTTACCGGTATAACGTGTTAATATGGACAGGTTGGCAGGCTATTGATTTCCTATGCTGTTGATATCATAACAGGCTTACTATGTCATTGGGACCCTATCATGAAACCGACTTTACTATGCTGCACAGTATAATAGTGTTATGTTTTCAAGGTGATTAGCATAAGTACTACATGTAGGCTGTGAGGTGCATGGAAACAACCCAGTCTGTTAACAACTATGTCTGGTAACACAGACTATGCCCCAATCCCATCCTCACTAGGTACTAGGCTGTGAGGTGCATGGACACAACCCAGTCTTTTAACAACTATGTCTGGTAACGCAGACTATGCCCCAATCCCATCCTTACTAGGTACTAGGCTGTGAGGTGCATGGACACAACCCAGTCTGCTAACAACTATGTCTGGTAACACAGACTATGCCACAATCCCATCCTCACTAGGTACTAGGCTGTGAGGTGCATGGACACAACCCAGTCTGTTAACAACTATGTCTGGTCACACAGACTATGCCCTAATGACGTCATAGCTCCTATGAGTGAGGATGGGATTGGGGCATAGTCTGTGTTACCAGACATAGTTGTTCACAGACTGGGTTGTGTCCATGCACCTCACAGCCTAGTACCTAGTGAGGATGGGATTGGGGCATAGTCTGTGTTACCAGACATAGTTGTTAATACCACAGATTGGGTTGTGTCTATGCACCTCACAGCCTAGTACCTAGGCTACAAGGTGACATAATATTCAGGCTTTGACTATAAAGTTGTTTTGAAAAAAAAAATGTTTATACACTGTAGAGGGCAATTTATAATTAACCTTTTAAAGACTTTTTACAGTATACTACACTGTATGTACATGTATAGGAATTGAAAACTGACTTTTAATCTAATTGTATGCCCGTTACATTTCAAATTGATTTATTCCTGGGTCATGGACAATTGTAGTCTCTCCTTGCAGACACTAGTACATGATTGTATGTACTGCCAACTTTATTTGGAACATGATACGTACATGTACGGCAATCACAATCTATGCAAGTACATGTAAATCAATTAGTCAATCTTAATCAAGTAGTATTGAAATTGACTATGGAAAATGTACTTTTCAGAATTACTCCCATTAAATATAACAAATCCTTAAATAAACTTATTATTTGGATAAAATGGGTGATATATAAAATAAAATTGGCTGGAATTCGCCTTATGCCACAAAAAATCCTCAACGAGGTAAAGATTCATTTCTTGTATGAGAAAGCTATTTCATGTGAAAATATGAGGCAAGTTTCTTTTGAAAGATGTTGGTCAAATTTCATTTATCTTTTTAACTAATGTCGAAAAGATTTGTAATTGGTTTGCTACATACAGTTTTACATCTTTGTCGCTAGTTCTCTACATAAATTGTAATTATGTCTTTGTTTATGTATTTTGTACTGTAAATTATTTATGTCATGACAAGATTGTATATGATCAGTTATTGTTTGTATCATTGTTAAGCACTCATCTGATGATTTGTATGCATTGACTATGAAAGTAAATGTAAATTGAAGATTTATTGAATAAAACGCCCTACTGTGGGGGAAAAGAAACTGAAAAAAAAAAATCTTAATCAAGTCATGGCTTACTGTACATACAGAGGGAGATCATTATGTTTTATTACAACTTTATTTCAATTTTAATATTATTTAAAATACAGCACAGTGTACATTGTACGTTTCTTTTCCATATTACACAGCTAAATTATGGTCTATTCTGTTTTTTTCTTGCATTTTGTTCTTTACGTAGTACATTAATGAAGCAACAAATCTTGTATGTTTTGTAAATTATTGTCTTGATGTGTATAGAAGAACATGTATTTCTTTTTGTGAGCAAAGTGAATTTCCATGAATGGACATTATGAATGATTAAATTAAATGCAATTTTTCTTGTTCTAGGTGTTGTGAAGCTAGGAGACCACTGTGGGTCTGGGAAGCAGTTGGCACTGAAAATAATTATTTCATTATCAATATCATTATTTTCGTTATCATTCTGAACTTCATAATATGATTATGATTAATGAATAAATGATTATGATTCACGTTTGTCTGTTTTTTTTTTTTTATCCTAGGCCTTGTGAAGCTAGGAGTGCACTGTGTGTCGGGGAAGAAGGTGGCAATAAAAATCATCAACAAGGAGAAGCTAAGCGAATCAGTCCTCATGAAGGTAAGCACTCAAGAACTTTGTTTATCGCATCAGACATGATTTATGGTGCGTTCATAAGTTTATTTTTCTAGCTAGAATCAGTGCTACAAATTAATTCACTATTCTAAACAGTATTTCTTGTGAGAAGAAAAATATTATTATTAGTAAGAACTAAACATTGTCTCTGAAATAGTGAATGCAAATACCATCTATAACCCTGTTTGAATGACGTCACAATGTGCTGCATAGAATATGGCACTGTATTGGCACAGTACGAGAGAGACAAAAACATGCTTAGAGAAAAAATTGTATAAACGCTCTTGCTACAAAACCCTTAATCTCAAATCAGTGTTCTAAAATCTTGTTTTGAAACACTGATTTTTGGTATGCAAAATTTTAGAAGGGCATCTTGATTTAGTTTGAAATTGGATTTGTTGAAATTGAGCCTGTGAAACAGAAATCATGTTAACTGTGTGTTTGAGACCTTAGGCTACACATCTTGCAATTAAATTCCAGATAGTTGAATCGCTGGGTTTTTGACATTAGTGTTGATGGGTGAGTAAATTTGTGACACATTTTAAAGAAAAAGAGAATAGTTGTACCAATTGTCTGATATCTTTAATCTGTTGATGGTAAGCTTTACAATATGTAAATGTTACATCAAATTGTCATGATTGTCAATGTTATGTTTCCTGTTCAATGTACCCAAGGCGCCCAGGGAGAACAGTGCTTTGCTCACTGACAGGGCTACCGTGGTAGGAGAAGGCAGAATAAATGAATGAATTTATAAACAAGCAAGTTCAAATCTTACATTCTGAGCACAACATGTGAATAGTACCCAAACAATGCAGGAACCATCATATTTAGAATCCAGTAAAGGAGTTTTCACTCTGATTATGTGCATTTCTAGTTAAGACATGGAATAACTATCAATTTTACTTAAACAATTGCAAGGCATATTACAGTTGGGCCTGAGATCAAATGTCACAGCTGATTGCAATCAATTGCGATCAGACTGCAGTCATTGTATGAAGCTGATTGCATTTGATTGTAATCACTGTGCAGTTGATCTCAGGCTCTACTGTATTCTATGAACATAGGCCATGCCATGAAGTCTTCTAATCGATGTCCATTTTGACAAAGCACACTGGTGAAAGCTTAGATCACAGATTTGTGTGCATATACCTGGCATTCATGGGAAGGACGTAGGACAGAATACACTATGATATGGACAGTGAACAAGCAGGGTTATGCCATGGCAATCTCATGCCCATTGCCTGAGGACTTGGTGAATTTTGCTTTTACGTTGCAATCGGATGGCAATGCTGCACGGTGCATATATATGAACACTGCGTGATAGCAGCAAACTTCGTCCAAATCCCCATGAATGCTGGAGATACATTCATTTTAAAGGAGATGAATCATTAATAAGGACAATATAACAGTCTGACATTTTGCAGTAGCCAGAAAAAGTGTAATACTCATGAATAGTGACAATAGATTCTCTTAAAAAAAGACAAATCATGAATACTTTGTGAGCTAGCCATAATAGCACCCTGTAGATTTGGTGTGTAATACTGTGAATGTCTATATCATGTAGAAAAAATTGATAAAGATTATATAATAGTACAGATATTGTACTGTAGCCAGCAAATGTTGTCAGAATCCTTATAAGTGCAAACTCTACGTTCCCTTTATATGAGGCAAATCATTAATAAGGCTTCAAGCGCTCAGGGCTTCATGGAGGTTGGGTCACATAACATTATATCAGCAATATTACACAGTCGCTTGCATACACTAATCATGTTGGCCAGTGATAGATTTTGTTGCTAAAAATACCAGGTGAAGCTCTGGAAGCACTTGTTAACACTTTCCTCACGATGGGTGAAATATTTTCACAAGTCAGTCTGGTGTTGAATGATTGAGTGGGGGAGATGATGATAAGCTTGCAGGAGGTTTTTATGATACACTGTTTGCTATAAATACAGATAATGACTGATAATGGATGTAATATTACATTCAAGGGAGTTGTTTCCCTGAGGGATTATATTTTTCAGAAGCCTGCACTGCTAGGAGAAAACATAATCACAAGAAAAATATGACTCCATTGAATGTGATATTGCACCCACTACTAGTCAATATCTGTATACTATGCCATAATATCTATATCTCCTGCAAGCTTATCACCAGATCCCCTCCTTGCAACTATTAAACACCAAACATGAATATTATTGCTGGTGATCATATTTTTCCTCAGCACAATGCACCTCTGGAAAATATAACCCTTCTGGGAGAGAAAACTCCTTAGAATGAGGTATTACACCCCATGCAGTAAATATGTATTTACTATGGCATTTCTTAAAAATCTCCTTCAAGCTTATCGCCATCTCCCCCATTCAAGCATTAACCATCAGACATGACTTAATTTGCTTTTGGTTATATTCTACCTCAATGAACTTCCGGAAAATAAAATCCATCAGGAAAATAAAACTCTTGATTGTGATATTACATC
>OZ022592.1:2494556-2617476 GCA_963669155.1 Arbacia lixula
GACAGAGAGAGAGAGAGAGAGAGAGAGGCATAGAGAGATAGTAGATAGATGATTAGATAGAGAGATAGAAAGAGAGAGAGAGAGAATAAAAGAGATAAAGAAGATAGAGGTATAGAGAAACACAGACAGATCAAGAGACAAAGAATGATAGTTTGATATAGAGATATAGAAATAAAAGGGGTTGAGGAAGAGAGAGAGAGAGAGAGAGTGAGAGAGAGAGAGAAATAGAAGGAAGTAGATAGACAGAGAAACAGAGAGAAAGGGAAAGGTGTGTGTGTAACTCATTTTGAAGACCAAATTGAATGTTGGCAAAGGTCAGATGACGATGTCTTGAGGGCGGGGGTTGCATAATGAATTGCTGGCTTCTGTTCTCATCCCCCAGCTACCAACTGCTACCAACAGCCATTTATATAGCACAAACAGCCTGCACAGCCTCAATAGGTATTCTTAATGCAAGCCATCTATACAGCTCCATTTACAATCCATGGTGTAACCAGGGAAGTGTTAGGAAGGAGTAGAAACTCGAGCATAATACATTCAAACATCTGTATGGGTTCTGAAGCGTGCTCATGAATGTCAAAAGAATTCCATAATCATGACAATGCTTTGATGTTCCATGTGCCGAGCCGACATTTAGCTGATGTCAACTTGAAAAGAAATTTCTTTTATTTCCCATTTGTCTGTAGACAGTTAGTTAACAGTTACATGTAGTTGACGGAAGTTAACGGCAGATAGTGACAGATCCTGATACTCTGCTTTTGTTTCGAAAAGTATTGAGGAATCATTAAAAATCGGACATATAAGCTATTTGTATTACTTACAAAATTGACCAATTTCTTCACTTTCCAACATCTTGTGCATTTGGGGGATTCAACCACTCTCAAAATGATATATTAAGCTGTGTATTATCATCAACGGCGTTTGTGTGTGTTTGCGTGAAGCAGAGATATTTTACTTGTAAAACTTGTTTTTTTGTGTTTGCTGATACCTGTTGTGCTCATGGAAGTATTAATGCCACTAACAGAACGGGACAAGCGAAATGAGACTGTACATTTCTTTTGTTCTCTCTGAGAAGCCGTTGCCACACAATCATGTTCATAATTGTTCAAACACCTGAACAGCACCTGTTGAGAACACCATAACTTTTCAGCGGCTTGGCACATGGGTTCAAAGAAAGAAAGTTGCTTCATATATCCTTCCATAACACATCCCTGGTGCAACTTTAATAACGGGTAGTATTTCATCCGTACAATTATGTCAAAAGAGCTGGGTGAGTGCTACCTTGAGTAGCATAATGAAGGTTAACCATCAATCCTCCTTGGTTCTGTGATGTCGTAGTGGAATTTGGGCATTTTTGATGGATGAAAATTTGAACTTTTTATAATTATAAGCCAAATGTATTCTCAATACAAGCCATCTATATGAACATGATCTTTTGTTAGGCAGATCAAATTTAGAAGTGGCCCTTTGAAGTTTTGTTAGCGTAACAAAAACGTTTTTATAATGATAGTCTCTGAATTTTTCTTAAATGTAAGGGGAAGTTTTAGTGGTAAGGCCAAAATCTAGCTTGAGAGCTTTCGTTTTAATTCTCTATTGCTTTCGAATGTACAAACTTGTTACCTGAAAGAGTCACCTCAAGATTGATTTCCAATGTTATGAAACAATGATTATGGGCCGTAATCATTTGACAATTGTACAAACAGATGATTGTACGCCACGGTACATGTATCAATTCAAAACATGACCAACTAATGTATTTTGATGTTGTAACCGAGGCTTTTCTGGTCTAGTTTGATTCTGTCAAAACTGGCATTAACAAGCCACTGTTATTGGGCACATGCTCTCATGCACTTATTCTCTCGGCGTAATCTAGCAATTTCAGGAGAGGTGAAAATTCCTTCACACTGCTACCCGTTACCTTTAACTCTTGTGTGCCACATGTGACTTTCTTTCACAAGTAATAAACACAAATCCCATAGAGCAGCAGTTTCTCTGGTACAGAAGGACTTAACTCCTTATATGCCATTTATGCATTTTTCACACATAATACACACAAATCCCACAGAGCAGCAGTTTGTTGGGTACAGAAGGAGTTAACTCCTTATGCCATTGGTGCATTTTTCACACGTAATACACACAAATCCCACAGAGCAGCAGTTTGTTTGGGACAGAAGGAGTTAACTCCTTATGCCATTTATGCATTTGTCACAAGTAATACACGCAAATCCCATAGAGCATCAGTTTGTTTGGTACAGAAGGAGTTAACTCCTTATGCAATTGATACATTTTTCACACGTAATACACACAAATCCCACAGAGCAGCAGTTTGTTTGGAACAGAAGGAGTTAACTCCTCATCTGCCATTTATGCATTTTTCACAAGTAATACACACAAATCCCATAGAGCAGCAGTTTGTTTGGTACAGAAGGTGTTAACTCCTTATGCCATTTATGCATTCTTGCACTGGTAATACACGCAAATCCAATAGAGCAGCAGTTTATCAAGCGCACAAAGGGTAAACACAGCTTTTCATATGCCTTTCACAATGAAGATCCATGAGAATATAGAGTTGTTCTCAAATACAACCATCAATGGGAACCTAGATCTTTAAAGATTCTCTAACATCCCTTTACCAAGGAATTTCATATCCCCAATCCTTTCACATGGAAGGACCAGCTAGTATCTAAAATCTTACTCAAGCCCCACCTCTGCATGCCAGCCTAGCTCTTCAAGTAGATTCTACTACTTCCCTTTAAAGGGATTTTCATATACATGTATGCACCTGTTTTTCACAAGGAGAGCATCTAAAGTCTTGCTCACGCCCCAACTGTACACATGAAGCTAGAGCTCTCCAGAGATCCAATTCCTTCCCTTGAAGACAGATTTTCATATATGCACAAGTAGCTTTTCACAAGGAAAGCATCTAAAGTCTTGCTCACGCCCCAACTGTACACACAAATCTAGATCTCTTCAGAGATTGAATACCTTCCCTTTAAGAGGGATTTTCATATGCACAATTAGCCTTTCATAATGAAAGACCCTCTAGTATCTAACGCCAGATCACGCCCCAACTTGCATAGGAATCTAGATCTCCAAGGAGATGCGAACGTCACCGTTTTTTTTCTCTCTTCAGTTTTGTGACAGGACAAGCTGAGGGAAAAGTGGAAACTGCCCCCCTTCTGTAATTTCATTAGCGGCGAAATTTATTTCCACAAACGCTCATCTTCGTGCGTAGCCTGTGGTTAGGAAAAGGGTGTTTGAAAAGGTCGTTTATTTACCCCTATCTATCGGAGAGTCGGTCACCTTCCACTGCACAGAGTTTGGAATGACCAGAAGGGAGTTTATACTTTCTCTCCTTCACTCTGTCCTCTGTGATGTAATTATTACATTTTTCATACATCAAGCTTTAGCATATTATGAAAAACATCCATTTGGTTTTCCTGCTTTTGATTTATGCAAATAAACAAAAGACACTGTACATGTACCACACACTGTAGATAGATGTACATGTACACATCTCCCATAGAAGATGTACATTGATATAGCTGTATACTGTACCTTTAATACCTCAGGTTTAATAATAATAATAATAGTAATAATAATAATAATACATAGAATTTATATGGCGCAATTTCCATCTTAATCAGATGCTCAAGGCGCTTCAGAGCAAATTAAAGAGAGAAAGAAAACACATACAATACAGAAATGAACTTGTATGTCAAAAAGCACCATTATACAGGTATGTCTTTAGGTTGCCCTTGAAGGTGGTCACTGACGTCAGGGTTTTCAAACTCTGTGGAAGAGAATTCCACAGGGTTGGCCCTGCATGTGCAAAGGCCCATTCTCCCCACGATCTCTTTGAAATCGAAACTTGCCAAAGACCGGATGTGGAGGATCTTAAGGTTCGTGATGGTTGGTAGTTGTGAATTAAAGATTTATTGTAGCTGGGGGAAGTTCCGTTGACAATAATGAAAGACCAAAAGAAGTATTTTAAAGACAAGGCGTTCCCTCAGGGGCAACCAATGAAGACTTTTCAAGACAGTGGTGATGTGGCTGTGCTTGCCGGTTAAAGTTACAATGCATGCAGCTGTATTTTGTAACTTCTGTAGTTTCCCAATTTGAGAGTCTGGTAAGTTGTATAGGAGGCCATCACATTAAGCTTAGGCTTATGATGAGTATCCCTTTTTTGTATTTTATTCATTTTGTTCCAATAATGTACAAGAATATTTGCATTATGTATTGATTAACATGTGTATTTGCCATCATTTTGATACTTGATGTTGGATTTTCCTTCATTTCGTTTCATCTATTAAATGTAATTTTAATACCTGTACTACAGCCGTTGGCTTTCTGTCCATCAAGCTTTCGGCTGATTATGAATAGCCTTTATTTGTATACAATTCATTTCGTTCCATTAAAGTTCAAGAATATTCGCATTATGTATTGATTGGCACTTGTACTTGCCATCATTTCATCATTTAATGTTGGAAATCAAGCAGAAGATGCATCAATCAAATAAAATCGTGCTCACCAGTCCCATAGGCAATGAATTGTGTTATAATTGACATGGGACTATATGATTGGGCTGTACTGAAAGGATTAAAGCTCAGATGAAGTACTAATAGATCTGTGTCTTCCATCCTCACATTCTTTCTCAGCAACTTTGCTTGTCCTCTATAAATTGATTAGTTGATTCATTGATTCATGCCTGAATTTTATTGTGATGTGCTCTCGTTCTTTCTGTGCAGTTTGCTTGTCCGGCATTCATGAATTAGCTATCATAAATTCATCATGAATTCTACCATGGTCCATGTCGGGTATGGATGATCGTCAAAAATAAAGCTTAGAATTAGCAGCTGCCTCAACTTGATGTAAATTTATGACATGATTGTGACAATCGGTGGTACAATAATCTGATGATAGGGGACATAATTATTATTTATTATTATTTATTATTTATTTATTATTATTTATTATTAATCATTTATGACATGATTGTGGCAATCGCTGATACAATAATCTGATGATAGAGGATATTAATTGATAGGGCATTGTGTATGGATGTGAACATAAGAAGACAAGGTCAGCATTTTAGCCTCCGCAAATGAACCATACAGATGCAAATGAACAAAAGATATTGTACATGTACCCTTCACTGATTACATGTACATCTCCCATAGAACATGTACAATTGTACCTACCTGTACAGTGTAGATGGATGTACATGTGTACCATAGATATGCACAATATATGCACCACATACATGTAGGCACCTTTAATACGTATTTTTATGCATTCACCATGTACATGTACAGAGAAAATTTGTACATAGTACATGTACCATAGATGTATGTAGAAGTACATGCAGATGTATAAACGCATGTTAGTAGATTCACCGTACATGTAGATCTATGCACATGTTCCATACGGTACATATACATGTATATGTATATGTGTAGATGTAGATGTAGATTGTACATGTACCAGTTCTGAAGTGTTCTGTACACTGTAGTTGAAGATGTACATGTACATGTAATATAACATGTGTGCCACTGTACATTGTACATGTACATGTACATGTAGATTTGGACATGTGCCATAGATACAGTATTATCAAAGCCACACTGTAGATTGAGCTTGTAACATATCCACATCTTCATTAGATGACACAGTCTGATGTGCACTATACAGTATACATTATGCATTGCTGCACAGTCATATACACTGTACAGTGTGGAGTGGTACATGTACAGGCTCAATGTGTTATGTACATGTATGTACACTAGTGTGTGTGTGTGTGTGTGGGTGTGTGTGTGTATGTGTATGTGTGTGTGTGTGTATGTATGTGTATGCACATCTACATGTACATGTATAGTAAGGCAGTATGTGTGTGTGTGTGTGCGTATGTATGTGTATGCACATCTACATTTATAGTAATGCATGTATGTGAGTATGTGTATGTGTGTGTGTGTGTGTGTTTGCACAAGTAATGCATGTATGTGAGTATGTGTGTGTGTGTGTGTGTGTGTGTGTGCACAAGTAATGCATGTATGTGAGTATGTGTGTGTGTGTGTGTGTGTGTGTGTGTGCATGTATGTGTACTGTCCAGATGTAAATGTCTATGTCATATTTTATGTGAGTGGGTGTTTGTGTTGTGTGTGTGTGTATGCACACATATGTATGTTTGTATGAAATGTATGTACATGGGTGAGTTAATATTCATTTCAAACTCATTAATCCAGCCCCCCACCCTATTACATAAGAGAGCCCTCATCAATAGCAAAACGGCGTTTGTGAAAACTGTAAGTCTGTTGTAGTGGTTGCTGCACTGCATGGTTCAGAGTGCTTGTTTCATGGAAAAAACTAGGCCTGAGTCGAATCGATTATTAAGCCGGTGTTCGATCGAAGAAGTCGAACTCCGATTTCGTTTTGATGAATTCGATGCATCGACGAAATTACCAAATTGACTAGAAAGCACAAAATCTTTTGTTTGATAGTCCTGTTATACACAATTTATCTTAATATTTTTTAATTAGTTTAATTTGCTTACTTGGTTCCTACTCTCTTTTGTGAGTTTTGAAGGTAGCACATCAAGAGAACGAACTGGTCGCTCGATGATCAAGCAGCTACTACATACTTGGCTTCTTTTCGTTCACTACTATATACCGCGCAATGCCACAACGAACACTTGTCTGTAGACTGTGTACAACGGATAGCATCGTGTGTTGTGAAAACCCGGAAACAGCACAGTGGCGATTGTGCGTAAGTTCGCTCATTAAGGCTCATTTGCATACACGCTGCCAACAGACTGGTAGAGCGTCTTCGTACAGCGATTCGGAGACCGCTGATTGGTGCATCGCGTAGATCATGTCATGACCACGTGGTCGCTAATCGATAGCGATAACGATATCTGGTCACGTTGTCCGAAACCCGGAAGCCAATTGACTTTGTGCACGTTACACGTTACAACTTACACGATGCCATATTGACGCTAATTCTTAAGATTTTGACGGAAAAGCAAGAAGTTATTGAAATTCGCTTACATGTGCGATATCGGTGAGAAAATAGATTCTCCGAAAATACCTTTCATAACTCATATAAAATAAAGGAAAGTGAAATTCTAGGTCGATTTTGATACGAGGTGATAGAGAATTGCACACTTATTTTGGTGGAATACTGTGTGGGGAAATGGAAGGATTGCACTGCGCATGCTTACTATATTTTCATTCATAAATTGGCTCTTGGCAGTGGCTGAATGACGTCATGTAATACGCAAAATGTACACGACCGCTGGCGTTCGCACTCCGCTATCCGTTGTACACAATTTGTTAATGTGCCGTCGATGCATCGATGTTCGATCGGCGCAAAGCCATCGAACACCGGTTTCTGAAAAAATCGATATGACTCAGGTTTGGAAAAAACATTAATTCTCTGTGTGCCACATGTGCCCTTTTGTCACCCACAATACACACACATCTCATACAGCAGCAATCTACATGCATCTGGTGCAAAAAGGGGTTAAAAGCCACCTTTGGCAGAACCTTTACTCCCTGTGAGTGTGATCCATCCAATATTGATTGATGCATGCGTAATGTAGATGTAGAGGACTGTGTTAAAGGGAACCCTTTGTTCCCAGGAGGCATGGCATGCTATATTTACAGACATGAAGCATGCATAAGAATGAAATATAGACCTTGAATATAACCCAACATACTATATGACATATCTACAAACATGAACCAGGCATAACAATAAAATATAGACCTTGAATATAACCCAACATACTATATGACATATTTACAAACATGAACCATGCATAACAATGAAATATAGACCTTGAATATAACCCAACATGCTATATGACATACAGTATTTACAAACATGAACCATGCATAACAATGAAATATAGACCTTGACTATAACCCAACATACTATATGACATATTTACAAACATGAACCATGCATAACAATGAAATATAGACCTTGAATATAACCCAACATACTATATGACATATTTACAAACATGAACCATGCATAACAATGAGATATAGACCTTGAATATAACCCAACATACTATATAACATATTTTCAAACAGGAGCCATGCATAACAATAAAATATAGACCTTGAATATAACCCAACATGCTATATGACATATTTTCAAACAGGAGCCATGCATAACAATGAAATATAGACCTTGAATATAACCCAACATACTAAATGACATATTTTCAAACAGGAGCCATGCATAACAATAAAATATAGACCTTGAATATAACCCAACATGCTATATGACATATTTTCAAACAGGAGCCATGCATAACAATGAAATATAGACCTTGAATATAACACACCATCAGAATACTGTACACTGCGTGATGTGTTTCCAAATATGAAACATACATAACAATGAAATATATACCTTGAATATAACAACATATATGAATAATATAAATGCTCAACAAAATAATCAATTAAATATGAATATTAATCACTGTGATACATGAGTCACCTAAGCCTCTCCTCCTTATTACATCCCACCCAAAAGAGAGGTTTAGAATATTTTTTTAATTGTATTCAACCCCCCGTTGCTCACGGTTACATTGTTTAGCTTTGTGAACCCTGGTCCAGTTAGGATGTCAAAATTTGCCATGGAACAGCAGTAACCAAAGTGATGTGGCTTAATCATGCTCTAAAACAAATTGAAAGTTTATTCATAAATCCTAGCCTGTTGTCCATACAGCAGATTATGCGGGGGTCGTGCTACTCAGTATCTAAGTCAAGAAAGGCCAGCCCTCATATATCACCGGCTCAGTGAAGAATGAGTTAACAGTTGATTTAGCTAATCTGTCCTTACACGCAGTGTACGTAGTGATTACTGCAGTTCAGTTGGTATAATGCCTATTAAGCCTTGGGATTAAGCCTTAATCCCTGTAGTAGCTATGACCACAATCTGGGGATTAGATGATGAACTAATTTGGGATGAAGGCCTGCAAAGAGCAAAACTGATCAATATTTGCCTTCTGAATTTGCAACACTATTTTTTAATGAGATTTTTATTAAAAAACAGATTTTTTTTTATAAATGAAGATAACATCACAAAAATACAATTTTAGAGCAATGATTGTGCTTATTTGAAGAGTATGATTGCAACCTTTGCAACGTGTTGCTTATTTTAAGATATAGTGATGTCTTGTCAGGTATTTGTAGATTTTTTTTTTACCTCAGTCCATGTATGTAAAAAATGTAGAATCATTTACAAAGGCTAATTGTTCAAGCTTGACTTCATGACCCCAGGGTGTGTTTACAAATATAAGGGAGCTTCACTCACATGCGTACAAATATCACTTACATGTACAAATATGTGGGATATATTTCAAGTATGTTGTCATGCAAAAAATACCCTGAAGTGTGTTGTGTGTTTTACCCTAGATAAGGGTTTTGTTCCACAGGGTTTCTTGTTATTTACGAGGGCTTGCTGTTGCATTGTGGGGGATCTTAATCACATGATCCCCTTTGTAATTTGCTCTAAGGATGTTGAACCATATTTGAAAGTGTTGCTCATGTTTACAAAAAAATAAGAAATTCAAAGAAACACTTTAACTGAACTAGTAAAGAAATGGGACATGTTTTCAAGCACCCACGCCTTCGTATAAAGGACATCAAAACATGTATGCAAATGGTGATCATGTTAAAAAAAAAACAACTTTATGAAATACAAATTCCAAGAAAACAGAGGAAGAGATGTATAGACAGACTTCTACTTAATTAGTAAAGAATTGGGACATGTTTTTAAGCACACAAGCCTTTGTATAAAGGATATCAAATCATGTTTGCAAATGGTGATCATGTTTACAAAAAATAACTTTATGAAAAAGAAATTCCAAGAAAATAGAGGAAGAGATGTATAAATAGACTTCTACTTAATTAGTAAAGAATTGGGACATGTTTTTAAGTACACAGGCCTATAGATGTATAAAAGACATCAAAACATATTTGCAATTACAGCTCATGTTTGCAACAAAGCCCTTATTAAAGGACATAAAGAAATACAAATTCTGAAGAAAACAGAGCAAGAGATGTACAACTGTATGCACTATCACTTCTACTGAATTGTCAAAGAATTGGGACATGTTTTTTAGCACATAGGCCTATAGATGTATAAAGGATGCCAAAACATATTTGCAATATTTGCTCATGTAAAAAGGCCTTAGTAAAGGACATAAAGAAATACAAATTCTAACGAAAACAGAGCAAGAGATGTATGCACTATCACCTTTACTGAATTGTTAAAGAATGGGGCATGTTTTTAGCACATGTGCCTATAGATGTATAAAGGACGTCAAAACATATTTGCAATTTTTGCTCATGTAAAAAGGCCTTAGTAAAGGACATAAAGAAATACAAATTCTAAAGAAAACAGAGCAAGAGATGTATGCACTATCACTTCTACTGAATTGTTAAAGAAGTGGGACATATATAAGCACATCGGCATGATTGTTGCCACTGCGAAATGGATGTAGGCCATCTTCTTGCGATATTGACAAAGTGCTCGCAGTGTCTGCAGATCGGGGAGCTGAAATCCGATCCTTTGCCAACAGTGGGAGAAGCATCTCTCGGTAATTTGCGGCGGGGCATAATGGCGCGCCGCACAAATTGCAGCGCTCCGCATTTTTGGGGATGGAGGGGGGCTGGAATGGATGGACGAATGGTTAGACGGGCAGCTCGCTAGCTGCACGGCGATTGAATGAATGCAGTGGAATGCCTGAAGTGGAGGATCGGTATTACGGTAATGGAAAACAGGTTGTCTTGCCTTGCAAACATGTACGTGCACCAAACGGGGCAACGACGAATGAATGTCTAAAGTGACTACATGGTAAAAGTCTCTCATTACTATTGGCATGAAATTCTGTAGTTTCCGTGACCCAAAGGGTTTTCAAGGCATGGTAATGTAACGGTAATACTGTAATGGAAAATAGGTTGTCGTGCCTTGCGTATGTGCACCGCACATACGGGGGCAAGGTGGAACGATTGTGTAAAGTGATTCTACATTGTACGTATAAATCTCTCATTACCATTGGCATAAAGATGTGTAGTAAACCAATGGCGGTTTTCAATGCCTGGGCCCTGTTGCATAAAACTTGCCATTAATAGTAACTTTGCTATCAATGGCATCTTCTATGGAAATCTTGAATTTGATTGGCTGTCAAGTGGTGTTGCCGTGGTAGTTACCATTCATGGCTGAGTTACTATTAATGGTAAGCCTTATGCAATGGGGCCTAGGTAATGTATGGCACCACATCTTTTTCCCAAATACAGTGAAACCTGTCTATAGTGGCCACCCAAGGGAAACACAGATTGTGGCCTTTATAGACAGGTGGCTGCTATAAACAGATTCTTGAATACATAAGCTCTCTCTGGGGGAATCATTTTAGTGGTCACTATAGACAGGTTGGCTGCTATAGACAGGTGGTCGTTTAGACAGGTTTTACTGTACTACACAAAATCCCATTGAGCAGAATACATGTATTCTCTTGCACACAAGAGGTTAAACATCTAGGTAGCATGTGATGCATACGAAAACCATACATGTAGCTTTCTCTTATCTGTACTGAGTTCATTTATATGATAATTACCACATGTATTTTTATTACATCATTATGATATCTGTCACTCATGAGATGTATATTATTGTAAATTTTGAAAAAGATACCATAAAAAAGGGATACCAGTAGATCAAAAAGAAACCAGTGCTTCCTTTATTCCTAGTACAAGGTGAAATATATTTGTAAAATAGACCATTTCGTAATTACATCATGGTCGTACAATGCACTGAATAAATACTACTAGACTACTCACTGGGATTGTTTTTCATGAAGTTGTGTTGGATGATGGACATAAAGACATTTTACAGTGTGCCCGGAACAACAATAGAAGCAGATGCACATGGTGGAATGTTCTTTCACTACCTTCTCAGAGCTGAATAGCTGTTGCCATATTTGCATGATAATAGATTGAAATGTGGTCGACTATCTAATGAATTCCCATTTTACTCTGTGAGTTTGGGAATTGACCTGAGGTCATTTACTAAAAGCAATAATCTGCTCATGTGCAATTGCAATTACGAAATGGCTTATTGTACATGTACAGTATGTATGTGTGAGATAAACTGAGAACTAGTGAATGGGATTTGTGTGCATTAGAACTTGTGTAATGATACATCAGTAGGGGATAAAAGAGTCTGCAGAGAAGTGAATGACTTGAAGAAGGAAATGACTAGAGCTCATCTGCATAGTTAACCTTTTACACACCTCACTCAAAAAAGAATATGGTACGTACATCGTATATATTTCTAGTACACTGCATGCATACAGTATGTGCCAGTTATATACGTCTACATACACTACAGCTCAAAGGAATTGGCATAGGGAAAGGGAAAGGGAAGAAAGGGAAGGAGCCGCAGTTTTAAACCACGGTATATTTTGTCCAGTTCAGCATGAAACATGATGCATTAGCCTAAAAAGCATCATGTTTCATGCTGAACTGGACAAAATATACCACGGTTTAAAACTGCGGCTTCTACCCTTTCTTCCCTTTCCCTTTCCCTATGCCAATTCCTTTGAGCTGGAGTGTGTGTACTGTAGAAGTTCCAGTTCGTTGCTGCTTGATGGAATTTTTCTATTGTGCAATACTACACCTGTACATCAATGGTTTATAAAGTACATACGCGGAAAAGTTAATGACATGAAAAAGGAAACGATAAGAGTTTTATCTCCGTAGTTGAACTTTGCCTTACCTCACTATGAATGCGCAAGAGACTATACACTTCAGCTAATCAGCTAATCTAATCAGCCAATGACAGGAAGACTGACAAATGTCATGAGGAGTAATTAAGAGTTCATTATGCTGAAGTCTGGCAAAGAATTGGCATACATTCGTATGTGATGGTGTGTACACAAGGTATTGTCTTCAGAAATCATTATTTGATGCACACAAATTTAATCTTCAGTTGTCAGCAAGTGAGAAGCTACTGTCTGCATTGCGAATTCAAATGATGATTTCAAGAATATTATTTGATTATGTGGTAAGCTTTTGCCTTCATCTTGCAAGTTTACACCAAATATTCAAATTTCATTTTGATTTGACCTACTTTTAAATCATTATCAATGACAACTTTAACTTCTTTCTCATTCAATAATGAGATTAGGCTAACCTTTGGAACATGAAAATTTCAGTCTGATTTGACATGTAACGTTTGAGTTGTAATTGATCAAACGTGTCATTTTTAAGTCACTTCATATGAAAGTAGGCTGAACAATTTGAATGCATAATCTCTGTATGTTTTTTCAACATATTTTCAACATATTCCTGCTATTTTACTTACTTTGAATGCATTATCTCTGTATGTTTTTCGACATATTCCTGTTATTTCACTGTCTTGTAATGAAATGTAGTTATCCACAGGGGCAATTGGTCTGCATAGGCAGGTATAGTTACATGCAAATTTCACAGGTTGCATCTCCATCAGCCCGTGTAGATAGTTGAGTGGTATTATAAAATATACATCTTCACAGGTTTGCCTTCAGGTACAGTGAAACGTGTCTATAGTGGCCACCCAAGGGAAACACAGATTGTGGCCTTTATAGACAGGTGGCTGCTATAAACAGGTTCTTTAATACATGATCTCTCTCCGGGGGAATCATTTTAGTGGCCACTATAGACAGGTTGGCTGCTATAGACAGGTGGCCGCTAAGACAGGTTTGCCTACAGGTATATTACTGTGATTGTCCTCTACCTGTGAGTCATATGGCATTCAACATGTGATGTGAGATAATTTATATCGTGCATGTCCATAATATCACCACTCTCTCTCTCCGTCGAGTTGCATGGTCGTAAAACCGTGAAATTACAAAGCCGCGAGACGCAAATTGTACATCGTAAATTTTTTGAGGAATAATTAGGGAGATGCGAGCATTGTTCGTTGCACACCAGACGGGAGAAGGGGAATGCGTAGAGCCATTAGGCATGTGGGATCGATTAGTACATCCTGCTTGAATGCTTTATGGTGGAGTTGCCAATTTGCCCTCCCCAAATCCTTAAAACATTCATAACTTTCTTATTGTCCGAATTCCCTCAAAAAAAAATTGCTCACAATTTCAGATATGTCTGTACTTAATAGAGCAAGTTATTTTTGGTCTGAAGTTGAACTTGAATTATTGTTTTAAGTCATTACTTTGAGTCATAAGCTTTGCTATTATAAAGGCAGAAAAATAAACATAATTTCTCAGTAGAATAACACAACAACAATAATAATAATAATAATAATAATAATAATAATAATAATAATAATAATAATTAATAATAAAAATAATAATATTCAATTTTTAAAGATGCATAATACCATTTAAATAGTCTCTATGTGTGTGAAAGTAAAAATTGATTATATGTGAGAATTTGAAAATTACTAATTATCAAACAGATGCGTCTTTAAAGTTGATTTGAATTGATCGAGGTCTGTCAATAAAGGTAGAAAAATAAACATAATTACTCAGTAGAATAACACAATGAGTAGCATTGGTGAAGAAAACACACATTTGCACAAAAGCACAAAACCTAAAGGGAAGAGGTACACATAGCAATGTTGTAGAGATTAATGTTAAGTCCCATAGGCAATATTATGGTGTTGGAATTAACATGGGACTTGCTGGTACTGACATGATTACTTACTTGTTTCCTACATGTACATCACTGTTAGTATCATACCTCACCAAAAGGATGTAGAGTGAAACCTGTCTATAGTGGCCACCCAAGGGAAACACAGATTGTGGCCTTTATAGACAGGTGGCTGCTATAGGCAGGTTCTTTAATACATGAGCTCTCTCTGGGGGAATCATTTTAGTGGCCACTATAGACAGGTTGGCTGCTATAGACAAGTGGCCGCTAAGACAGGTTTGACTGTGCATGTACATGTGTGTTGCTTTTCTAGCTCATGCAAAGTATTACAGAATTCAAAGACATAAAACACATTTTATTATGCTTTCATGTATAATTCAAATCCTGCATGATTATAGAAATACATCATTGTTGAGTATCATGCATGCAATTTACGAAAAGAAACAAGCACTGCTCTTCTAGTTCAAGCATTTTTTAAAAACAGAATTCAGCGTTGTCTGCTAATGGATGCACACCCATTCACCCCCCCCCCCCCCCTCACTTCCTCCTCCTCCAACTCCCATCCATCCATCTCCTTAGACACACACGTGTACGCACACATGCTGCGTACGTGAAACTAGACAAATTCTGGCAAGAGTTAATCATATCAGCCACTTAGATCCAAACACAGTCCCTGCTCCTGCGTCTGTGGCATTCATCATCACCGAGTGGGTGGAAAACAATCTGATCGGAATTTTGAAATCGAAGCAGTGCAGTCTTCATTCCAGGATATGCATTTTCTCACCTGTTTTTTAAAATATTTTTCAGTTGAGTAGTCATGTGTATCTTAGCTTGTTACCCTTTAATCACAACTAATGCACTTCTACACAATTATTACATGTAAATCCCATAGAGCAGCAGTTTATCCATCGCAGAAGGAGTTAAAGGGGAAGTTCACCCTGAAATTATTTTGGTGTCAATAAAAAGAGACAAATGAAAGAAACATGAGTGAAGGTTTGACGAAAATCGGTCAAAGGAAAAGAAAGTTATTTGATTTTAAAGTTTTGATTTTGTGACGTCACGTGCAAGGTGCTCTCCCTTGTGTTGTGTACAAAATAAGTCGATAAATTGCTTTTTTTCTGTTTTTGACAACGGAATGATTTTTTTTAGTACAGGTATGTGTGTAAAAACGTATTTCTGATAATGTATCAAATGCACAAGTAAAAGGATGCATTTCTTTGTGAGAAAATGCACATTTTCGAAAAAAATTGTACACAACATATGGGAGAGCACCTGGCATGTGACGTCACAAAATAAAATTTTAGAATCAATTAACTTTCTTTTCCTTTGACCGATTTTCATCAAACCTTCACTCATATGTTTCTTTCATTTGTCTCTTTTTATTGAAACCAAAATAATTTCAGGGTGAACTTCCCCTTTAACTCCTTATGCCATTGATGAATTTTTTCACAAGTATTGCACACTCACCAAATAGAGCAGCAGTATATCCAGCGCAGAAGGAGTTAACTCCTTGATTGTCATTGATGTTTTATTTCAGCAGCAATACACTAGGGGGTTAATGCTTGCAAGCAGGGAGACAGACATCCACAGAATGTGTAAAACTCTCTACTTATGATAGGGTTGAAGATGGGTAATATTAAAACTAGTGGGATTCCTAAGGCAAGGTAATGAAAGGGTTAATTTTAATACCAGGGGAAGCTGCTAACAGGAATCTACAGAAGGCAAAACACTCTTTTGTTACAATTTCTTGTCCAGACTTTGGCTGTATGTAGGGAATGCTGCATACAATCTAAGAATAGCAATAACACAGATTTGAGTGATTTGTCACTTGCTTCCTTTTGTCATAGAAGGGTAGAATTAGCATTAAGTTGTGAAGTAAGCCAGTGGGGTTTCCAAGTCATGGTGGACGAAGGGTTAACTCAGACAGGGAGGCAGAAAAGGGGTGCGACATTGCGCCCATTAGACACTACAGGTGGTCCCCGTATTCAATTACCGCCGCATGGTTGTCACCCAGTATACACTCACTGCTAACTAGCCATAGACTGCACTCTACGCCCTCGTCCCCATCCCGCCCCCCCCCCCCCCCCCCCCGCATTACTCACGGCGTGCATATATCGGCCGATGCGGTAAATAACTAGTCTCATGTCCAGGGTAGTTCGCTTTTGTTGTATTTAGTACATGTATGATAGAAATGGTAACTTGAAAGAGATGATAATTGCCCGTACCGTTACTTAACACCAGTTTACATACATGTACAAACTCATAGAATTTTAGCAAAGATAGTGTATAGAAAGACTAATCAATTTTCTACCTGACTGCAAATTGCTATCCAATGCTGTCGATCTTTGTACACATGCAGGAAGCTGATTGCATTTGACTGCAATCTATGGCAATCATGCTTGGAAGGCTCAGGCTCATCTGTAAAATATGTTCGTTTTTTATTTAAAGGGTTACTTTATTAGAAAAAGAAGTTCCCACTAATCTATGTAAAATTATCCACTAAAAACGAATTTCACATTTGTTTGCCGCAATAAAGTCTCATTTTGACAAAAATTTGATAAAAACGCACGCCTCCAGTGACGTATGAGAAGTCAAAATGCCATAAATGCCAACAGCGTAAATAAAATGTTTTATTCACGCAATTCGAACAATAGGTTACCAGTGGGAATCCCAAAGCTTGTCTGAAGTTTGTCCTGAATAGCAACAACTAATAGATTCAAAGTGCATTCCATCCATTGAATCTGAATGACAAGATACAGGTGAATGCAATAACGTGTTACTACGCAGTTAGGGGGAAAGTTGTGAATACAATACGAAAATTGTCTATTGTTGACTACCGTACAATCTATGGAATTTTGACTTCTTATACGTCACTGGAGGCGTGCGTTTTTTCAAATTTTTGTCAAAATGAGATTTTATAGCGGCAAACGAATATGAAATTCGTTTTTAGTGGATAATTTTACATAGATTAGTGGGAACTTATTTTTCTAATTTAGTAACGCTTTAAACAAGTGTTCTTTGTATGTGGTGAACAATTTCTGCATGAGTGATAAAATGATCAGTTCACTCATATGCTTTGTGCACTAGTAAAGCAAGTATATATTTAAATCTATAAATAATATAATTTTTAATCCTACACTGATCTTACTGTAGGTTTCACATTTCACAAACCATACTTACATTGTTAATTTGGTCCATGCAGTGTCTTACATACATGATTTGTTAATGTCTGTAAAAGGTTGACGCAACCTTTAAGAATAAGTCATGTTTTGTTTGCCCATGCGTCCTCTGATGACATCATGCACAGTATGCGCACTCTATACCTGGGGGAATCGCTGGCTCTTCTTTCACTTAATTAATGTACAGTGCTCTTTTCTCCCCTCTGCTCATAAAAAAAAAACCCTCAAAAGAGGGGTTCCCACAAGCAGCCATATTGGAGGACAAACAATAAAAAACAATGCATCAGACCATGAAAAGTCATTGTTTTCATGGTCTGATGCACAGGTTTTTATTGTTTTGTCCTCCAATATGGCTGGTTGTGGGAATCCTCTATAATGCAAAAATTAACATGTATGGATTGTAAATTATCTTAAGTAGATGTGAAGTAATTAATAAGAAGCATGTGTATTAACTGTTTCTCTGCCAGACTCAGTACATGTATTAATCTGTGGGGTTTGTGTGTATTACTGGTAGAAGAATTTATCAGTGGCATAAAAGGAGTTAACTCCTTCTGTCCCAAACAAACTGCTGCTCTATGGGATTTGTGTGTGTTAGCCGTACAAGAATGCATCAGTAGCATAAGGACATACATGTAACTCCTTCTTTCCCGAACAAACTGCTGCTCTATGGGATTTGTGTGTGTTACCAGTGCAAGAATTCGTCAATGGCATAAGGAGTTAACTCCTTCTGTACCAAACAAACTGCTGCTCTATGGGATTTGTGTGTGTTACCAGTGCAAGAATGCATTAATGGCATAAGGAGTTAACTCCTTCTGTCCCAAACAAACTGCTGCTCTATGGGATTTGTGTGTGTTACCAGTACAAAAATGCATCAATGGCATAAGGAGTTAACTCCTTCTGTCCCAAACAAACTGCTGCTCTATGGGATTTGTGTGTGTTACCAGTACAAGAATGCATCAATGGCATAAGGAGTTAACTCCTTCTGTCCCAAACAAACTGCTGCTCTATGGGATTTGTGTACATAACTTATGCATTGCCAAGCATATGTCAATGGTGCATAAAGAGTTAACTCCTTCTCTGCCAGATAAACCGCTGTTGTATGGGATTTAAAGATAGGGCGGCTCTTTTTCAGGTAAAAAAAAATAAGATTATATGCATACCACCGAAAATGGAAGAAAATACTGTTCAAGAACTCGAGCTTCATAATGCCGGAGCTGGCTGGGACAATACGGTATATGCATGTAGACTGGTCGCTAGGAAAAGGAGATGTGTCAAATGTAATCAAGATAGTTTTTTTCTGCTTTTTGTCTCGCCCACCGGAGGTGAAGGCGAGACTAAGGGATCCAAATGGCGTCCGTCCGTCGTCCGTCCGTCGTCCGTCCGTCGTCCGTCCGTCGTCCGTCCGTCGTCCGTCGTCCGTCCGTCGTCCGTCGTCCGTCGTCCGTCGTCCGTCACAAATGTTAAAGTTTACCTGCAAGACTCTCTTATGATCCATAACTTCACATGGGTTGCTTGGATTACAACCTAACTTGGGTCATAGATGCACTGGGGGTACCTTCATGTTATGGTGGCGTTGGAGGTCACAGGATAAGGTCAAAGGTCATTTGAGGTCATACGTTAAAGTTTACCTGCAAGACTCTCTTTTGACAAATAACTTCACATAGGTTGCTTGGATTACAACCTAACTTGGGTCATAGATGCACTAGGGGTACCTTCATGTTATGGTGCTGTTGGAGGTCACAGGATAAGGTCAAAGGTCATTTGAGGTCATACGTTAAAGTTTACCTGCAAGACTCTCTTTTGACAAATAACTTCACATGGGTTGCTTGGATTACAACCTAACTTGGGTCATAGATGCACTGGGGGTACCTTCATGTTATGGTGGCGTTGGAGGTCACAGGATAAGGTCAAAGGTCATTTGAGGTCATACGTTAAAGTTTACCTGCAAGACTCTCTTTTGACAAATAACTTCACATGGGTTGCTTGGATTACAACCTAACTTGGGTCATAGATGCACTGGGGGTACCTTCATGTTATGGTGGCGTTGGAGGTCACAGGATAAGGTCAAAGGTCATTTGAGGTCATACGTTAAAGTTTACCTGCAAGACTCTCTTTTGACAAATAACTTCACATGGGTTGCTTGGATTACAACCTAACTTGGGTCATAGATGCACTGGGGATACCTTCATGTTATGGTACCGTTGGAGGTCACAGGATAAGGTCAAAGGTCATTTGAGGTCATACGTTAAAGTTTAACTGCAAGACTCTCTTTTGACAAATAACTTCACATGGGTTGCTTGGATTACAACCTAACTTGAGTCATAGATGCACTGGGGGTACCTTCATGTTATGGTACCGTTGGAGGTCACAGGATAAGGTCAAAGGTCATTTGAGGTCATACATTAAAGTTTACTTGCAAGACTCTCTTATCACACATAACTCATCACATGTTGCTACAATGGCAATCAAACTTGGATGATGGATGCACTGGGGGCACCTGCATGTTATTGTGCTGTAAGAGGTCACATGATAAGGTCAAAGGTCATTTGAGGTCATACATTCAAGTTTACTTGCAAGACTCTTGGTGAAGGCTTCCTAACTTGTGCACAGAATTGTGTGAGCATGTGTGAGCATTACTGATGTAGATTTAGGCAAACATTACTCATGCTCATTTATGCAAATTTATTCAAAGTCACTATTTTGCACCTGATTTTGATGTTGTCAGTTTAAAGTTGCTTATTTGTTTGTTACAGTTTTCTTTTGCGTAGCAACGGAGATCGCGATATTTCTGGTTATTTTCGCAAGTGGGCGAGACACAATATTGCTAATGCCTTGTTCTGGGAAGGTTTGCATTTTTGCAAAGCTTTGACTGTGGTATAGGTGTTATTTATACTGCTGATACTACTGATCCAGGCTGAGACTCGGAACTTTCTTCACAATACGGTATAACATCTGAATGTAGACTATGGTCGCTTCGAATAGAGATGTGTCAAACGTAAGCAAGGATAGTTTTTTTTTTTTGCTTTTCCGGGAAAGGTTTGCGAAGCTTTGACTGTGAGATTGTATAGATGTTATTTTTACTGCTGATTCTGCTGAGACTGCTTATCCAGGCTGGGTTTCTGGACTTTTGTAAAAAGAGAACTGCTCTGCCTTTAAAACTCCCCCGCTCGTAAATGTCATCTATTCATCTCCGGCCGGCATTGTCTGCATATTTCTACATTAATGACAATCCACTTCGGAAATTTGTAACTCTGTTAAGTACTTTCCCTAAGTAATGGAGATTTTTTTGTAACGATGTAAACTACTTTCACTGAGTCTGGGAAAGGAGAGAGAGTGGAAAGGGGAAAACCCCTTCTAAGTAACTTTTATGTTTCACAGCTCTATTTGTTTGCGTCTGTTTGCGTTTTTTGTTCATCGCTGTACGTGCAGACACTTCTATTATTGTGATCCATATATCCATATCACTGTCCTTTTTTTTGCAACAGAAGCCTCTTGTGTTCTAACAATGTTTATATCATGCATGGATATTAGAACTTTACTGCCCTACTCTGACAAAGGGAGCAAGTGACAAATCACTCAAATCTGGGTTATTGCTATTCTTAGATTGTACCCAGCATTCCCTATGTACGACCACAATCTGGACAAGAAATATTAATCTTGCTGCGAGATATTCAGTCTAACATGATGCAGTGTTGCACTGATGCCAATGCAAGTGACAAACGCATTTTGCTCATTTACAAGAGTCTATTTTGTCTATTTTGTTAGTTGCTTCCTTTTGTCAGATGAAGGCAGTTTACATGTACATCTATCTTTGGGCCATATCCTGTGACATAGACGATCATGGAATGCACAAATGTGCATCATTTGTGCTTGGTGTTAAAAAGTATTGACACTTTTGAAAAATAATTTTAAAAAAAATTAAAACTCGATTCAAGCTAAAATTGGCACATCATGAAGTCAAGGGATGTCATTTTTTTATGAAGCTTGTTTTGTGACATTTTATCATTTACTATTCTTGTGATTATTCTATGAATATTTTATGATATTTCAAGTTTAAGACAAATTGCAATGTAAAAATGTGTGTGTATCAGATAATTGATTCACAACACAATGGCTATTGTGCATCACAGATTACTCAGAACGTCTTTTCTGCCCGAAGCATCATGCATTATTAATGATACTGTGATGGCAGTTGCAAGTGGATTGACAGGTGTGATACACAATGGTCATTGTTGGGTTCTGAATTACTTTAAATACACACAATTTTTAGGTCCAAATCTGTCCAAAAGTGAAAATTTCAGCAAATATTCCAAGGATTTTTTTTAAGAATAATTATTGATGAAATGTGAAGGAAACCTGGCTCAAAAAAACTGATATCCCTTGATTGTATGATGTGTAAATTTCAGCTAGATTCAAGTCACAACTTATTTTTTATCATTTTTCAAAAGTGTCAAAAGTTTTTTTTTACAGTATGTAAGGGACAAAACAAGTGTGGTAATGTCTGGTATTGAAAAAAAACACTTTTATTGCTGTGATTAGAGTGCACTTTTTTCACCTTTAACCCTTTGATTTTAGGTAAAATGCTGCTCTATGGGATTTGTGTGCATTTTATGAAAAGATGCATCAATGGCATAAGGAGTTAACTCCTTCTGTCCCAAATAAACTGCTGCTCTATGGGATTTGTGTGTGTTACCAGTGCAAGAATGCATCAATGGCATAAGGAGTTAACTCCTTCTGTGCCAGATAAACTGCAGCAGATAGATAGGTGGAAAGAAAGATAGATCGAAAGAAAGATAGATCGATGGATAAATACATGTAGATAGATAGATAGATAGATCGATAGAGAGATAGATAGATAGATAGAAAGACGACTGGAAAGAGAGAAAGAGTGATAAGTAGATACAGAGAGAGAGAGAGAGAGAGAGAGAGAGAAAGAGAGAGAGAGAGAAAGAGGAATGGATCGAATGATAGATTGATAGATAGATGGATAGATAGAAAGAAGGACTCTATATAGTCACCCCTCTTCCTGTGTTCCCTTGAGGGTGGTCCTTCTAGGCAGGTTTGCCTGTTTAGTGTGACTCATTTGACAAGTATACAAGCATATAATCCATTTCCACGTGCAAGCAATTCACACTCCAGCGGAAGGGAGAAAGTGTTTTTCCCTCAAGGGGGTTGATTGTACCATGTCAAAAAAAAACCTGTCCATTCTCCCCATTCACACTTCACCTAAAGGTGTGTCAGTATCACCCTGATGTTGACAAAATAACGCGCTATTTGCTGATCTGGGATATCAGCCTGAAGCTGAGATGGCCCGAAGCACGTGGAATGCACCGCTGTTGAGTAGAGCCAGTTTACAAATATCAAGCTGTTGAAGACGGTCCACAAAATATATTATTTTTAGGTTTTTTTTAGATTAGCCAGCTATCTAGCCCAAGGTTTTTTTTTTTATTTTTGGAAGATTTCTTGACCGAATCGCTAGCTGTTTTGCCAGATCACAATGTTGAAGACATAAATAGCAAGCTACTTTGTGATCTGATAAGCTAACACTATCATGAAATAACCAGCTATTATCCCACTTTAGGATGATGAAGACGCCATTTCAACGTGGGGCTTATTTCTCGCATCACAAAATATTGAGATTTATCAGCTTCGTGGTAATGTAAAGTATGCATGTTGTCTACGTCAACAGCAAGGAGAAACTAATACATTGACAAGTCAGGCTATATCAATATTACCAGAATCCTCGATGGCAGTATCACATGGCGAGTTCCTGTCACCTTGGTGATTATATGTGGTTATGTAAGCAACGAGAGATATCATTGTTCATTCTAAATTTCTATTTGCAGTAGCAAAAAATCAACAGTGTCTGGGAGGCAATTACAAAGATGAAATATGTGTTCAGTTAAAGCACAGTGTCAAAAGTTTTAGGTCAGTGGAAACAGTCCCACACATCCTAGTGTGAATGGGCTCCTGGCCTATCAATGCGCACTAACTCGGTGACAAAACATCTTACGTATCCCAGTATGAATGGCCCCTGGCCTGTTAATGCATATGTGCACACTGCGCAGGGGACATACATCTCACATGTCCTCATGTGAATGAGCCCCTCTGCTATCGATGCATACTGTAGAAACACTCTGTGTGAAGGGGCCTCTCACCTATTTATGCACTTCATCTGATACTGTGAGCACAGTAGAGATACTCTCACATTTCCCAGTGTGAATGGGCCCTAGACCTGTCGCAGCGCACCACCTGATACTATAGCTCCCGTCTGCACAAAGAAGGCAGGAAAACAGAGCACTTCAGAAAACAAACACTAGCACTCCACTGCTTGAGCTGGGAAGGGAATCTGGTGGATACATTTCCCTGTTTAACCTGCTCAGTCCCATAGGCAAGAAACTGAGTTGTTGCGATATCCAGCTCTCAGTGCTTGGTACTTAGAGGGTTAACTCGGTAAGTCCAATAAGCAAGAAACTGAATTGTTATTGATACGGGGCTACAAGTGCATGGTACTTTGGGGTTTACCCCACTCCCTCCAATAGGTAAGGAACTGAGTTGTTTACGATATTGGGTTGTCTGCTTGGTACTGAGACGGTTAACACACTCAGTCCCATAGGTAAGGAACTGATTTGTGAATAATTTGTAGCTGTCAGTGCTTGGTACTGAGAGGGTTAACCCACTCAGTCCCACAGGCAAGAAACTGGGTTGTTATTAATTTGGGGCTAGTGCTGAGTACTTAGAGGGTTAACCTTGCTCAGTCACATAAGACCTTTTGCTGCCAGATAAACTGCTTCTCTATAAGATTTGTAATTGTGAAAAATGCATAAATGGCATAAGGAGTTAACTCCTTCTGTACCAAACAAACTGCTGCTCTATGGGATTTGTGTGTGTTACCAGTGCAAGAATGCATCAATGGCATAAGGAGTTAACTCCTTCTGTGCCAGATAAACTGCTGCTCTATGGGATTTGTATGTATTAATTGTGACAGAAAGTCACATGTGACACACAAAGCGTTAAGTTTTGGTTGTCAATGCTATCATTGAGAGGGTTAGATTCTGTGTGGGCGGCATATTGTCGACTGATAATTAAGTTCTCTCGTAAACGGTCTGTCAAGCGCACAGCACTTAGAACAGGCCGAGATAATGATGGTCAGCTGGATGTGCAAGATCTCCTCTCATGACAAAGTGAAGAACAAAGAGGCTCTACATTCCTTGGACTTCTCAGGAATGAATCATGAGATAAGGGTTGGTTAGATTCTGCATTTCTCAGAGTTGGTGTTTCTAGAAGAGCATTGTGAGAGTGTTTCCTAAGATTTTTATTTGTGCAAGAAACATAGTTTTACCAAAAACGTGTTATTGTGCAGCTCATTCCGTGCACTTTTTCCCTTCTGTGTGTATTCTGTGCAACGGTTGTGAGGTCATATGTACAGTATTTCAAAACATGGTTGCGTTTATAAGATTTCAGAAACACGTTTTTTACATGAATCTTGCATTTCAAAATGCACTTTATATTTGGAGGAGTGTTTTTAAGATTTCAGAAAAATGGTTTAAACATGCATCGTATCCTGATTTTCAACACGCCATTTAAATTTGAAGGAGCATTTATTACATCTTTTTTCTGGTGAGGAACATGGTTTTAAATCAAGTGTAAAGTCTTAGAAAAGCACCCTGAGCTAGATCGACAAGATAGATGAGATCACCATAAGGTGTGTCAGCATCTGACAGGAAAAGCTTCCTTTAGCTATTTTCTGATCCGTGAAAATAGCCCGAAATTTGTTATCAGACCAAAATAAGCATTCATTAAATTACGCATAGCTATTTTCTGATTAGGGAAATTAGCCCTAAGTTGAAATGACGTCATCAGACTAAAGCTACCTATAGCTGTTTTCTGATTAGGGAAATTAGCCCAAAGTTGAAATGACGTCATCAGACGAAAATGTGCATGCATTCTGTTACTCATCCTGCTAGAACTGGTATTGTCAGCGGAGGTCTTCGAAGCCTCCTAATCAGGAATCAGCTACGAGACCTGATTGATTGCTTTCAACAATCATAGACAAACTTTCAAGCCAAACAGGATGGAGTTTGGGGTGGGGGGGGGGGGAGGGGTGGGTAGTTTAGGGATGGGGGGGGGGGTTATGTGAAACAAATATTTGCGGGGGTGCTACTTATTGTACCTGGTGAATATTTCTAATTTTGCTCTGCCAAGTTTCAGTCGGGCAAGGATACATTGATCAGAATGCATTCCCTCTTCCCTGTCTACTGTGTATTATACCCACTGATCTCTCCACTAAGAGATCAGTAATTATACTCCAGCGTGAGAACAGAAACAGCTTTGTCAGGGGTTCTTGCACTATCTATTTGGGCTTTTCTTTTGCAGTTCTAGTGCTAAATCGCCCCAGAGCTCTTGCTTTCTTTCCTCTGCGAAGTATCTGTCGGGCAGTGGAACAATATGAACGACCCCCTCCTGTGCACTAAACCCTCTTAGTACCGACCACCGATAGTCCCATGTCAAAAGCAACACAAATGTCTGCATATGGGACTGAGAGGGTTAACAAAAAGAAAAGTTAACCCTCTAGATAAGATTTTTTTTTTTTTTTTTTTTTTTACAGGTGTTCTTCTTTGCAGTTCTGGTTCTAAGGCGCCCCTGTGCCCATGCATATTTTTTCCCATTAGTGATTATCAGTCATGCAGTGGTGCAGTGAGAAGGGGGAGGTGGGGATGGGGGGGGGGGGAGGTGGGGATGGGGGGGGGGGAGGGCATATTCTGTTCAGATCTCTGGCTAAATCACCCCAGAACTATGCCTCTTTTTCTTTGCCAAGTATCAGTCATGCAGTGGTGCAGTGAGAAGAAGGGGCGGGGGTCGGGGGGGGGGGGGGAAGGATGTTCTTTGCAGGTCTGGTGCTAAATCACCTCTGACCTTATGAATGCCTTTCTTCTCTGCTGAGTATCAGTCTGAAAGTGGTACAGTATGAACTGCCCACCACCTTCCACCCCCCCCCCCCCCCATCCCCCTACACCCAGGCCCCCCCACTCCCCCGCATGGCATCATCAGAGATTCCCAGATTAAGGATCCCGAAGGATGCGTGTCACATGTCATATCTGTGGCTTGGTATCGCTCATCACGCAGCTAATATCAGGCTGAGCAGACCGCAAACTTTAAAGGAATCCAGCAGGAATTTTTGTATTACTCAAATCATACCGATTGAGCTATCATCTAATTGTACTTGTACCCACTGTTACGTATTGTGACTGTGAAGTTGTAGAAGCTGTGTTAGCTACAAGTATGCTATCTTACAATGATAATAATTAACAGATATAGTTGAGAGTAGGTGTATTAATTTGACCCCGGCTAGTTGGAAATTATATGATATGATTCTTGGTCACACTTGGGCCATGTTGCATATGGGGTTTCAATTATTGTAACTTACCATCAGTGGTAACTACCATGGCAACAGCCAATGAGCTTTCACTATTACACCTGATACCATGGTAGGTCCCCTTGATGGTAAATTACAATAATTGAAAATGTATGCAACATGTTCCTTATCTGTATATATTTACATATTTTCTATTGAGTAGCAAATCTAGCAATGATATACCTTTTAATATCGATATCATTAATATTCATGTTTTTATTTCTTGTATGTTGCAGGTGGAGCGAGAGATAGCAATAATGAAACTGATAGAGCACCCTCATGTGTTGGGTCTTTACGACGTCTACGAGAACAGGAAATACCTGTAAGTATGGTAGCATTAGACAGAAAACAGAAAATAACTTATTACGAATAGAAATGAATCCGATCATCTGGACTTACTGGTTTGAAACGGAGAACAGTTTCACGTCCGATGCGGGACGCTTCTTTCGCTCGTCTGAACTGGCGGGAATTCGTCGTTGCCACTTGGTGGCGACGTACAACCGATGTTATTCTCTTTGAGACGTCGAGGAATCTTTCAGATATCAATATCTTCGATTGTACATCGATTGTACGTTGCCACCAAGTGGTAACGACGTATTCCCGCCAGTTCAGACGAGCTAAAGAAGCGTCCCGGATTGGACGTGAAACTCTTCTCCGTTTCAAACCAGTAAGTCCAGATGATCAGATTCATTTCTATTCGTAATTTGTAATTCTTCCTGGATGAATCAAAACTTACATCAGTTTAGAAAATAACTTAGTATAGAAGCATTGAATAGAAAACAAAAACAGCAAATATCTTTCAGGATGATAGCAGTACAGGCCAGAAAATAAACTCATATCAAAGAAACAGATCAGGACAGTTTTTTAAAAATCTGAAAATAGAATAGGAAAAATTTGTGAGAAATTTTATTACACAAATCATTTTTATTAAAATAAGTTTAGAAGATATGCAACCCCTGAAGTATTAAGCAAAATTAATCTAAATTTGAAATGGAACCAAACAGGATCACAATATGAACAAAAACCTTCAAATGATTTGAAACAAAATGTTCAGATTTTGTTATTATTAATCATGAGTATTTCTTCTCTTCTGTGGGAAGGTACCTGATACTGGAGCATGTAGCAGGGGGAGAGCTCTTTGATTACCTGGTGAAGAAAGGTCGTCTTACACCGAGAGAAGCAAGGAGATTCTTCCGGCAAATCATCTCAGCCATCGACTTCTGCCACAGCTACTCAATATGGTGAGTGGAAAATAAAGTGGTTTCTTTGGCGGGGGTTTTATCTTCGCGAATTTCGCGCTTTTAACATCACGCGAAATGGTTTTGAGCATTACTTTGAATTTATTCACGCTAGAAAATGTGTTGAACTCCACGAGCAGAGTTGCGTATACGGCGCTATAAATAGCACACACAACGATACAGCGCGCACTATGCATGGAGGAATGTCCAGAATGTAGGTAGAATGTAGGTCAAATGAATACGGTCACAGTTCTGTAATTCGCACATGATCAGAATGTGTATAAAAAAAAGAACTCATTCATGCACGCTCTCTGATCTGTGTGTCGCATGTTACTATACTGTAATTCAGTACTAGTGTTGAAAGTTTATCGGATATTATTACAACTACAATAAGATGGATTACTTAGCCTAGCCTAGTTCTAGTTACTTTAGATTTGCAGAAGCGAATTTAACGTCGCGCGAAAATGTCGAGACCCCCGCCGAGCGTGAAAATATCTGCACGCGAAAAAAAAACACTTTGACAATATATCATCTTATGTCACAAGGTTTAATTCGTCCACAAGGACTAAATTTAGGGGCTAGGGTTAGGTTAGAATCAACAAATTGGTTTAAATACAGAGTATGGTCGGTAGATAATGTACCATTCCATGTCATGGGGTCTACGGGTATAACTGATATTGAGGGTTAGGGTAAGGGTAGGGTTCGACTTACTTTGTAAAGAAAGATAGCCTTAAACCGAGAAAAGAGAAAGGGAGATTCTTCAGGCAGATCAACTCTGCTATTGTGCAAAAATGCATCAATGGTGCATATAGAGTTAAAAACACGGTGTGATCTCATTGGACAGAGAGGATGCGTGAACGTGTGCGTGTAAACACTTGCATTCATACTACAGAGCGGTGCGCAGTAACGATGCTTAGCCTCTGTGTGAACGTTCCTCAGTGTTACTGGTGAGAGGCTTGTAGACGTCGCCCATATAGACCATGTAGCTCATGTGGTTTGTTCCCATTGGACAGATTAGATGCGTAATCATGTGCATGCAAACACTGGCATTCACACTACTGTATGTGGTGGTGTGAATCATCATCAGTTGTATGTTTCTCTAATGTTCCTGGCTCGAGGCTTGTTAGACACCTCCCATAATGGATCATGTAGCCTGTATGGTTTGTTCCCATTGGACAGTTTGGTGCGTAATCATGTGCATGCAAACACTGGCATTCACACTACTGTATGTGGTGGTGTGAATCATCCTCCGTTGTATGTTTCTCTAATGTTCCTGGCTCGAGGCTTGTAGACATCTACATGGATCATGTAGCCTGTATGGTTTGTTCCCATTGGACAGAGTTGATGCATGATCATGTGTATACAAACACTGGCATTCATACCATGTGTTGGTGTGAATCATCTCCATGTGAAAGTTCCTCTACTGTTGCTGGCTAGAGTCTTGTAGAGGCTTCGCCAGAATACACCATGTAGCCCATGGTAATGTTCTGAATGACGTTGTCTTGCATGTTTACCCTACGGCACATCCGTTGCTCTCCACCCCCCCCCCCCCCCCCCCCCCACTCTTCTCCTGTAGGCATGTGACTAGGATCAAACCTGTAGCCTCTCTGTCAGCCTGTTAGAGGTACACTGTAGTGGTAACCATTTTGCAAACAAAATCACACTCTTTTATGAGCACATTTCAGTTAGTGCGCTGCACTGACCATAGGGTATTTAAACCCCTGCTTACTACAATTTTGTATCACACCTGACGAAGTATTGCAGCGGCGCACGAAACGTCGTGATCTTTTCGATTCCGTTTACCTTACATTGCGAGACAAACGATTATCAGTAGCCAAAATCACACTCTGTCAAACGTGAATTAACCTTGCTTTCAGGCTGTTGAACATTTTTAATCCAAATTTAAAAAAACAGAGTTCAGTAGTACTCACAAGATGAGTTTATACCTGTTGTACTGTCCACTTTTCTCAGCCCTGAGAAGAAATTGAGAAACTTAAGTCTACTGCAGCCAGACCCCTTTGATGAATAGTTTTGTTTAGAAATGCTCAATATGGCTAACATGAGCCACAACTACACCATATTAGTCCAGTTTGAGTAATATGATGTGTGGAATGTGCTCTTAAGTGATTTGAGTTGAGTGGTCTTATCAGAGAGGTACTGTTCATAGAAAGGTGCAATTGTATTGCTATGAAGGGAGTGAAGTTGAGTGGTCTTTAAAGGGAGTATACTGTACTGGGAAGACAAAAAGGCCTTCAAAAGGTGACCGTGAGCAATCTTCTTGCCAATGGTCTTAAATTCATGTATTGTCCATTTTAGAAACTTGCTGAAAGTTATTTGCTCTCATATGATCCACATTTGGAATAATTAGTGATTTAATCACAAATCATCAAAATGTTCAGCCCGAACAATTTTAGGATTTGTGATTAAATTACTAATTATTCTAAATGTGGATAGTTTTATGGCAAATAACTTTCAGCAAGTTTCTAAAATGGACAATACATGAATTTAATACCATTGGCAAGAAGATTGCTCATGATCACCTTTTGAAGGCCTTTTTGTCTTCCCAGTACAGGATACTCCCTTTAAAGGCAGGCGTTCCGTATTTTTATATTTCTTATTTAAAAAAAAACATAGCATTTTTCAATTTTGAACTGTAGGTGACACCTCTTTATACCACTAGTATTTAATCAAATTTGCCTGTAAATTGTCGCAAGTCAGCTGTATGGCTGCGAAGATGATTTCTATAAACCTTGAATTGAATTGAATTGTAAAATAAACTGTTTTCGTAATGTGTCCACAACTTTTCCCCTAACTGCCTCAAGACATGTCATTGCATTCACCTGTATTTTGTGATTTAGTTTCAATGGATGTAACACACTCTGAATCTATAAGTTGTTTGCTAATTGGACAAACCTTGGGACAAGCTTTGGGGTAGCGATGTATTGTTTGATGACGTGCATCAAATTTGCATACTTAATGAAATGGTCTATTACATGCAAAAGGATTCAGATGACCTTTATTTACAGTGGTCTATGTAGACAGGTTTTGACTGTACACGGATGCAAGATACTCTGGCATTTTCATTGCACTATTGCAGCATGACAAAAGCTATCCCATTACTAACATTAGTTCAACTTCCTGAACAGAGTTCCAATCAATGACTGAGCTATATGTATACACAGCTAGGTAGTTTTCCTGTGTGCTGAATGCCTTCTATATAGGAGATCAATTAGCTGAAAGGGCTGGGGATTCTGGAACAGTGCGGAGAGGAAACGCTACCAAGCCTCGTAACACCTCCCAGGGGTCAGGGGAAGTTGTTGAGGAAGTGAAGATCAGTTTTGATCACAGGAAGAGATACATGTGGGACTGAGAGAGTGAGAATGGGGATTAGGGGGGGGGGGGGGTGGTAAGAAAGAGAGAAATAGAGGGGGTGGGGTGAGGAGGAGGGAGGAGGAGGGGAGAGGGGGAAAATATGGAAAGTATGGAGAGGATAAAAAGTATGGAGACAGAGAAAGGAGAGGAGAATATGTTTAGGGAGCAACCATGTATGTGATGATCAGCTTTGATCACAGGAAGAAATACATGTGGGACTGAGAGAGTGAGAATGGGGGGTGAGGAAGAGAGAGAGAGAGAGAGAGAGAGAGAATGAGAGAGAGAGAGAGAGAGAGAGAGAGAGAGGGAGAGAGAGAGAGGGATGGAGGCGGGGAAGGGGAGGGGGAGGGAGGGGAGGGGAAAGGGAGGGAGGGATGGGAGGGAGAGGTTGAGAAAGGGGATGATAAAAGGGGTCAAAGGGTAGAGGGAGAGGGGATAAGAAGGTGAAACATTGAGTGACAGAGGGTTTTTTTTTTTTTTTGGGGGGGGGGTTTGGAGGGAAGTAGTACAGAGAGTTGAGAGAATCTACCAGGTCACAGCTGATAGATTGATTGCAGATCAACGGTGTATCACATTCACCATATGACTCATTCACATTAGCTTAAAGTGATGCTTGCAATCTAGAGTTCAATAATAGCACAGAATCGTACCCAAGTATCATGATACCAAGCAGCAAATATCATGATACAAGTATCATGATACTAAGCAGCAAATATCATGATACAAGTATCATGATACTTTATGCAGCAAATATCATGATACCAATCGTCAAAATATCATCATCATCATCATATCATGATACAATTATCATGATACAGTGCAGAAAATATCATGATATTATCATCATATTGTACTATGTTCATGTCTGCCTTAAAACCATGATAATATTATGATGTTTGTCATGATATTATCATGATACTTATCATGATACTTATAATATCATGATATTACCATCATGATGGGCCAATTTACCATCATCGGGTCTGAAGGCAATATCATGATATAAGTATCATGATATTATCATGATACTTTTTTACAAGGGGCATTGCTCACAGTTAGATTTTTGTAGGGATTTGTGAACCCTGGTCCAATGAGGATGTCAAAAAACATGCAATAAAACCGCAGTAAAGAAAGAAGTTTGACTGTATTGCACCTTAAATAAGAAATTTGAAGTTTAAGATTGTCTCTGTGACTGTGAGAGGCTGTATACGATGAATGAAACATTTAGAAGCTGAATGCTTATGAAAATTCAACAGCGCAAAACATCGGCTCACTCCTTATAGTGGGGTCATTCCATGGGGTTGGGGCAAAGTTTTCATGCAATGTCCATGTAATGTCATCAAAATATATGTTGACTTCTGTTGATGCAACTTAATATGCATAACAAAATCACCAACTGAGGATATTTTGGTGGCGGGGCTTATCAGTGCTGAGAAAAAATAAAGAAAAATTCTTTTAAAATATAGGACACATATTTCCATTGAACAGTGATTTTGTTATGTTGCATCAACGTAAGTTGACATACATTTTGATGACAGGGGACCTTTAAATAAGAAATTTGAAGTTTAGGCATAGCCTGCCATTGATTGTCTGTGTAGCAGATTATGCGGGAATTTGTCTGACAATTAACCCAAGTGGGCTTAGTAAAGAATAGATTAAACTGTTGAGACTTTCTTTAACAATGCAGTACTAACTGGTGAATACTATTTGGATAGTAGCCAAACTCTCTCTCTCTAGCACCATGTGGTTGTATTATCTTATGACAATTGACCACTTATGGGGAAAGGTAGAAAAAGGGAATAGAAATATTAAGAGATAGAGATAGAAGAGATAGAATTTCATTTGGAGTTTATAACACGACAATAGAAGATGTTATGCATGAGACTGATTGTCAAGTTTTAAGTAATTTCATCCGGTGTCATGTACATAAAGTAGGCTAATTATTTGCTCTATAGATATAGAACCTCACATTTCAAGTTTGTAAATACCCATTGACTTGCTACACATGTATGCTAGTAGATGTATGCATGTATGTATGTATGTATGTATGTATGTATGTATGTATGTACACAACAGCTCAAAGGAATTGGCATAGGGAAAGGGAAAGGGAAGAAAGGGAAGGAGCTGCTGTTTTAAACTGCGGTATATTTTGTCCAGTTCAGCGTGAAACATGATGCTTTTTAGGCTAAAGCACCGTGTTTCATGCTGAACTAGACAAAATGTACCAATGTTTAAAACTGTGGTTTCTTTCCTTTTCTTCCCTTTCCCTTTCCCTTTCCCTATGCCAATTGTGTATGTATGTATGTCTGTATGTATGTATGTATGGATGGATGGATGGATGTGTGTCTGTATACATGCATGAACACATGTACACTAGTGCTGAGAGACCCACTATACTGTCATCTATGTGAACTAAATGGTATCCTATGTACATCGATAACACCTAGCTGAATTGCTTCCTTTCTCATGAATCGTCAGAGCTCCGTGTGGACAGGAACCTGTATTGATGATAGGACTGTTCACACTTGCAGCAAAAAAATTTGATGTATCAAGCAACTGACACACTTGTCATGAATAATGTATGATGCTTCTGGCAGAAAAGAACTCAAGGTTTGACATGTGTGGTGCACAATGTGTATTGTTGTGTTCTCAACAAATCATGTGATACACACACTTTGTCTTGATTTTAGTATCGACAAGTAGGAATCTCTTTAGATAGGAATTGTTACAAGAATATTGATTGTTGCAATGTCATTTAGTCTGCTCACAAATAATTGACATCCCTTCTAAACATCATGATGGGTAAATTTCAGCTTCATTTGAGTTACATGTATAACACATTAAAAAATAGATTTGTCAAAGCGTCATTTCATACAAGTGCAGAACAGTACAGTACATTGAAATTATACAAGTACTTTGCCTAATATGTAGCTTCATGTATGAGTGGGATGGTATGAGATTTGGGAGATATTTTACTGAAAAAATTACTAGATCATCTGATTAGGTTTTTAAAATTGCAAAACAAAAGTAAAAGGTTGTGAACAAATTGTAGATATATGGTGTTTGTTTGTACGAGTGATAACAAGTGGTTAAGCGCCATTTTGTTTTTGTACCTGACATTAAAGCACTAACTGGCCAGTATATTTTGTTATTTTTTTACCCTTTACAGCCACTGCAACTGGAAACCAGAGAATCGCCTGTTTGACGACAAAAACATCATCCGTGTTGCTGATTTTGGGATGGCTTTGTTACTGAGCGACTGTTAACATATTAAATACAAATATACAAGTTGTTCGTTTGTCATATCAAGTGTCTGATCAGTTTCTTGTAATGGCCATCAAAACATTTATATTTCATGCATTCATAGCTTCGTTATTTTTTTACCCTTTATTCCTTAACGGCAGTGAACACATTAAAGACAAATGCACATATATTTTGTTAGTATCAGCGATAGCAAGTTCCTGATCGCCATTTTGTAACCGACATTAAAGCAAAAATATTTTTATTATTTTCATGCCCTTTACAGCCATCGTGACTTGATATTGAGAATCGCTTGCTTAACGATACGAACAACATCTGTATTGCTGATTTTCAGATGGCATCATCAATTAGCCACAGATAACACATAAAAGACGAATGTACATGTTGTTTTAAAGTATCAGTGATAGCAAGTTGCTGATCACAGTTTTCTAACTGACATTAAAGCGCTAACAAGCAAGTATATTTTGTTATTTTTTTACCCTTTACAGCCATCGTGACTTGAAACCTGAGAATCTTCTGCTTGACGATAAGAACAACATCCGTGTGGCTGATTTTGGGATGGCGTCGTTACAGCTCGACCAATCACTGCTTGAGACCAGCTGTGGCTCGCCTCATTATGCCTGTCCCGAAGTCATCCGGGTAGGCGGCAGAAAAATCTCGCTATAGTACTTTTTTCCTCTTGCGCAATCTGCGTTCATTTTCTGTTTGCGTGTCCTCAGTTCTTGCATCTTAAATGTACATGAAGAGTATAATTCCAAAATGTATTAAATCCATATTTTAGAAAAATTCACTGTTTTGGTAAAATACCATTAATCCCTTTGTTGAATGTTAAGAGTTTCATTCCAAAAGGGATTTAAAGTATTTTACCAAAAAAGTGGATTTTGTTGAAGTATGTAGTGGTTTGCCAACTTTAAACCTAGTCGGCAGCTCTGAAAACCCCATTGTTATCAGATGCGTAAGCAGCTCCCATTTGTGTTTCTTCTTTTTTGAATCAAGATGTCTGACCCTAAAACTTTTGTAATAATACATAGAATTTATATAGCGCACTTTCCATCTTAACTACTGTAGATGCTCAAGGCGCTTCAGAGCAAATTAAAGAGAGAGAGAAAAAAATACAATACAGGTGTGAACTTGTATGTCAAAAAGCACCATTATACAGGTATGTCTTTAGGTTGCCCTTGAAGGTGGTCACTGACGTTAGGGTTTTCAAACTCTGTGGAAGAGAATTCCACAGGGTTGGCCCTGCATGAGCAAAGGCCCGTTCTCCCCACGATCTCTTTGAAACCGGAACTTGCAAAAGACCGGATGTGGAGGATCTTAAGGTTCGTGATGGTTGGTAGTTGTGAATTAAAGATTTATTGTAACTGATAAATATAAAAAAGAAAAACTGATAAGTGTAAAAAGATAAATTGTAGTGGTAGTACAACATATAAACTGTGCTATGCTCATGTTAACTCTCTCATTACCAAGCTTTGTTGGGCGAGGTCCTTTAGTTGTCAGTTGCCAAAAAAAAAATAATATCAACAGTACAAATGATATGAGATGCGCATCACACTTGTGCTTTAGAAATTGGCACAATAGCTCTTAATAACATGTATTAACATTTGTTATATTTACACTGAAATATGCAATGAATTTGTAGACTAATAAGCAACAAAGAAGTGTTGCCAATTTGACAGCCAAAACAATTATATATTTTTTTGGCAACTAAGATCTGATCTGGGACCAGCACCACAAATGTTTTGTTTTGGGGCTTTTGATAGCAACAGTGATTTGGTACTTTAGGAGCTAAGAAGACTTAGAAAGATCTCATGAATATGGTCCTGATGTTCGGGCCGAACATTTTGACGATTTGTGATTTCATCACTAATTACTCCAAATGTGGATCATTTGAGGGCAAATAGCTTTCAGCAAGTTTCTAACAATACATGAATTTAAGACCATTGGCAAGAAGATTGCTCATGATCACGTTTTGAAGGCTTTTTTGTCTTCCCAGTACAGTATGTGCCCTTTTAAATGTAATGTTGCCAATTTGAAAGCCCAACAATGATTTGGGGGGGGGGGGGGGCAACTAATGTCTGATGGTCGACCCTACAGGATTGATACTGATTGGCCTTTGACCACCAGCTGCCAAACTATCTCTGAGCTAATCAATATCACCTCCTCCCGATGCCCCTCTCCTCAAAAATCAATAACTGACTTTCATTGTAACGTTTTCTAGTCGGGTCACTGTCCGTTCCCAGGTCTTTAATCAATGCAAATCAGTGGGATAGGGTAAACACATCTTTGTGGGGTTCACTGTGTGGGTTTGGTACCGTGAAATAAGTACACTGGAGCATGCTGGGATTGATATACCGCATGAGAAAGATCTTTTGTCGTTTACAAGATGCCCCTTTCAGGGAACTTGAAGTCACACCGAGTCCCATGATTTTTTTTCCCACTAATGTAAGCTGTGTGTAAAGATATATAGTGAATTTGATATTCACTTTTTGACTGTCGAAGACTGACACCGTGAAATGAGCACACTGGACCATTCTGGGATTTGGATACCGTATGAAAAAGATCTTTTCTCGTTTACAGGTGGCCATTTGGGGCATCTAAAAATCACCCTGAGTCCCATGTAGGTTTTGTTTTACGAGTGTAAGCTATGTGTAAAGATATATAGTAAATTTGATATTCACTTTTTGATTTTAGGACCCGCAAATTAGTGTCACTGTCCTCGGACAAGCTGTGGGGTTACAATTGGTATCATGCCGTTTGAAAGATATATGCATGTAATCTGCATCCATATCGAAAATGGTCTATTACAACATGATTTATTACATATGGGACTGAGAGAGTTAATGCTTTGTATATGCTAGATAAAAGACTGCTCTATATAACTTGTGTATATAATTTGTACAAAAGAGCACCAGTGGCATCACAAGTTCAAGGACTGTACCAAACATGATGTTCACCCCCTTAGTACCAACCTTTGACAGCTCTATGTAAATGATGACATGATTTATTGGCTATGGGACTGAGAGAATATAGCACCTCGTACCTGTACGTGTACCTGCAACATAGTTATTAGGCAGTTTCCCCCTCTGGGTGCAGTCTACCGTATTCATTGAAACGGAATCACCAAGTATAGGTGAATGTCAGACTGCGTTGCTACACACTTTAAGGGGAAAGTTGTGGATATGTAAGGTAAATGGCTCGTTATAACACGATTTATTGCCTATGGGACTAAGAGAGTTCACACCTAGTACCTATACCTGCAACACAGTCATTAGGTGCGTTCACACTTCCCAGTCAGAAAAAATACCCATAGTTTATGAGATCAGATTTAGACTTCTCGACAATTTCATGAGTGGTTAAATTCGCGATCGTGAAGTACTAGTACTATTATGCATGTGCTAGAAATTCACGAAATTCGCGAAATTCACGAAAATAAATTCCCTGCAAAATATATGGCGTATACCAATAAGTGGCATTAGCATATTTGCACACCCTTATTACCCATGACCCATTCACATGGGCTAATTGATACCTGTTTTCAGATCGAGATGGATTATCAGGTCAGAAAATACCCGGTGTATTTTGCTGAACTTGGAGATGTGAATGCTCTTAGATTTAATACCTATTACCTGTACCTACACAACATTCAGTGAGAGGTATTGAAACCCACTGAGTTGCGCTGGCATTACCCATGACCCATTCACATGGGAAAAGTAATAGGTATTTCAGTTCAGGGTGGATTAGCAGATCAGAAAATGCTAGTTATTTTTTGAGGGGAATCAGGCAGGTATAAAAGCCCCCAGTGAGAGGTTTGGAAACCAATTAGTGGTGCTGGCATTCCAGCACACACTAATTACCCATTACTGGGCTGGCTGTCTAAACACGGTGGATCCTTCTCCACTGAGAAGCCTCCCTCTGGAATCCGCTGATTCCTCAATCCTCTTACCTCCCACAATCAATGGCTTCCAACTGTCACATGACTGCTAGTCTCGGGGCTCAGACCCAGTTCATGTCACTTTATTTTATTTCATTTTCATTTAATTTCATATCATTTCATTTCATTTTATTTTATATCAGTTCATTTCTTTTCATTTTGTTTCATTTCCTTTCCTTTCCTTTCCTTTCCTTTCCTTTCCTTTCCTTTCCTTTCCTTTCCTTTCCTTTCCTTTCCTTTCCTTTCTTTTCATTTCATTTCATTTCCTTTATTTTTTCATTTCATTTCTCTTTTCATTTCATTTCATTTCATTTCATTTCATTTCTTTTAATTTCATTTCTCTTTTAATTTGATTTAATTTCTTTCCATTTCATTTCATTTCATTTTTCTTTTCATTTCACTTCACTTCATTTCATTTCATTTCATTATATCATTTTTTATCTTTTTCCATTTCATATCTTTTTCCATTTCATTTTGTTTGTTTGTGTTTAACACTCTCAGAACTAAGCACGGACAGTTGATATGATATATGATAATAAATATGATATGATATTAAGCAAATAATCAACGTCGGTGAAGGTAATGGGACGAAATATCACTTCCGAGGCGATCTGGATGTAGCTATCTTTCCGAAGCTTTTAGCTGAGGAAAGATAGCGTATACATTCAGATCGCCGAGGAAGTGATAGTTCGTCTCATTGCCTGAAACCAAAAGTTGATTATTTGCTTTATATTCCACATCTGATACCAACAATCTATGAAATAAATGACAATTTAACATACAAAATCGTTCGTGTCGGTGCGGCTACATATTCACGCGACGCTCCGAAACCCGGAAGCAAATTGACTTTGTGCACGTTACTACATAGACTCTACAAATTCCAACGAACACTATGACATAGTGACGCTAATTCGTAAGATTTTGACGGAAAAGCGAGAAGTAATCGAAATTCTCTTACCTGTGCGGTATCGGTGAGAACATAGATCCTCCGAGAATACTCTTCATAATTCTAATAAATCACAGGAAAGTGAAATTCTAGGTCAATTTTGGTATGAGTTGGTAGAGAATTGCACACTTGCTTTGGTGAAATACTGTGTGGGGGAAATGGAAGGCTTGCACTGCTTTGTACGTACGCCCGCGGCGCAGCTAGCGCGCTAAAACCAAAAATTTTAATTTCCGCGCACGTACCGCGGTGTCGTCTGCGCCGATAGTCCGAGCTACGCACTTTTATTTCGCGCGTACTCAAAATGTTGATCACGCGTTAGGACTGTGAGGAGTGAAGAGATCAGCGAAACCAAAAAGTACTATCACCTAGAGTGTAACGAACTTTCCTTCTCAAAAATGTACTATCACCTACAGTGTAACGAACTTTTCTTCTCAGGTGATCAGATGGGAAAAACTACGTTTCATCACGTGATCAACTCTTGACCAATCATATAGCAACATTCTTAGTAGGTGGAATATAAGATAAAATATAATTGGGTAATCAACAACAAAAGCATTTCAATGGTAATGACAGTTCATGTCATTTTGTTTGCATGTCTTTACCTTCTTAGTATCAAGCACTGACAGGTTCATGTGGGATGGATCGGGTAATAAAAACAACAACTTTTCAAAAATAAGACATGTACATATATGAAAAGGGTGCTGGCTTTGAATTGATGATCACATTGGTGGTCTTTAATGTTAGGGTACGTTGATACAGGTTTTTAATGAGGCGCATTGTTCAAGGAAATCATTATTTGGTGTAGTAGTCTTAATGCCTGTTTGATAACGTTTGTAGGCTACATAGCATTCTGGGGTAAACCACAAGGAGTTGGGATCTCTCACCTGTTTTCTAGTACGGGCTTTCTCTCCACTCCACCACAGGTTTTTGCTCAAGAAGGAAAGTGGGGTTTTATGTGCAAAAAGCGTGCCTCTTTGATGCATGGGACCTCAATTCAATGGTAATTTGCCATTTGGTCCAATCCCAGTTGGTCCACTTACCATTTCGTCTACCATCACATGCTGATGTGTATGGGTTAGGGTTAGGGTAGGGGGTCTGGATTAGGGTTAACGGTTGAGGTTATGGTGTAGATTAGGGTTGTTGATAAGTTAACCCAGTATCTTAATCTAAAACGGTATTTTTAAGGGGTTCCTTGTAGACGAAATGGTGAGTGGACCAAATGGGATTGGACCAAATGGCAATAAACCAATTCAATGTCCTAGCTGAGGGATGGGATGATAGCAATGAAAATAATAACGTACACAGTATGTCAAGTTACTGACATTATCTTAATACTGGTGTGTGCTTCTTTCTCTATCTTTCTTTGTTGTGTTCTTCATGCAGGGTGAGAAGTATGACGGACGGAAAGCAGACGTCTGGAGCGCAGGCGTCATACTCTATGCTCTTTTAGTGGTAAGAAAACAGACTCTCACCTGTCTCTCTCTACAAGATCAATACCATGTAACAGCCAGAACATTCATGTAGTCAGGATCTCAACAGTACAACTTAATAAATAGTCATCTGTGATTATCTATATATTCTAAATGAAACTAAAACATAAACTGCTGAATGCTTACATGAAAGCCTGACTGTGCATAATTTCAACTTCGTTTTATTTAGTGCCGTTTTATTGCTTTTTCACTTTCAATCCTCAAAACCCTTTTCGCTATCGTATCCTATAATTTTATTTTGTGCCAATTCTATGATATTTCTGATATATTGGATTCAACGTCTACATTTGTAATTCGAATGAGGGATATAATGGAACTGAATTAAATTGTTTGTGAAATATATGCACATATTCATATGTGTATGCACAAAAATAGAAGATTGTGAAATCTTTTAATATTTCTGATATATCCGAGCCTTGGCTTGCATTTGAAATTCAGATTAGGGGTATAATGGAATTGTTTTAAATTCAATGAAATATATGCACATATTAGACACTTTTGAGCTGTATTCATATGTGTCGAGATAAAAATAGAAAATTGTGAAATCTTATAATATTCTGATATACAACGTATCAGAGTCAAAGCCTATACTCGTATTTCATATGACAGATATAATAGAACTGAATTAAATTGTTTTATATAAAATAAAACATTTTGTATGCCCATATCAGAATACAGTATTTTGAGCTGTATATCATATCATATGTGTATACAAAAAAATAGAAGATTGTGAAATCCTTTGATATTTCTGATTTATCAGAGTCAACGCCTACATTTGTAATTCAAATGAGTGATATAATGGAACTTCTTTCCCTCCCCATCTCCCTTACCCCCTTCAACCCCCCCCCCCCTTGCCCCCCCCCCCCCCTCCCCTCTATTCCTCTTCTTTCTCCCCCTGTCATCAAAGTGCTATTAATAGTTCTTGATGCTTCTGGCAGAAAATACCTCGTGGATTGACATGTCTAATGCACAATGAACGTTGTTGTGTTCTGAATCAATTATCTGATCTTATTGTAAGTCCTGGTATTAATATCGAAAAGTGAAAATCTCTTTGAATATGGAAGGAATTATCATACTAATATTGATTGATGAAATGTCTTAAAACATGTTTTTTTTGTCCTGATTTGTCAAAAAGTGAAAATCTTTCCTCCCCCCTCGTGACCCATTTCTAGGGAGCATTACCGTTTGATGACGACAACCTCAGGAACCTGCTGGAGAAGGTCAAGCGAGGGGTCTTTCATATTCCGCACTTTGTTCCTCCAGACTGCCAGAATCTCCTGCGGGGAATGGTGGAAGTCAACGCAGATAAGAGATTAACGGTGAGTCATCAAATATTAACAGAGGGTCAAAACATTAGCAGAGAGTTGATGAAGACAGTGGGATGGTGGAAGTCAATGCAGACAAGAGATTAATGGTAAGTCATCAAAGATTAGAGATTAACAGAGATTAACAGAGATTAACAGAGTGTCAATAGATTAGCAGAGAGTCATTGAAGATAAAATATAAAAAGTAAGTTGACAAAGACAAGACAAGACAAGACTGTCTTAAGTGACAGAGGGTCACTGAAGACAAGAGATTAATGGTAAGTCATCAAAGATTAAAGATTAAGAGAGTGTCAATAGATTACCAGAGAGTCATTGAAGATAAAATATGAAAAGTAAGTTGACAAAGACAAGAGATTTACAGCGGGTCACTGAAGACAAGAGATTAATGGTGAGTCATCAAAGATTAAAGATTAAGAGAGTGTCAATAGATTACCAGAGAGTCATTGAAGATAAAATATGAAAAGTAAGTTGACAAAGACAAGAGATTTACAGAGGGTCACTGAAGACAAGAGATTAATAGTGAATCAAAAAAGAGAAGGGATTAACAGAGAGTCACCAAAGACGAGATGAATAGTTAGTCAACAAAAGAAGGAGATTAATGGAGAACGATCAAAGACATGAAATTAGCAGAGTGAAGACTGAAGACAAGAGATTAATAGTCATCAAAGACAAGAGATAACAGTATCATCATTAGCATTGGGCAGAATCGGAAATCCTCAAAGGCAAGCAATTAATCCATTGCTCGTGGTTAGATTTCTGGCTTTGTGAAACCTGGTCCAGTTACGATGTCAACATTTGTCATGGAACTGCAGAAACCAAACGGGCGTGGCCTCATTGCACCATATAAGGAATTTGAAATTTATTCATTGCCTGTCCTCTATTGTCATAGCAGCAGATTATGCAAGAGTTGCACTGATAAGTATCGGAGTGGAAAAAGCTGGCAGATAAACTTGTTTTGTAAGGAACAGGTTACCGAAAGGTACAAGAGACAATACAAATCTCATATGAAGAGATGACAACACGAAGAGGTAAAAAGGAAGAAAAAGTCAATTTCTCCTTGTATTATAGGAATATTTGTGCTTTTCAGCGATCACCATAACATCGTTAATTGCATTTTTTCCTTGTTTCTTACAGTTATCCCAAATCCAGAGGCATCCGTGGTATGTCTTGTAAGTATATCATGGTTTTATTTGAGTTCAGCAATCATAATTTTAAATTAGTTTCACCATACACCATATGATAGTCCGAAATAGGACCGTTATGTTATTCTTTGGGGAAGGTTAGCTCTGATAAGAGCTGTGATCTTGACATTTCAAATCTGGTTGACAGATCATCACATGAGCTCTCGGCCACATTTTGTAGAGTTAGTCTAAAAGAATATCGCAAAAATCCTTAAAGATTGTCCATCCCTTTTGCAAGCTTAAAATTTGAAATCGTCTATCACGATCGTAAATTGAAGAAAGTGTGATTCAAGATCATTTCTAAGAATATAGCATGTGGAAGCTATCTGTATATGTAAAAATTTCAGCTGTTAAATTTCAAACTGACTTTTTTCGAACTACGAAAAAAGTATTAGTCTTTGTTACAATATCTATGTGGTTATTATGCATGTGTGAAATCCTAATTTTATGAGTTATTACCAAACTTTGGAGATGATTCCTTCTATAGAACAATTTTTTCATAATGCGTTTTATAATTTAATGAACAGATTAATCAATAAAGCAGATATTTCAACACAAACTGCTAAGAGCCTGAGGTAAAGACTATTAATCAGACGTTGTTTACGTGCATTATTTGAATTTTACACTATGTATCAGTTTCAAATTATGAATATACAGCTTGCTAACACTTCTCTGTATGTTTTGCCAATGTTTCGATGGTTTTGTGATGATCTGAAAAAGGGACGGGCTGTCTCAAAAAGAACTAACACATGATGTACCTTGAAACCCATGATGTACCCCTCATTATGCAAGAACCATCCTTCAGGGAACATTTGATCTTGATATAGTAGAGCCTGAAATCAACTTGCCGCTTGATTGCCATTTATTGGACTCAATCACAATACAGACGCACAAAGCTGACTCTATTTGACTGCAATCAATTGCAGTTTTTTTTACAATCAATCACTGTAAGATCGAATGGGGCTGATTGCATTAGACCTCGATTGATTGCTATTTATATCAGTCAATCACTGTCTAAACACATAGAGCTGGCTGTATTTAACTGGAATCAATTGCAAGTTACTACAGTCAATCACTGTACAATCGCACGGAGCTGATTGCATTAGACAGCGATTGATTGCAATCTATTGGAGTCAATCACTGTACAAACGCATAGAGCTGGGTGCATTGCACAGCAATTGATTGCAATCACGCTGTGGAGTTGATTACTGGCTGCGCTGTGCATTATGGGTTGATTACTGGCTGCGCTGTGCATTGTGGGTTGATTACCGGCTGCGCTGTGCATTATGGGACCTGCGTCATAACAACTTGCATGAAGCTATGATCACTCAAAAAATTTGTAGCTTCTGCGTGACTCTTGGAGTTTGATGCCATTGGCTTTTAACAGTGGGTTAGCAAGTCAATCTCAGCATTTGGTAACCATTCTGTACACATGAGTGCAGTCAACTTCGTGGAGGAGAGAAGTCATGAAAGACCTATTAAAAATACCGCTGTGGCAAGCACCAGTGTAAGCGCCAGTGTAAGTGCAGGGGCAGTTGAGGGCTCTGTTACTGGAGAGAAGCCGTATGAAAGACCAAATAAAAATATCCCTGTGATAAACACCAGTGTAAATGCTGGTGTAAACACCAGGCAATTGACTGCTATGTCGCTGAAGAAAAGCCATGCAAAATCAAACAGACCTGCGAGGTGTTTCACCAAGCTGTTCGTAAGTTACGAAGGATTTTGCGAATGACTGGTGATCCCTCCTTGTGCTAAGTGCGATACCACACTTTATTCATTGAGAATCTGATTTAGCACAAGAAGGGATCACCAGTTGTTCGTAAAGTCGTTTGTAGCTTACGAACAGATTGGTGAAACACCCCCCTGGGACACATGACTTCCCTTGATTTTGCGATCAAGGGAAGGTATTGTCTCAAAATGATAGTTGTTGAAATCAAACAAACTCTGGACCATGTGAGTCCATATGTGATGTCATACATGATGACAAGTCTGTCAGTCTCATAATTCATTTTACTTAATTTCATTAATTTCTACTTTTCATTACTATAGATCTCATAAACATGACTGCTACCACTATTAACCCTATCATTACCTCAAAAGATGATATCTCATTTTTTATTCAACTGTTCTTTACAGTCAACCTCGGATAGGTCAACATCGTACAAGTCAAAATGCAGGGTAAGCAGAAGTGCCAAGAAAATTTAGATCTTCCTTTTTTGTGTGTCCAATTACTGGAAAAGTTGTTCACATATTAAAGTAATTATTGCAAGAATCAAATTAAAGGGTTAGTCTATAAGCGTGACCTTTCACCAGCTAATTATGGTACTTTTGTTATACATGTATTCATGATGGTGACAAAAAATACTTGGGGGTCACAGCGATTCTCTCCCCACAAAGCAAAAATGAGCTTCTGAGAAACATGGTTCCTGGTTTCTGTAGCACCAGCGAATCATTGACCCCTGAGAGCTGTCCACCAGACTACTTTCACTACAAAATGTCTAAGCAGTTAAAATATGAACATGCAATTTTTTGTAACCAATTAAAAAAATTAAGAGATATATTTGGTTAATTTTAGAGTACATGTTGTATATTGATGTGCAATATCTGCAAGAATAATTCACAGTTGTACTCGACTCTATCCTGTCTTTCAAAATATAATTCTTGGAGATATTTTTTTATGTGTATACAAACAAAGAGATTCTAAATTTGGTATTTCTATTACTGTTTTTGTGTTGTTTATTTGACTACAGAGGTACAAGAAATGACAACCAGCTCGAGTCAGACATTCCTAAGAGGCATCACATCAAGGTAAGCTTCTCTTCTGCCCGCTTTCTCTTTTTTCTGTCTCTCTTTGTTTCTCTATCTTAATTTTATCCTTTCATTGCCTGTCTCTGTCTCTATTTCTCTATTTCTAATTTAAAGGTAGGCTTGTGCTCTTGAGGCTACAGCTACAATCTCTATCTTTCTTATTCTTTCTTCCCCTTTGTCTCTATCTTTCTTATTCTTTCTTCCCCTTTGTCTCTATCTTTCTTATTCTTTCTTCCCCTTTGTCTCTATCTTTCTTATTCTTTCTTCCCCTTTGTCTCTATCTTCCTTATTCTTTCTTCCCCTTTGTCTCTATCTTTCTTATTTTTTCTTCCTCATTAACCCCGTTCATATACACCGCCTATCCGCGAAAAAGGCGCAACATTTGCGGCAATTTTGCCGATGCATTACCGATAGCTGCGTATATGAACGGGAATCGCTCAAATAATGCGGTATTTGCTCCCTCCTTTTTTGCGCTTATTTTGCGGCTTTTTCGCGGATCGAGACCTAGTAATAATACCGCAATATTGCGGTAAGCGAATCTTATAAACTGCGTCCGCAAAATAGGCGTAAATGTTGCGCCTTTAGCATCGCGCTCTGGCCTGTTGGTCGCTAATCCTACCGCTCGTATGGCTGAGCGGAGCATGTCACCATTGGTTTGGAGAGAGTCCAGCTGTCCAAAACACCGCAACATTACGGCTTTTGGGGATGTATATGAACGGTGCTTTTGCGGCTCGCTGGAAACTTGCTTACCGATGTGCATCGGTAATAATAGCGGTATATGGTATATGAACGGGGCTTTTGTCTCTATCTCCCTTTCTCTGTCTGTCTCTATATCTCTCTTTAATGCCCTCTTTCTGTCTCTATATCTCTCTTTAATGCTCTCTCTCTATCTCTATATCTCTCTTTAATGCCCTCTCTCTATCTCTATATCTCTCTTTAATGCCCTCTCTCTATCTCTATATCTCTCTTTAATGCCCTCTCTCTGTCTCTGTTTTGTTCCTACAGTGGATCTCTCCCTGTCCCTTGAAGCTGCAGCTACAATCTCTATCTCTCTTTTTTTCTCTGTCTCTCTCTGTCTTGGTTTCTCTATTTCTTCATAAGCTAGCCTACTCCACTCTGTCTTAAATCTGCAGCTAGAAGCTGCATGTACCCCTTTCTCTCTATCTCTTTGCATCTGACTCTGTTTCTCTTTCTCACGTAGGGCATAAATGAATGAATAAATGAATGAATAAATAAATGAATAAATAAATAAATTAAATAAATAAATACATAAATACATACATAAATAAATAAATAAATAAATAATAAAAAAAAAAATAAAAAAAAAAAAATAAATAAATGAATAAATAAATAAATAAATAAATAAATAAAGGAATAAATAGATAAGCAAATTAAGATTAAAATTTTAGTAATTTCATATAGATTTTTATATGTGGGAATTCTCCTGACTATATTCAAGAACTTATTAGTTTGTGTAAATCACCTTGGGTCCTTCGTTCAAATTCAAAGAATCTTTTAGAGCAGTACTCTGTTAAAACCAAGACATACGGTCAGAGGTCTTTCTTGTTTGCCGCACCTATGCTGTGGAATAAACTTCCAGACTTTATTCGAGAATCTAAAACTGAGCATCAATTTCGCGCCAAATTGAAGACATTTTTGTTTCTTAGTGAATTGTAGATTTCAATCACTTTATCTTTGCTTAAATAAGGTTCTACTTCTTTCTCTATTTCTCTTTTATGCGCACTGAGATTTAACTGTAAAATTCTCCCTATCGCATATAGCCGATATCAAGCGATATCACCTCGCGATACCGATATCTGATCGATTGCTCTTGGGACGTATACTTCCTGTAAGAGTTTGTCGTCGGCAGAAAGTGACCTAGAAATCACCTTTTTTTATGAAATAAGCAGCGAAAAATTTGTCTAGGGTTATGGTTAGGTTCAGGGTTAGGTTTAGAATTAGGTTCAGGGTTAGTGTTAGGGTCAGGGGTAGGTTTAGGGTTAAAATTAATACAAAATTAGTTGGATACCCTGGTCCCCTATTGTACTGGGTTGCCGAATGTTCGTGGACCGGAAGTTCATATCCCAAGAATTAAAGGTAAAAAAATTAGAGCGCCACACACGTTCAGATTCTGAGAGCTATATGCGATAGGGAGAATTGCGCTTTATAAGAATGGACTATTATTATTATTATTATTATTATTATGCAAAACGTATTTCACATTGTCTGTCTTATGACATCAGGCTTGATAAATAACCCCTTCAATGAAATTCTTTTCTTATTTTTGCCCCCTTGCTCAGATCCCTCCGATTCTTGGAGATGAGGACATTGATCCTGATGTGATAGCTAGCATGGCGTCGTTGGGCTGCTTCAAGGACAAACAAAAGCTGCTACGCAACCTGCTATCACCACAGTGAGTCCTCATTTAGTCATTCAGGTTTATAGATCGCTCAGGAGAAACCAGGGAGGTATTTCACCAAGCTGTTCGTAAATTACGAACGACTTTACGAATGACTGGTGATCCCTTCTTGTGCTAAATCAGGTTCTCAACGAACAAAGTATGGTAACGTATTTAGCAAAAGAAGGGATCACCAGTCGTTCGTAAAGTCGTTCGTAGCTTACGAACAGCTTGGTGAAACACCCTCCAGATATGTTGTCTTTTGTTTTAGCAGGTGGTCATACAGTTTACTCTAATACACAGTTTGCATGTGAAAAACATCAAATACTGCAGGGAGAGATTGTCGGTAAATGTGGAAGAGGCTGTCCACCTGTGTCTTAGACTGATGACATGAAAGCTGCGTCTTCATTAGCCCGATCAGATAAAATAGCAAGCTAATTTCTTGATCTGGGGAACTAGCCTGAAGTTGAAATCGCGTCTCCATTAGCTCGAAACTCAGGATATGTAAGCTCGTTACTCGGGTTGCATAAATTATCCAGAGTTTCGCACATACCAGCAGTGTACGACGGAAATAGGCCACGACCGCATGGCTTCGGTTGTGAGCTCGCATTCATGCACGTATATAAAAACCTATTACGTAAACAATGCCTCGTGGGCGCTGATGCATGCCGAGATCGAGAAATTTTCAGGCTAATGAAGACGCTCCGAGTTAGCTCGAACTAGATCGCGAATTAGCTCGAGCTAGCTCCATCTAGCCCAAGATTTCTTGTGAAATTTTCTCGACCAAATAGCTCGCTATTTTGCCTGATCTGGCTAATGAAGACGCAAATAGCTAGCTATTTCGTGATCTGGCTAGCTAACCCAATCAGAACAAGCTGGCTATTTCGCCCACATCGGTCTAATGAAGACGCCTCTGAAGAGACTGTCAAGACGAGGAATGATAGGTGGTACTAACTTGGCAGAGAACAGAGTTGATTGGCAAGCTTTTGTGAAGACCACAGCAGCACTCTGTAACACCACCTGAGGATGATGATGATGATGGTCTTTATGTATGATATTTTAGTCGTATTGGTAATTATTACTGCAGAAAAAAAGGTAAAAAATATATATGTTTATTTTTTTTGTTTAGCCATAATTCAGAAAAGGTGATCTACTCTCTTCTCCTTGATCGGAAGCAAAGGAAACCCAGCTTTGAAGATGAGCTGGAGTACAGGACAAGATCAGACTCAGGTGGGTGTTTTACTTTGATTGATTGATTCATTTGTTTTATTTCAGATTCAGTAAAGAACATATGAACATATTTACAAAGTATGTATCAATATAAATAGACATTAAAATACAAGGTTCCCACTAGCAGCCATATTGGAGGACAAAACAATAAAAGCCTGTGCATACAAACAATGACTTTTCATGGTCTGATGCACAGGTTTTTCTTGTTTGTCCTCCAATATGGTTGCTTGTGGGAACACTCTATATGTAAACACTGTAAAGCAAAATTGTACAAATTGTTGGAAAGTGAAATAGGGTGTATCCGTAAAAGGTTGATGAGTCGATACACCCACTGCAACGAAATGAAAAATAAAAAGATCAAACTCACGTGGGTACAGATCACCTCTTGACTGCAATCATTGATTGCAATGAGGTCCTCAGGTCCTCGGATCATGTCATTCTCTCATAGTCTTCACTTTGAGTATTATTTTTGCTCGCTTGCCCTCAAATGATATATCAGTAGGTCATGTGCTTCTCTCCATAATTGAATAATGACATTTTTTTGCTTATTCTGGAATCATATATCCCTATATCATGTTTTTTTTTCTATTATGAAATTATGCATTATTTTGTGTTTTTTCTCACATCAAACATCGTGATATCATGTTTTTCTTAGAATTACAATGTCGTCGTCGTTGTCACAGCAATACTCTAGTCAGAGCGTAGCTTCCCTTACGGCAGCGTGGTACAACCGTCTGTTTTGAGCCATTCTAGTTGCTTTCTCCATTGTACCAAATTACAATGTAGATTTGAATATTCTTTGGGCTTGTCCTTGTTGTAGCTTTTCTCAGTAATAGAAGTAAACATTATGCTTATTCTCATATCTCGCATCAGTAGATCATGTTTTCTGTAGATTTGAGTATTATTTCTGCTTGTTCCCCTTGCAGCCGATCCTCCGAGGAAAAGAGTAGACTCATATCACCGGAGACGGTCTGAGAGGAAGTCGTTTGACATGCCAAGAGATGGGTCTATGTCACCAGCTAGGAGAGCAATGTCACATCACAACTCAGGGTCAGTTTGCTCTCTGTCTGTCTGTCTGTCTGTCTGTTTGTCAGTCTGTATGGCTCTCTGTTTGTCTGCCTTACTGTACCTTTCTGTCTGTCTGTCTGTCTATCTGTCTGTGTGTGTGTGTGTCTGTCTGTTTGTCAATCTGTATGGCTCACTGTTTGTCTGCCTTACTGTACCTTTCTGTCTGTCTGTCTGTCTGTCTATCTGTCTGTCTGTGTGTCTGTCTGTCTCTTTGTCTTTCCCTGTTCGTATATCTGTCCATCTGTCTGTCTCTGTATCTGTCTCTCTGTTTCTGCCTGTCTGTCTGTCTGTCTGTCTGTCTGTCTGTCTTTCTCTCTCTCTTTCCGTGTCATTCCGTCTGTCTATTCACCTGTCTGTATGTTTGTCTGCCTGTCCATTGCCACTTTCTGTCCGTCTGTCTGTCTCTCTTTCTGTATCTATGACTCTTCTTGTTTTATTTATTGATATAGAAATCTAAGTGTATTGTTGGTATACATCACACAACCAATTACATTCATTGTATTAATTAATCTTTACCATTCTGTGTCTTTTCCCCCCTCCCTACCCCCTCAGTAGATCCAGAAGTGTGACTAGCAGCCCCCTGGCCTCGCCCACCCACAGCCCCCGCCAGGTATGTCGGCAGCACTCTGGGGGCAGCCTGGTCTCTACGGGGTCTAGTGGGGGCACCCCCCCTCCCAGCCCTACCGCCTCGCCCCACCCAGCCCAGCAGCAGGGCCAGGGACAGGCGACGCCATGGCGGGCAAGGCTTAACAGCCTCAAGAACTCCATCCTGGGCTCGCCGAGGTTCCACCGACGTAAGATGCAGCCTGCCGAACCAGATGAGCTCTCCCTAACTCCAGACAACTCCCCTGAGTAAGTCTGACTCTCCATAATATAATCTTCATGACCATAAGAGGGGGCTGTTTATGTAGGCCTCACGTGCTAGCTAGATCATGCAACAACACTTCCTTTCATTGGTGCTCGTTAAACGCATAACATCTTATTAAAAACATATATACGTTGATGTTTGAAGGTTTGCATGGTGGTATGATCAATCACGTGAGAGGTTTACGGTACACCATGAAAGTAGAGTATTCTTTCGAAATGAGTGTAGTCCTGAAAACGACTGTAAACCAGAAGGAGTGAAGAGCTGAAGAATCTTCACTCCTGAAGACGAACAGTCAATCTGCCCAAAACGTCGAGTCTACCTCTCTACTCTTGAGCTCTTCACGCTTTCTGGTTTACAGTCCTTTTCAGGACTACACTCATTTCGAAAGAATACTCTACTTTCAAATCTCCACTTTCTCGCCTGTCCATTTCACCTTCAATTCTATTCATGTTTTCTCATCTCAGTCCTCCCAGGACTTTACACATGGAGTACCGTAAACCTCTCTCGTGATATATACGTTGTATCAAAAAATAATCGTTCACAGCTGGACATACCAGTGGTCCCTTTAAGGGCACTTCGAAATAGGCCAATGAGATTTTACTTCAAACCCTACGCCAATAATGTTATAAAAGACATTACTATACCTAAATGAATGAATAATAAAGTCAAAATTAACAATATCGATGAAAATGATAATCACCACAATAATAACCAGAACACATATAAAGGTGTGATGATGCCAATATCAATATTTATTAGAATTGAGATTATAGTAAAAACAATGAAACTAATAAAAACCAATATCAATGTTTAATGATAATTATCATTTTACTGCCTTCCTCCCAGAATGTCCAAGAAGTCGTGGTTCAGTAGCTTCATCGGAGCTGAGCGAGTAGCGGACGAGGAGTTATCGATAGCGGTCCGTGACAAGTCGCTTGGCTCAATCAAGGCAGAGCTGGTACAAGCCTTTCTTACCGTAAGTCACCACAGTGTTATCAGCTTTTCCTTCATTTCGAGCACTTTCAGAAAAAAAAACGGTCATCAATAGGTTCATATGCAATATAATGATGGGGTATGACTTTACCAACTTAACGCGCTTTAAAAAGTGGCATTGCATTTTGCAGAGTGCCCACATCAAATAATTCTCCCTATCGCATATAGCTCTCCGAATCTGAACGTGTGTGGCGCTCTAATTTTTTTACCTTTGATACTTGGGATATGAACTTCCGGTCCATGAACATTCGGCAATCCCGTACAATAAGGGACCAGGGTATCCAACTAATTTTATGAATATTAACCCTAAACCTAACCCTGACCTTAACACTAACCCTAAACCTTATTCTAAACCTAACCCTGACCCTAACCACAACCCTACACAAAATTTTCACTGCTTAATTCATAAAAAAAAGTGATTTCTTGGTCACTTTCTGCCAACAACCAGCTCTTACTGGAAGTATACGTCCCAAGAGCAATCGATCAGATATCGGTATCGTGAGGTGATATCGCTTGATATCGGCTATATGCGATAGGGAGAATTGTTGCAGATTCCTGACATGAACCATGATATTGTGTCCACAACATCACCATGTCCCCAACTCATTATTACCAATGCTATTGCACGTTTCAAGTAGGACTAGTGAACTCTTGTTGCAGATTCCTGACATAAGCCATAGTGTTCAGTCCATGACGTCCCTCAAGGCACGTCAGAGTTCAAGTGAGTGGGAAGTAGGTCGTTAGGTCCCCAAACCACCTCATTATCACATCAGCAATTCTATCGCATGTTTCAAAGAAGTACTATCAAACTATTGTTGCAGATTTCCAAAATGAGAAATGAGCCAGTGTTCCATCCTCAGCTTCCTTCAAGGCAGATCTCCAGCTTGCTAGTAGAGTCATTAGGTCCCCAAATCACCTCATTATCAAAAATTATATCGCATGCTTCAAAGTAGTACTATCATAGTACTATCGAACTGTTCTTACAGACTCCTCATTATAAAAAATTATATTGCATGCTTCAAAGTAGTACTATCATAGTACTATCGAACTGTTCTTACAGATTCCTGATATGAGCCACAGTGTTCAGTCAACAACGTCCTTCAAGGCGGAGTTCAAGCGGGCGGGGAGCGGGGCGGTATTTGCCAAGCCGATCAAGTTCCAGGTGGAGATCCTGACGCCCGACGGCAGCGAAGCGGCCAAAGAGACCAGCGTTCATGTCCTGCACTTTCTTCTCATCTCAGGTTGGCAGCACTGACGGATTACAGTCCTTAACCCTATATAGCCCGGGCTATTTGATATCACACAGCCCGGGGGGGGGGGGGTGTTAGGGGGGAGGCAAAAACAGCCCCCCCCCTAAGATCTCGACCGTTGAGCGCGTGATCGCGACGAAAATTGGCATGTTCGTCACCGATGATGTAATCTCCACAATTCGATTGTCAATTGCACCAAAATTATTTCAATTGATTTTTAATTTTGGGTCTAACATGCACGTACAAAATGTTACGTAACTTCAGAACCGCATACCCCCGCATCGCAAATTTGGTCTTAAAAGTTGCGTGAGACTTGGAGGAAAAAAGTCATGAAACTTCGCGTCGCGATCTTTTCGCGTTACAAATTTATCGTGAAAAATGTCTTGGGGGGGGGGGGCTGTTTTTGCCCCCCCCCCCCCCCCCCCGGGCTAGATAGGGTTAAATTTAATCCTATTTCATCTACAAGTGGTATTTTAAAACCAGCCATTATTTGGTACTGAAGGGACTCGTATCTGATAAGCACGTATTCCTCCACACCATTATTTGATGATAACAGTATCACGTCATGTCAATTTCATCGTTCATAATTTTACAGCCAAACCTGTAGAGAAAAAACACTCAAGGAAAACAAATGTGATTTTCATGAGTGGTCTGACTGTATATACAGGTTACTTTAATCCAGGTTCCAATGTGAAACACAAAATGTCGCCATTTAAAGCAGGTGGTCGCTAAAGCAATTTTCAATGTATTTTGTGGAAATAACTGAATCGATTTGTAATAGTTGTAATAGTGATTGCTCCCTCTGCTGCCCTCTACTGCTCAGGTCCCATGAGGCGGTTCCGGCGGCTAGTGGAGCTGATCCAGACGAGGCTGTCGTCATCCCGTGTCAACTCCACGGAGTCTCTCCCCGGCGGACCAATCCGCTCCTCCTCCACCGGCTCCTCCTCCTCCACCAGCGTCGACTACGCTGTCTCACCCCGCCCCGTCAACCCCTCCTTCAGCGAGGACGACGGCGACGAAGTCTTCTCCGACGGTCGCTCCGTATCCCGGGAAGGCCTCATGGCCGACGCCACGCCCGCCAGGAACCGTGCCTGCAGCCAAGTCTCCAACAGCATTTGCTGATGTAGTCCCACGCAGCGATTTAGATGTACTGGTCGTTTTGCTCATGTAGTCCCACACAGCGATTTGGATGTACTCAACATTTCGCTGATGTAGTCCCATGCATCGATTTAGATGTATTGGTCTTTTTGCGGATGTATTTCCACGCAGCTCTTTCGATGTATTGTTGTTTTGCTCATGTAGTCCGATGCATCAATTTAGGTGTACTGGTCGTTTTGCAGATCTCCAACAGCATTTGCAGATGTAGCTCCACGCAGCTCTTTACATGAACTTGTGATTTTGCAGATGTAGTCCCATGCAGTGATTTAGATGTCCTGGTCATTTTGCAGATTTCTAACAGCATTTGATTATTTGATCTGTAGTCCCGTGGAGCTATTTGTATGTGTCTACTCCTTGTTTCTCAAATCTTTAACAGTATTCCCAGATGTAGTCCCACTCAGATCTTTCGATGTAATGGGCTTTTTACAAGATCCCAAGAGCAATTTGTTTTATATGTAGTCCCGTGCAGCTTATCGTACGTCTGTACTCATTGATACTGAATTCAGCATTTGCTGACGTGTTTCCATTTTAGTGTTTCTATGTTCCAAGTGTTTTCCCTTTCAAAATGAATTGTTCTCTTACGCTAAAAGTGATTCGTTAATTTTCCTTTTTTCCATGCTCTCATTATTTCTCATTCAGAATATTAGGACCCAGTGTTTCTTTTAACCATTCCTGTCCCAGATAAAACGTTGCTCAATGGAATGCGTGTGCATTATTGGTAACAACATGCACACTTAGCACACAGATAGTAGATATACTGTCTCTCCATGCAATATACAAGATAAATATACTCATATTCCCCTTGCAGTCAATATCAAGCTTGACTGTGTTGATATAATTTTACTATAGTCCTTTATCATCAGTCCAATTGGTGTTTGAATTCTACTCCTAAAATCTATAATATATTATATTTATGATTAATTCAAGTATTGTGTTTTATTTAATTTCCCCAATGCCAGATCAAAAATGATTCAATTGGATGTGCATTTGTATTACTGGTGGTATCAGTGCATACATGGCATAACTATAGTCAATAACTAACTCATTCTGAGCTCTTGAGAGAGTCTCCCATCATATCAGGTATGTTTTAGTGTTGTTGTACCTTGCAATTATTAATTTGTGTGTACATTGACATGTATAGGAATGCCCTTAATGTTTGTTTAAAGGTACAAGTAGCCCATCCTTTTTGCAGACCTAATTCTGATGTTCTCTGACTTTGTCATCATTTGAAAATTCCAGGTGGCCCAATGGCATATTAGGTGGCCATCGGCCCCTCTGGCCACTGCGAACCCCGATGTATATGTCTACCCATACCAGTATACAAGAAAGCTTTGTGCAACATTTATGAGATGCAATATTTTTCTCTAGTGCAGTAGTTCATCAGTATATATGGACCTCACCAGCATTGTGTACAATGTAATTACAAAATATCAGTTACAAAAGGGGCATTCACACGCACACACCAAAATTCGCGAGATTTCAACTTTAATGTTTCGACTTTGGTCAGAATGTCACAAATTGCATGTGTCTGATCACAAAAATCTTGATAGGATCTACTGGTATGGTAACAAGCACAGATACAAGATTTTCTTGGTCCCATTTTCAAATTTGTGCACATGAGTCTAATCTATGTGCCTCTATGCTCAGAATGACAAGAATTTGATAAGAAGGAAATTTACTCAATCTGGAGCACTGCGTTCAAACGGGAGTGGAGAGTATTAAGTGCCATTCTCATTGGGCTTTAAAACATTGCAAAGTTAGAAAAATCGCGAAGTTAGGGGGCCGGGACAATAGGACTGTTCGGCTTTTGGTACGGTTGCTAGGCAACTTTCACTCTAACTTCGTGATTTTTCTAACTTCGCAGTTTTTCTAACTTCGCGATTTTTTAACCCCAATGAAAATGGCACTGTAGTCTGATTTTTGGTATATAGAGTGAAGAAGCTGCTATCTCAGTTATTCTTGTGCATGTGAATGAATCTTATTTGTGAAACCTGCAATTTAGCTCACCATATCAGCATTATGATCCAGTGTGTACTATTTTATTTCTAGATATCAGGGCCCTGTTGCATGAAACTTACCATTGATGGTAACAGTGGTCAGTTCTATGGAAACCTTGAATTTGATTGGCTGTTTAGTGATGTTACCATGGTAGTTACTATTGATGACAGACTTACCATTAATGGTAAGTTTTACGCAACAGGACCCAGTTTTGGCTCATCAGGATAAATTTTTATCAGCAGTATGACCCAGTGTGTGACAGGTTATCGTTAGCTCACCCTTATTAAAAAAAATCAGTCAGTCCACCGTTCAGAAGTGCTTTGAAAAGAAGCACAAAAAATAATGGTGCAGGGGGGTGTTTCACCAAGCTGTTCGTAAGTTACGAACGACTTTACAAACGACTGGTGATACCTTCTTCTGCTAAATGCGATACCACACTTTGTTCATTGAGAATCTGATTTCGCACAAGAAAGGATCACCAGTCGTTCGTAAAGTCGCTTGTAACTTACAAACAGCTTGGTGAAACACCCAACAGAGCTATTTTGCATATAGGTTTTCAATTATTGCATCTTACCATCAATGGTAAGTACCATGGCAACAGCCAACGAGCTCTCATTACTGTATCTGTTTCCATGGTTAGTACCATTATTGGTAAGTTTCAATGCAACCTGGCCCTGTATTGTAGCAGTAAACAGCATTAACAACCAACTTGATATGATCCAGTTGATTAACTCTTCTCATTGATATATTCCATGTGTCGTTTTGTTTCCTGTAAGGGCTTATGTGCAACCTTTCATGTCGTCAGGTCATCGCTATCCTAACTTGCCTTGTGTATTAAAGCTACGAGTATCTGTGCTGTGTGTTTTGTATTTCAACATTCCTTAAAGACAATCAGACCCGGCGCTCAAGAGGGCGTTATTCCATGTAAGCGCATGAGCGGACAGTACGTGTTGTCCAATGACGGCAATGTTATTCGATAATTTCACCGGTTACGCAAATGCCATGTTCCGAATGCCCGAAGAATGTCGATTCTCAATCTAGGTATGCCGAAATACAGTTCGGCTCATGATTCGGCGGCTGTTCCCTGCTGGCTCCGCCCACGTACATGTACATTACGCCGTTTACGGTATGCACAAACGTGTACTGGCATAGCTCGCTCGGCTAGCGCTCACAACGTACGTGAAAGGGCAAGCAACGCATATCCGCAATCTACCAGTTTGATTGACAGCGTTACTCGTCAAACTTCGGAACTAAGATGGCGATGATTGTGACGTCATCCAACAGCGCCCTCTTGAGCTCCGGGTCGAAATTCCTTTAACATAATATTATGCCTCTGCTAATGGACAGAACTGTGCTGTGCTATTTAAATTCCAGTATTTGTTATTACCTGTGTATATCTGTTTTTTACATGTTAGGTCTCAAACAATACTTTTTTTTTATAAGTAGTCCCACCCAGCTGTTTGTTTGTTTGTACCACCTTTTACTTCAACTTTTGTCCGCTCAAATTGCCATTGTTGTATTGGAATGATTGATTTTGTGATGAATGTAAAAATGGATTTGCAATTTGGATCGCTAGGTACAAAACCTACATTTAATAATTTACAATGTGGATGTATTATGGTACACAGTGAGACCTGTGTAGAAAGGTCATGGGAGGAAAATAAGTTACAATAGTCAGCATTTAAACCATGGTCTCTATAGACAGTTGTGTCTACAGATAGTGGTTTTTATAGACAGTGGTCTTTGAAGACAGTGGTCTTCGTACACAGATATAACAATGCGCTGGTACATGGATTATATTTGTCGTGCGGATTGAATACGAGTGATGTTCATTGTCCAGTAAAACATCTCCCGTGACTGCAATCAGTGTGTACAAACATGTGGGGCTGACTGCATTTGAATGCAATACAGTGGAGCCTGAGATTAACTGCACAGTGATTGCAATCAAATGCAATCAGCTCCATACATTGACTGCAGTCTGATCGCAATTGATTGCAATCAGCTGTGATGTTGATCTCAGGCCTAACTGTAGATTTCACTCTGTGATTTGCGATTAACATGTCTAAATACATGGAACTGACTCTGAATGATTGCAATGTAATACAGTCAATGATTGCAATCACTTGAAAGCAGTTCATAGGCCCATCTGTACATTGTACAAGAGTCATGTAATTACTACTTGAATGGTACCAGGTTTCCTACCCCAACTTTCCATTCCATAGTGTGGTCCTAACACAGGGTATAACTGAAAGAAATGGTCCCAGACTGGACCAGCTGCTGCTGTTTTGTGTACATTCCGTTTGGGTTGCTCTCCCTGCCCTCTACCTTCCAGCGTGTTCACACTGCCACGCTATGCTGCTGCTACTCACAATGAGACGGGTCTGTTGATCAGGTAATGTGGGTTCCGTGTGAACGCAGTTTAATCACCTTCACTCAATGGGTAGAGACACTCTGACTGTAACATAAGGGAAATCTCACTCCATTTTTGAAGGGCTGTATCTATCTGTCTGTTTGTTTGGCTGTCCCGCAGTCTGTCACAAAGTCAATGATGTATCGTTATCACTCACCAAAACATGGCTCCGTTTTTGGAAGGATGACTTGTGGATTTGATTGGGTCATATAGAAAGTTAGGGGTAATATTGAGTCTAAACAGGTTTTATGTATCAAATTTAAACCAGAGACCTGTGGTGTAAAGAATTTGGATTAATTGCAACTTGACTTCCGATTTATGTCAATCGTTACACTGTACATTACATTAGAGATAGGGGGTTGGTCTTACGATTGATTTAGATCGATCGCAACTCTTATATAAGGCAGGGTCTTGATTGACACTAATGTATAAGGTAGTGATTGACACTGGTCTGGTGTAATGATTGATACAGGTGTATAGTGTAATGATTAACGCTGGTGTAGTGGAATGGTTTACGCTGGTGTATAATGTAATGATTAACGCTGGTGTACTGGTGTGGTGTAATGATTGACGCCGGTGTACTGTTGATTGATTGATGCAGCCGTAAATTGTTATGAGTGACACAGGTGTATAATTTACTAATTGATACTGGTGTAATGAATTGATCAGCACATGATGTATATGAAGGGTGTTATTCCTAGTGAAAGCTGATATTTCATTTCTACCTTTCCATAACCTCAAGCTAAGGTGATAAGTTTTTTTTAAAATAAAGGTATGCCATCAACACTGCCGCCATTCCAATTATACATGGGCTGTATCACCACCAGGAAGAGAGATGTGCAAACAGACATTCACTAAAATTACATGAAATATTCAGTAAATCAGGCCAGTCCCATTAAACCTCCACTCCCAGCAATAAACCTAAATTATTCATTTAGTAGTTTGCATCGTCACGATAGGATTCCCATTAATTGATAGGTTGAAAGACAGGTTAGCCCTGTTTGTAAATCAAAAAAATTAAATTTCGTAAAGACCACGGAAAATGGAAGAAAATACTCATGTAAGACCCCCCCCCCCCCTAAAATAGAACTGGAAACTTACTGAGCAGAATTAAATTGATTGCTAGATTTTGAGTAGGTTTCTTTTTTGATGGGTTGTACAAATCTGTATCCTAGAGGCCGTGTTTGCAATCAGCACACATCGTGGTTCTCCGATCCACACTCGTTGCGATGATGCGTGCAGTATGTGCAGTGGCACCACTGCACCGCTGTCCGCTGCAATAATGTAAATGAATGTAGACTGCGATCGCTACAATTCAAACATAAAAAAGGATAGGTAGCTTTTTTCTGAAGAGGTACCGGTATGTCAAACTATGATTGTGAGATTTCATACACGTTATCATTAGGGTATACTTCAGGAGGGCGTTTCATGAACATTTTCGTCTGACAAGCTGTCTTTTTCCGACAGTTACCATAGTAACAGTCAGAGGCTAGTGCCTCTCAGCCAATCAAAACCGAGGATTTCACTGAAGTTGTCAGCACTGATCATTTGGTCAGTGCTGACAACGTTCATGAAATGCCCTCCTGATTCCTGCTGAGTTTTGCGACTTTTGCATATGGGCTATCCTGTCTTTAACCTGGCTTAAATTTTATGATGAAATCTAGCCTAATCATCATGAAATTAAGCCAAATTATTTGCTGCAAGTTCATTATGCCACCACACAGACTAGACTATGTCATGTTTGTCTTTCCTTCTCAGGTGACTCGACTCTGTTCGTCGTTTCCATGGAAACGCATAATTTTCATCTCCTCCCCAAATTTGCCATCTATGTAATTGATAAGTGTGCGGCAGCAGCCATGCGCGGAGTGATACACCGCAACCTTTCAGGCATCAGGTGTGGATATTGTTTGCACAGGGGGTTGTTTTTCACGACAGATTCATCTTTTTCCGTAGAAAGGATGATTTTTTTATTGGTTGAGGAAGAGGCTGGCTGGCTGACAATGGGTCGCAAGGAAATCTCATCTGAGGAGAAATCGTGGTTAGAGTTTGATGAGTATACTGATGAATGATTGCTTTGATGGAATGTCAATAATTGATTTTTGGGTGATATTGGTTGGTTATGAAGAAAACGAGCGATGAATGTATGATGGGTAATGGGCGATGGGCGTGGGTGATATGATGGGAAGATAGGAATATGTCTCGGTGTGTAGCACTGCTTGCTTTTTTAGAGTCATCTCCAGATGAGTTTGGACATTTATTGGCCTTTTCACAATGAGCCAGGGCCTTGGAGAGAATGTGCAATGTATGAATGGTAAAGGCAGATCCAGGAAAATAAGACATGTGGTCTTTATGAGCAGATGGTCTTTATACACAGGTTGTGTCTAGAGCAGGTTTCATGGTATGGTATCTCTCTTGAGAGAGCGGGACAGACAGAGAGACAGACAGACAGAAAGATTGATAAAGATGAGATCCTTGCAATTCATCACAAAGTCTTTACAATTTTATAAATTTTTTTACAACCAAGTGGGTATAATCTTTGAATTCATTGATAAAGAAGAATATATCAAAAGCAATGTTCTCTTACAACAAGTATTAAATCCTTTTTGTGCTCGACAAAATTCTTCTTGATGGGATTTGTGTATATTTATGATAAAATAATCCATAATTGGCATGGTAACAGTTAACTCTTAATGTGCCATGAGTGTAGGTTTTCCCCAGTAATGCGGACATCGCCCATTAAGTGGCATTTTTCTGTCACATGAAGGAGTTAATTCCTTATGCCATTTGTGTATTTTTTTTTTAGGTAACACACACAAATCCCATAGAGCAGTATTTTGTGTGGTACAGAAGGAGTTAACTCTTTATTTGCCATTTTTGCATTTTTCACAAGTAATACACACTAACCCCATAGAGCAGCAGTTTATCTGGTATACAAAGGGTTGAAAGCCAGTTGGAATGGCTAACCTCCCCGTCGATTAGATGGCACATGATGATGATGATGATGATGATGATGAATGCAAAGAGGCAAGAGAGTTTTCAAATTTCTAGGTAGAAAGCTTCATGTTGAGGGGGTACTTCTTCAAATTCCATATACATGTTTTATTTTGTATTGAAAGGATGTACCATATTCCTTCCTATACATACCTGCGCCATTTTAACACACCCATCAAGACCTGAATAACCTTCTGAAATATGCAGCCATAAATAGGGAACGATAGTCAAACAACTTGATTGATTTACAAATTGACAAGTTAGATAAACAGACAAAAATTACAATTGGGGCAAAAAGATAATTTTATTTCTTTTGTCAACAGGTAATGATATTCACTATCAGTGATTGCCTTTGTGCAACAATTCTTTTCAAAAGTTTTTTGAGAATTTTCCTGTTTTGTGTAGGGAAGATTTTTTTTGGGTAAAATTTTAACTATTCTGTCTGGGATTTCATTCTGATGTGAGTACAAATAAAGAAATTGGAGAAAAAGAAAAATTGTAGCATTCAGAAAAATATTTCTTTTTTCTAGTCATACTTGCCTTCATGAGACCCATAGAATCTTGGTGGTTCATGATGGCACAATTCCTTTCAAGAAATCTGTCTTTTTTTTCATGAACTAAAATCAAAATAGATTTTAGGAGCTTAATTACCTGTCGATGAAACACCCCTGTGCACAGATTAACAACTTGGAATCAGTTTTTCATCAGATCTTCACCAATCTGTCACTGATTTAATTCTAATTTGATGTAAATCATCTTGTGATGAGATTGTTCCCTATAAGTACCATTTATGTAATTGTTTCAGCTCCTTTGTCTTTGAGTTTGCTTTTAACATTGCTTTTTAAGATTCCTATCTAACTCAGTATTATATTGAATGTACCTTTATGCTGGTAATAACCTGTGCAATGGTTCTTGTTTATGATTTAATGTGTATATATTATTTGAATACTCATTTTACCTGCTTTTACAAAACTCCTCCTCCTAGAATATAATATACATGATATGCATCAGTGCTGTGCTGGACACGTTTATGCAAAGTTTGAAACTTTCTCGCTCCCTGGGGAGGGAAGATGGTGCACATACTTATTGGCTGGTTATGTACGCAGAATCTCGCACATGCTTTGGGATTACACGCTTATATGAAGTTCTGTGAGAAGACGCTTTAATTGAAAGCCACCATTATTGTTATTGAAATGGATGTCACAACTCGTGACTATATCATTACCATTGGCATTAAGACATGTAGTAAGCCAATGGGGTTTTCAAGGCCTGGTAATGTAAGGGTTAACTCTCTCATTACCATTGGCATGAAAATGTGTAGTGAGCCAATGGGGTTTTCTAGGCCTGGTAATGTAAGGGTTAACTTTTTCATTACCATTGGAATTAAGATGTGTAGTGAGCCAATGGGGTTTTCTAGGCCTGGTAATGTAAGGGTTAACTTTCTCATTACCATTGGAATTAAGATGTGTAATAAGCCAATGGGGTTTTCAAGGCCTGATAATATAAGCCTTAATGGAACCTTGGAAGTCTAGATGGATGCTAAAAACACATCTACCGGTAGCTGAATGTACTTAAAAAGCTTACTAAGGTTCCATTACCGGTAACCCTGACCCCAAAAACATGCTCTTAGTGTAATCAATAAATTGACAATTCTGTGCCAAGAGTATTTCATCACATATTTCATCATTGTGATGTCGCAATCATCATATACCATCTTAATATTCCACAAGAAACTTGTTGTATGACTTTATGCTATTAGAAGTGCTCTATTTCTAAAGTAAGGAGGGCATACAATTTTTTTTAAGTAATCAGGGAGCTGTTATGCAATTTTTTGTATAACTGTTTTATTTTCATGTGTTACGTAATGAGTGCCATAGATATTTTTATCGTCTTAATCATATCGGCAGCAAGATGTGTATTGCCAGAGTGGAAATATACTCCAGTGAGGCTTGATGTAAGGCCACAGATAAAATAGAAGATAGATAATTTTGTTATATGTTCTGTCATGTATGTCTTGATGCAGGTTGGAGTATAACAATTTGATTAATTTATTACGCTTGTTTTTTGTAGCTTTACTCTTTATGTACCCAGTATCCAACTTCCGCTTGCTAAATTCTTTTGCAACCTTTTCCTCAAGCTGTGAAGGTCACCGAAGACAACATGATGTACAAGATGATAATAGTCATTATGATACAAGCATAGTCATTAATGTATTTATATGGACATCATTTTATATGCAATAAATCCTGTCCATTCTTTGGTGGTGTACGTGCAATGATGCAGTTAAATCTCTCCTTACCATTAGCAAGAAGATCTGTGTTAAACCAATGGGGTTTTCATGTCCAGGGCTGTGTTGCATTTGGGTTTTCAATTACTGTAACTTGCCATCAATGATAACTACCATGGCAACAACCAATGAGCTCTCATTTATGCAACTGCTGCCATGGTAGTTACCATTGATGGGAAGTTACATTAGTTGAGAACCTATATGCAACATGGCCCTGGTAATGTAATGTAAGAGTTAAAGGGCATATACTGTACTGGGAAAGCAAAAAAGCCTTCAAAATGTAATTGTTAGCAATCTTCTTGCCAATGGTCTTAAATTCATGTATTGTCTATTTTAGAAGCTTGCTGAAAGTTATTTGCCCTCAAATGATTTACATTTGGAGTAATGAGTGATTAAAGATCACTCATTACTCCAAATGTAGATCATTTGAGGGCAAATAACTTTCAGCAAGTTTCTAAAATAGACAATACATGAATTTAAGACCATTGGTAAGAAGATTGCTAACAATTACATTTTGAAGGCTTTTTTGCCTTCCCAGTACAGTATATGCCCTTTAAGGTAAGCTACCCCCAGTAAGTTAATTTTCAAGCCTTTACATGTCTCTGAAAGTTTATTGTGATGGATGACACATACTCAGAGATATCTCGCTGAAGGACGCGAGTGTCATGCGTGGATTTGAACCTCGGAGCTTGTCATCTTCAGTCACAGTTCACAACCACCATACCATACCACCTCCGAGCTGCATACAGGCATCTCTAGTAGTTTGGATCTGGGCCCCGTTGCATAAAACTTACCATTAATGGTAACTCTGTCATCAACGGTAACTTCCATGGTAACACTGTTCGACAGCCAATCAAATTCAAGGTTTCCATAGAAGTTGCCATTGATTGCAAAGTTACTAGCAATGGTAAGTTTTATGCAACAGGGCCCTGAGATGTCAAACAGCATGAGAACAAGTTGTAATATTCATGTGCGTCATGTGCCGATGTGTCGAAAATACACTTGCATGCCTGACATAGCGTCATCCATTGTACAATGCCTGGGCCCTGTTGCATAAAACTTAACATTATTGGTAACTTTGCTAGCAAGCTCTATGGCAATCTTGAATTTGATCGGCCATCGAGGAATGTTACCATGGTAGACACCATTTATGGCAGAGTTACCATTAATGGTAAGTTTTATGCAACGGGGCCCAGGAGTGGTATTCGTAGTGAAGTCAGTTGGTATTTTAAAAGTTGACTAAAGTCAAAAACTGTCGCAGTAGGCCAATCACAGTTCAGGACAATAGTGGACTTAAGTTGGAATCTAAGTCAAAACTTGACTTCAGTTTCAAAATAACATCTCTAAAGTGCTGTAATACTTCTTAAGTTATTATTTAGAGCACTCGTTGCATCTGGTTAGACTACAATCTGCCAGAGACATATTCAGGTACTGTCCTGCCAAGCACACATGAGGGCGACAGGCAAAATACTGGCATTGTCTGAAGAAAGGTGCTTAATTTTTTGAAGATATCTGTTGTGTGAGTCATTGTTGAGTTTCTGGTTATTTGCAATGCGTGAAATCTGCTGCTTGCTTGTAAGATAGCCTCTTAAATGTGTGGTGTCTTTAAAAACAAAACTTAGCATTTCTCTGTACTGTTTGTTTATTGTAACTCTCTGACTGTACTATATATTTATTTGTATATATTGCCATAATATGATGCGTTTATATGTCCTTCTGAATGCTCCTAACAGCTGGGATTCTTTTTCAATGTCCAAATTTTAAAGAGCATCGTTTTCTAGCACCATTCTTCTGCTATATATGTCAATGAATTATACAAACAGCTATGATTGATCGTGCGATCTAACTATAAATTGCAGGACTAATCAAATGATCCTAAAATTGATATTGATTGTGAAGCCATAACACAAACAGAGCAGTAATGGTTTGTAATAGGGTGAGTTGCAATAGATAGCAACTTTTCTGTCGATTGCAGAATTGCTATAGAGCTCTCTCTTTGTGATACAGGGCCCTGGATATGTGTTTATTTAAAACTATATACAGTGAAACCTGTCTACAGTGGCCGCCCAAGGGAAACATAAATTGTGGCCTTTATAGACAGGTGGCTGCTATAAACAGGTTCTTTAACACATGATCTCTCTCCTGGGGAATTATTTTAGTGCTATAGACAGGTGGCTGCTAAGACAGGTTTGACTGTATAATTATGTTGTGCTCAGTATGGTTACAAATTCCTGCTTTTCTTTGAGAATGTCTAGCAGTTGAACGTAGAGTGGAGTAGGGACAATGACATTTTCTTGGGTAAGAAGCTGAGCTTTACATGTAATTTGCATTCATTTAGTTGAGATGTTGGGCATGCCTCTGGCAAGCGACAGAGAGCTCATGCCCTGTGAATCAACGATCCCAAGTTTAAAACATCTATGCATTCAGGCTTCATGTGGAAGTTAACTTTTTTTATGGACTTTGAATATTCTGATGAAGAAGAACTCTGAAATATCAACTGACATTCTTTGCTGTACATGTAAGATGTTGATTGTTGCAATTTTCTTTTCTTTTTCGTCTTACAATGCATATTTCTTCAATATTTGGCTGTTGTTGTCGAACGCATAAAGTTCAATGTCATCTTATCGGAAAGTCCGAAATAATACCACAACCAGTGACGGTTTGTATTGTCTAGTCATGGGTTAGTGCCATATATCTTCCTTTTTAGATCTTCGGGGCATCTAAACAAGTGTAGTTGCCATGGAAACTAACCAGTGTAACCTAGCAACCTACAATAGGAATTATCAGTGGATCCGTTTAGATGGACAAATCTGCTTAACTGTGACAGAAATGCTCTATAACGTGTCCTCTTAAGAAAAAGTTCTTAGTGATCAATGTGCTTGTATACTTCCCACATGAAGCGGCGTTCACACTAAAGTATTTTGTCGCGTTCCCACAGCAGCACTTTGACGCTGTCACTCGCTGCAAGACCTGTTTTATCCCGTGATGGTAGCGCAATCAAATCGTCTTATCTAGTGATTTGTAAATGCGGAGACCATCACCGAGCAGGAAAAACCGTGATAAGTCCAATAAGTATGGAATTGCTGCGAGCGACGGCAATGAATATCTTTTGTGAGAACGTGCCCATATATTCTGCGATTGCATAAACAAGTCTTATTAATTCCCCATAGAATTGACAGTGCCATAATCCAGATCTATGTATTATACCGGTGTATGCAGACCCTCTGGTTGTCATGGAGATGAAGATGTTGTGAACAGAAATAGAGAGAGATGACGAGGAGAATCTTGTAGACTGAATGTACTAATTATACCAATATGCAGATGCCATAATTGTTTATATACCACCCCTAAGACTTTGATATGTCATGTCTCATATTCAAGAGAAAGTGGATATTTTCATTTATGATAAAATGAAATTCATGTGATGAATATTATTGATTTAATGTGCAGAAAGAATTGATTGTGACATACTCATCAAGTTAGATATTCTTCAATGTTTCACTTGTCCAATAAAATGTACATTAAGATTCAGAAAAAAATAATACTGAGTATTGCGTGTCTTTGTGCCTGTCGAGGATTTTACTCCTATTTTTCACATATTAATGTATTTGCCATTCAGCATATAGGGGAAAATCATCCCATAATGCATTGCGTAGTGACATTCAATTTTTTGGCAGTCATGTCTTCTTCCGGTGTAGTGTACTAGTGTATGAGACTGGATGCGGACATGACTGTAAGCAAAATCCGAATGTGGCTGCGCAATGCATCATGGGACAATTTTTCCTCTTGTGGTATGGAGAATGAATTGTACACTTAAAGGGACAGTTCACCCTGAAAATAATTTGATTGTGTATGTGTGTGTGTGTATGTGTATGTGTGTATGTCTAGGTGAGTGTGTGTGTGTGTGTGTAGGGGTGGGGGTGGACTTACATGTTTTTGTGTGGGGTAGATTTATATGTTCGGGGGGGGGGGTGGGGTATCATCAGAAAAGATTTCATTCTTATGTACTATGAAATTGCTTTATCATTACTATTATACATTTCTTTTAGCATTATGATTATTATTCTATTTAAGAGGAATATAATTTATAAATTGCATATTCAGGTAGAATATGGCACATATATATTGTATTTATATACAAGTCGTACATCATGCTTTATTGTGTTTATCGTATAAATAGAAATATTACGTTTATTGGTTTGTAATTCTATGTTATAAAGTGAAATTGTTTATTTCATTATGTGAATGAAATCAAATAGAGAATATGAAAAAATATGCCTGCATGACATTTCCCTCGCTGGCCTACCAATGGGAGATACCCCCTTTCTCCCATGAAACCTATTTTGGCGTTACACCCCCACCTTCCCCGACCACCCCCACCCCTACCTTTACCCTCCCCTCTTGCAATCATGGCAACAGAGAGGCGCGCACTTTGTATAAATGTATGTCACGCGACCTTCATCGCTGAACGATTACGCGGCATTGGTCACGAAATGCATTGTTGAACATTTATCTCTACAGGCGCGTAGCAATGAGGCGATTTCATGCTGTACGTGATACTAAGGCCTTTTTCACCGGTCCAACTAAAACCCGCCAAGGGCAGTCAAGAACGATACTATTTAACAGAAAACAAGAGTAGCCAAAATCAAGAGAAAAGATGCCACGAGCAGCAAAAGACACCAGGGGACACCAAAGACAGAATATAGACCTCTGGAGGACTGTTAAAAGTGTTGCTTGGTGAATTGAATCAGTGTTTTAGAATAATTTTGCGTAAAACCGTAAAATCTCTATTAGGCGGCGCTTTAGCGGTCTCTGCGCGACGAAACCTAACGATAGTTATAACGATCACAAACTCTTGGCTGCTTTTTGTAGGACCCTTCTACGCATTCCCTCGACTCTTGTGGACGTATGGCAAGCCGTTTTAACATTCATTCCTATTTCTTGATATCACGAATTCGATTTCTTGATATCAAGGATTGCCATTGCTTAACTACACAAAACCATTTCTTGATATCAACAATTCGAATACCTGATATCAAGAAATGGTTTTGTGTAGTTAAGCAATGGCAGTTCTTGATATCAAGAAATCGAAATCTTGATATCAAGAAATCAAATTCTTGATATCAAAGAGTCGAATTCTTGATATCAAGAAATCGAATTCGTGATATCAAGAAATAGGAATAAATGTTAAAACGGCTTGCCATATGGACGAATGACTCACAATGTGACGGATTCCCAGACTTTACCGCGGCGGGAAAAGCCGTCGCGTCAAAGTGAAAGCGGCAAGCGGAAAACCCCTTCTTTTTTGAATGTACCTTAAATTGTTACATTAGTACTGCCCTACTCTGACAAAAGGAAGCAATTAACAAAAGAGACTTTTCTTGTGAATGAGCAAAATGTGTCTTTCACTTGCATTGGCATCAGTGCAACACCACATCATGTTAGATTCAATATCTCGCGGCAAGATGAATATTTCTTGTCCAGATTTTGGCCGTATGTGGGGAATACTGGGTACAATCTAAGAATACCAATAATCCAGATTTGAGTGATTTGTCACTTGCTTCCTTTTGTCAGAGTATGGTAGAGTAAGTGTAGCATATTAATCAATTAAGGATTGGCATTGATCGTGAATGCGTCATGGGATGTTCAATCTCTTAAAATCTTCAATTGATCGCAAATAAATTGAAATATGTGCCGTTACTCAGTGATATCAAACATTTGCATACATTTATGATTAAAATGGTCTCTCTGTTCTACCAATAGGTTAAGAAACACGTACGCAATATCGTGATGAAAAACCTCGACCTTGTCCCAAATTCGTATAACGGTATCGGTGACACAACAGTCTCAATAAGCCATTTCGTAATTGCCCATTTGCGCATGAGCAGATTATTGCTTTTGGTAAATGACCTCAGGGCAATTTCCAAACTCACAGAGTATAATGGGAATTCATTAGATAGTCGACCACATTTCAATCTATTATCATGCAAATATGGCAACAGCTATTCAGCTCTGAGAAGGTAGTGAAAGAACATTCCACCGTGTGCATCTGCTTCTATTGTTGTTCCGGGCACACTGTAAAATGTCTTTACATCCATCATCCAACACAACTTCATGAAAAACAATCCCAGTGAGCAGTCTAGTTGTATTTATTCAGTGCATTGTCCGACCATGATGTAATTACGAAATGGTCTATATTATAATGAACGCACCAAGTGTAAACAAAAATCGGTGCGCGCATATAGGTTCTTGTTACTGTGGCATATTTGGCTGTGGTCCGCCGGCGCGGCCCGGTCAGGACATGACTTGACGCTCATACTAATTAAATTTGAATGTGACCTTAATTTACCAAAGTGTTATGAGCAACGCAATTACATTGTGTTTGGTACCAATCAGATGCAGCACATCACGGTTTTTCTTAAAATGAAACCTTGCTTTTGTACATCATTCTGTTGCCAAAGCAACAACCCATAACTAATCACGATAATGACATCGAACTGCTTTCTGTTATTCAAACTCGCTATGAATATTGAAATATTCACATCTAGACAATGGAATGTGTGTTTTTGTTGTTTTGAGTCCTTTATTTAAAGAACGGTGAAAGACCAATGTCGGTACAGAAACCGGTTTTAATTGGGGATGTATTTATAACACTAACACATTATAACGCGTAATAAAAATGCAAAATATACATAAAATATCTATGATACAGACAAAAATAGACTGGAACATTTTAACAGTAAAGAAATAGATAACAGTAATGGTTTCATCATAATGTAATAAGAGAAACACAACTTATTGATATAAAATAAATCATTCATTGTGAGTTAACAATGTATTTGACAAATCGAATATGAAAATTAACCTAAGATGTAAACTGTAGACATCGTATATCTTACGTAAGCAGACAATCACAACAAGAATATTTAAATTACATGGAGTATCAGTTCCTTATTCATGTTATTTGGTGAAGATGTTCCTTTCAGACAGATAAAATGAGAAACGTGCCCAGTCGCGCCCAAATTAGAATTGCCATCTAGAAAAGTATCAAATTTCGCTTGTCCTCATTTAATTCATTACAAGTACTCCATGACAAAACTACCAGTTCATCAGCGAAAGTTGTAATGTATGCTTGAATATGCATGACCTTTTATAAACTCCAGATGGACATGGCGCAATCGCGTATGCATTGTATTACCAATAGACACTGCCTCCATGAATAATACATGGGGAATTAAACCTCGTTCAAAGGGATAGGTATCCATTTAGTTAAACATCTTTGGTCACATATTTGCGCAGATATACACCGTACGTGCCTTGATACGACTAAAACTACATACACACCAGCAAACACTCGCTCTAACGTGCAAATAATAACGCTATATAAACAACTATATACGAACACTATGGATATTTAAAACCAATTACAGTGATAATTTCACTTAAAAGATTGCAAAGAAAGGAAACGTTGTATCGGACGAGTGAAATATAAAACCTAACATTTAAAGATAAAACTGTAGACGTAGGGTATGGTAGATAAACATTCAGTCACACGGCCACGCATTCATCTGTATACATATTTGCGCATGTATACACACCATCAATGCCATACACACACTAAAACATACACATACATTCGTTCATAAATACCTGTACACATTATAACCACCTTAAAACACACAAGGACATGAATAATTAAACCAAAATGCAGCACAATTTGCATGGAAATAATTTGCTAAACCCAAAGATTTATTTTTATTTTTATAAAAGCATTGATATTATTGCCCGAACTCTCTACGGTACGATATTTACCATAATAGTTCTTTCGAAAGAAAACAGAACAACAACAACAGCAGCAAGGACGGAAAACCTTTGCAATTTAGATTGGATTTCGGTAATTTAATTTAAAAAGTGTGGATTCATTATGCAATTTAAAAGATGATACATAACTGCAGAAAACGAGAAAGGGGCTTAATCTCAGGCCATCTGACACAGGGGCACCCCCGGCATGGTCTCGTCAAATCAAGGGTCCTTGTTCAACACGACTCGTACCTGAAAAAAACTCAAAATAATCAGATAATGATGCTTTATACTATCAGACATCTGCCATATAAATGCATGAATTCAGACAGCAAAATTGTATTTAGGCGGCCCAGCCACAAATATATCAATTGTCTCTCCGAAATCATTTTTTCTTTTAAATGGTTGCCATAGCAATTAACATGTTTTGACATGGCCGTGTCATAAAATGACTCAGATTCTAATCAGCATTAACATGATCAGCAAAGCAACTTATATAACATGTATAATGTAAACTCGGACGCTAGTGTTGTGTTTTATGCTATTAAATGACAAACAAAATGGAAAGTTCCTGATATTCCATCATTTCATTTATGAGTTTCCATGGTAACGGTTCTTGTGGCCACATTAGCGCAACGACAATCAAGCAGATTATAAAAGCTTATGACCTGGCTAACAGAAAAGCATGAGTTAATGTAGTTATTAAGGAATGACTTATTATTGTAACAACTGGGTAGACGTGAATTAATTGTATTGTTAAAGGGGAAGTTCACCCTGAAATTATTTTGGTTTCAATAAAAAGAGACAAATGAAAGAAACATATGAGTGAAGGTTTGACGAAAATCGGTCAAAGGAAAAGAAAGTTATTTGATTTTAAAGTTTTGATTTTGTGACGTCACGTGCGAGGTGCTCTCCCATATGTTGTGTGCAAAATAAGTCGATAAATTGCTTTTTTTCTGTTTTTGACAACGGAATGATTTTTTTTCGTACAGGTATGTGTGTAAAAACGTTTTTCTGATAACGTATCAAACGCACAAGTAAAAGGATGCATATCTTTGTGAGAAAATGCACATTTTCGAAAAAAATTGTACACAACATATGGGAGAGCACCTCGCATATGACGTCACAAAATAAAAACTTTAGAATCAAATAACTTTCTTTTCCTTTGACCAATTTTCTTCAAACCTTCACTCATATGTTTCTTTCATTTGTCTCTTTTTATTGAAACCAAAATAATTTCACGGTGAACTTCCCCTTTAAAAGCAGTCCCATCTCACTGACGGAGACGTTGCCGCGACTGCATCGACTAATCAGTCGCGGCAGTCTCGGCGACGCATGAGACGGAAAATGGCTCGCGCTCTCACTAAGGCGACATCGCCACGACTTTTTCTTTTCTACGTACACATAGAGCTACAAATTCATCTACCATACGCTCTTCTCCTCAGTCTCATTGGTCTCAAGCCGGTTTAACTCAGAGATGTCTCCCCAGTCACGGGAAATGTTAGACGTCACGGAGGCGCCCCCGGGACGTCTCCTTAAAGGATCCCTGCAATCAAAATGCCTGTTGACTTATGTTGATGCAACTTAATATGTATATCACAAAATTAGTAACGGCTCAATGGAAATATGTGTCCTATATTTTAAAATAATTTTTCTATATTTTTCTCAGCACTGATAAGCCCCGCCTCCAAAAATATCCTCCAACTCAAAATTCTTGTTGTGACATCATCATAGGTATATCATTGGCATCTGTCTGTCTCGAGAGACAATAGAGTTTGCGCTGGAAGTTTATTTTAGTTCTGATTCATAAAGTGCAGCTCCTGCGATGACTATAATAGACCAATCCTTGAGAGGCAGGTCTTGTTGCAGTTGCTGCATACAAATGTCACTTGTGGCTGAGCTGTTGGAGCCAAGGCTAACTGTCGTCTTAGTTGTCTTTTCTCCTCCCATTGTTCTACTCTCCTCTGTTCACTCCTTCGGATGCCCGTCTTCACAGCATGTCTCCAGTTGGGGCGATCTGCAGCTAGGGCTTCCCAGTTTGTAGTGTTGATTTCACTGGCCTTCATATCCCTCTTGCACACATCCTTGAAGCGGAGGACAGGTCTTCCAACAGCCCTGGTCCCGGTCGCTAGCTCTCCGTACAACATATCTTTTGGAATACGGCCGTCGTCCATTCTAGTGACATGCCCAAGCCATCTCAGTCGTCGTTGTGTTAGATGAGCATAAATGGTTGTCATTCCTCCCTTCTTGAGGACATCCTTGTTTGGGATGTGGTCTTGCCATTTGATGTTCAGGATTCGTCTCAGACAGCGGAGATGGAAGACGTTCAGACGACGCTCCTGGCGTGCATACAAGGTCCATGACTCACTACCATACAGGAGAGTGCTGAGCACACAGGCCTGATAGATCTTCATTTTTGTGTTGATGGTTAGTGAAGTGTTCTCCCAGGCCCGCTTTGAGAGTCTAGACATCATAGTTGCTGCTTTGCCAATGCGTACGTTGAGCTCGGGATCAAGGGAGAGTTTGCTGGAGATCATGGAGCCGAGGTAGGTGAAGTTTTCAACCACTTGATGGGTGTAGTTTCCAATGGATATATCAGGAGCACTGCGTACATCCTGGCCCATGATGTTTGTTTTCTTGAGGCTGATGGTGAGGCCAAAGTCCTCACAAGCTTCAGAAAAGCAGTCAATCAGTCTCTGAAGGCCTTCCTCGGATTGGGATGACAGCGCAGCATCATCAGCGAACAGCATGTCTCTAATCAGGATTTTCCTCACTTTCGTCTTAGCCCGAAGTCGTGCAAGACTGAGTAGTTTTCCATCGCTTCTTGTGTGTAGGTACACACCGTCCTCAGATGATCTGAAGGCGTGTGAAAGCAGCACGGAAAAGAAGATCCCAAAGAGCGTAGGGGCAAGCACACATCCCTGCTTCACTCCATTCTTGATTGGGAATGGCGCAGAAGTAGAGCCGTCATACTGGATGGTGCCCTGCATATCATCATGGAATGATACAATCAGCTGAAGCAGTGTGGGAGGGCATCCTATCTTCTGTAACAAGTTGAAGAGAACCTTTCTGCTGACTAGGTCAAAGGCCTTGGTAAGGTCAATGAACGCAATGTACAATGGCTGTCTCTGCTCGCGGCTTTTCTCCTGCAGTTGGCGAATGGAGAATATCATGTCAATGGTTGATCTTCCAGCCCGAAATCCACACTGTGATTCTGGGTACACACGGGCTGCAAGTAGATGCAGTCTGTTCAGGATCACTCGGGCGAATGTCTTTCCAACAGTGCTTAGGAGGGAGATTCCGCGATAGTTGTTACAGTCACTGCGATCTCCTTTGTTCTTGTACAAAGTGATAATATTGGCATCGCGCATATCATGCGGAATTGTTCCCTCTTTCCAGCATTGACAGAGAAGGTCATGGAGATGGCGAAGAAGATCAGTGTCCTTTCCAGCTTTGATTAGGTCTGGGGGTATACCGTCTTTTCCTGGAGCCTTGCCGGAAGTCAGGGAGTTCACAGCTTTTGTAAGCTCTTCTAAGGAGGGTACAGTGTCGAGATCTTCCATGACAGGTAAGCTTTCAATGCTCTCAATTGTAGCTTCGTTGACCATCACCTCACGCGAGTAAAGCTCTTCATAATGCTCAACCCATCTCTCCATTTGAAGCTTCTTGTCTGTAATGATCTCCCCAGTAGTTGATTTGAGTTGTGATGTCTTTTTGATGGTTGGCCCAAAGATTTTCTTTATGCCTGCGTACATACCGCGGGTGTTGCCATTATCTGCAGCAAGCTGGATGCTCTGACATAGGCCTAACCAGTAGTCATTGGCACATCGTCTAGCAACCCGTTTGGCATCCGTCCTCGCATTCCTGAGGGCTGTGAGCGTCTTCACAGATAGTTTACTCTTGTAGTTAGTGAGTGCTGCTCGTTTTGCTTCAATGACAGGCTCCAACTCTGTGATTCCAGCTACGAACCAGTCTGGGTTCTGCTTTTCCCTCTTGCCGAATACTTCCATGGCTGAGTGATGGATTGCATCACGAATATGCTTCCATCTTTCTTCAGCAGTAGTAGAAGGACAGTCCTGGAGGGCCTGTTCGATGGAGTCGGCGAAGAGATCGTGCAGGTCACGACTAGATATGTTTGCAGTGTTAATGCGTGGGCGAGCTTTCTGCTTTGAGTGATGTATGCGCTTGGGCTGAAGACGCACCCTGCTGGCAACCAAAGAATGGTCTGTGTCACAATCCGCACTGTGGTAACTTCGGGTAATTTGGACGCTGTTCAAAGATGAGTTTCGTGTGATGACAAGGTCGAGCTGGTGCCAGTGATGAGATCTGGGATGTCTCCAGGATACCTTGTGACATGGTTTTGTGGAAAAGAACGTGTTAGTGATACAGAGGTTGTGATAAGAACAGACTTCCAACAACCTTTGACCGTTCTCATTCAATTTGCCAATGCCGAAGTGTCCAATGCACTTGGGCCAGGAGTCATGATCCGCTCCCACCCGTGCATTGAAGTCTCCTAGTAGGAATAGGTGCTCGTTGACAGGGATCTTAGCAATGGCAGAGTCCAGATGCTCATAGAACTGGTCCTTTGTCTCTGCAGAGCTGCAAAGCGTTGGGGCATAACAACTTAGGATGTTCACTAGACCGGAGGCAGTTGATAGGCACAGTGAAAGGATGCGTTCCGTGCCTCTCTTTGGTGGTACAATTGAGGAGAGTAAGGAGTTCCTCACTGCGAATCCAACGCCATGCTGTCGCCGTTCCTGTGGCTCTCTCCCCTGCCAAAATATGGTGTAGTCCTCCTCTCTGATACTCCCCTCTGAGGAAAGTCTTGTCTCTTGTAGTGCCGCAATGTCAATGTTGAGCCTCTTTAGCTCACGGTCGATGATCGCCGTCTTGCGGGTGTCATCGACCTCTTGAAGATTGTCTGAGATGCCAGGACACATAGTCCTGACGTTCCAGCTTGCCAAACGCAAGGCTGGGGTTTTCTTTGTGCTTTGTTTCTTGCCTGGTGCAGTAGTTTCAGTCCGCTTGTTGAGTCAATTCTCTAAGCTCCAAGCACCCGATGGAGCAGGCGGCCTGTGGCGGGTCAGCACCTAACTAACTGGGGGCTGCCCAGCTTGAGGTGGGCGGTAGCTGACCAGTGGAACACGATGATCCCTCCCACCGACGGAGGCAACCCGTAGCGCCTGAATCCTACGCCAATCGGAAAAGGCTTATAACTCGTGACTGCTGCCTCCCGTGTTGTTTCTGCCACTTTGGACAGTGGCACTGAAGTGTCCTCTCCAGAGCGCAAGCCTGGGCTATTTCTATGGAGATCCTGGGTAGCCCAATCGTCAGAATCCCCCTCTCGGCCTTACTGATGTAGTCCAAAGGAGAGCAGAACAATACATTTGGCACCAGTTTGGCTGCAGGAGCTGCCGGAAGAGTGTCGAGACGAACACCAGACCGCCTGCGGGGCTCCACTCCGGTTTTCAATGAGGTTAACTCCCTAGCTATTTTCCCATAGCTGGATGTCCGTCACCCTGGACAGGGGCCCATACCGAGTACTGTCAGCCGGAGCCAGCTGAGCCCGGGACTCGTGTCAGGCAGGGTCGTCACGCCCTGAAGCAGTGAGCTAGGTCACCACCCACTACCCATATCATAGGTATAAATTAGCAAGATAATAGACATAATTTATGCACAAACTAAACATTGCAATGACTACCTGCAAGTGCTTATAATGTCATCACATGTTCATACAATGTATTTTCCCCCTTGGCATAGCTAGCACATTTCTGACACAAGGAAACGACCATTCCCGCATGAAAGGTTGTTAAGTTGTATTGTGTAAAGACATGTGATGCTCTTGTGTGCAGGTGGGGATAGTCATTGCAATGTGTAATTTGTGCATAATTCTGTCTATTATCCTGCTAATTTTTACCTTTGATGAAGTCACAACAAGAATTTTGAGTTGGAGGATATTTTTGTAGGCGGGGCTTATCAGTGCTGAGGAAAATATAGAAAAAATTATTTTAAAATATAGGACACATAATTCCATTGAACAGTTGGTGATTTTGTTATATACATATTAAGTTGCATCAACAGAAGTCAACATACATTTTGATTACATGGGCCCTTTAATCTACTGGAGACTTAGTCTAGGTTCTAGACGTATTTTATCAGCCCGAATTCGTATACACAGCGCGCGACGAAACTCATCGCAACGATATATCGAGTGATCGCGCGATCGCCGAGAATTGCCAGCCCGGAGCTGTGTTTACGAATCCGGGGCTGATAAAATACCTGTAGAACCTAGACTACTGGAGACTGGAAAAAGTCTCCCCAAAATTAAACATGTTTTAAGTTCCCGCGATTCTGCGGAGACCCGGCTAATCTCCAGGAGACGTCACCGCGACATGTATATGGCGGAGACCCAAACTTCAAATCGCACTAAAGAGCTGACCAACACGGCTGTTGTGACCGCCAGGAACATTCCAAATTAATCAAATTCAATCTTGGTTCATTCGTTAAAAGATACATTTTTCCATATTTCATAAACAAATCAAAATTGCACATGAAATTACAATATGACTAATAACAGAATCATGATAACACTAGAAAACAATTTTGAATATCTGATTTAAAGTTAGCATTATGTTGATTCACGAAGAGTTAAATTGTTGCAACAACTGGCATTTGATATAATAATTATAATCTTAGAAAATAGTAAAAGGCACAGAATTGAAATGTGTGCCCCAAGCCAATTACTGGCAGAAATACAAATTGCCAGGACTATGGCAGAACTGTTTTTCCATATCAAATTTTGTCGGGAAACGTTCAATGTTTTCTGCACAGCACGTTAAAATTCCGCAGCTTTTTGTCGACAAACTTAAAATGAAGTTGTGCCGTGAATATGTCTGTCTTGCCAACAAACTATCCTAAAAAGCTTTATTTTGAGAATGGGATGGGTTGGGGAGGGATAAGGGGGTGGGAGGGGGGAGGGTTCATCCTTCTTTCTCCCCTAATTTATCAATAGATTATATAATACATGTCTTTGCTCTCATTCACTGTAGTTTGGCGCTTTTGTATCTTCCATCTTCTCTCTCTTTCCCGTCACCCACCCTCTCTTTCCCTCTTCCAACCTCGCGACCCATTTTCCCTGTCATAGTTTCTATTACTGCTCCATAAAATGAGGTAATTGGAACAGTCTGGGTAATGGAAGGGGTCAATTATTTCATTTCGTAATTTCAATTAAATATTCCAAAAATAACACTAACGAAGTGGGGTGAAAGATTTGCGCAAACAACCAAATCCTACCTTCTTGCTTATTTAATATTTCACTTTTCGCTTTCTTTGCGATTATTGCCAGTTGATTTGGGAGTTCACCAAGGTTTACAATTGAACGACATATATAGAGATAGGCCTATAGTATTTTACATAAGACTAAAGACAAATAAGACAAATTTTACTAGTTTGGTTAAAGAAATGAGCGCAGAAACTTGAAATTATAGCTAAGCAATTTCGGAATTGTGTCAGAATGCGGCAAAAGTAGTTCTTAAGATGAAGTTCCTATTTGATTTTATCATATGATATGAAACAGAAATGATTATTATACTTTTTTAAAATGAAAAATATATGAGAATGTTTTATTCATTAACGACTTTCATGTGCGCACACGCAACCGCGCACATCATAGAGAGCAATGTAAAAACTATTTAACTTTAAATTTCGTTTTATTTCGCAATGTGCGTGCGCTATCAACGGTCAGATCATGATAGCGATGCGTTTCGTCGATATCTTACCATTCTCTCGCTGTCTCTCGGAGCTCGTCCACGTACCTTGGCATACACGGCGATGTAATCCATCTCTCTCCGGTTTCCCCAGCCGTCATCTCATAGCCGTTCAGCTTCCCTGGCAAGCCAAGCGCCTTCAATCCGTCTCTCTCTCTCCATCCTGTCATCTCAACAACGCTGATATAACAAGCCCAGACGAGCGATCACCGCTTCCCTACCGTAGCCCGTCGACAATCCGGGATCGTAAAGAGTAAGTATTGACAAATTCTTCAATTAAAATTCAAATTTATTCACAAATTTCTATATAGGATCATGCCCCTCTGTGCCTCGTTCTTTACTCAAAAGTTCGTTTTTATTCAGGGATGTCAAAACCCTTTGAGCAACCTGAGAAGGAAATAATTTATTTTAGAGAATGTAGAAAAGATTCTTGTTCGACGTAACTTCTTCTCTGCCAGACTCCATGCCCTTTGGTGACGGTGTGAATTGTCAATGTCCCAAAATGCCTTACGATTCTTTGATTTCGTTTGTTTGTTTTTCCCTTTTATAATCATGTTTTCATTTTTTTTTAAATCATGAAGAATCACAATATATGTAAATAATTAACATGGTTGATATAAATAATAAGTAAACATAACAAAGAGTAATTGTCGGAGAGGAAAAAAAGAGAGAGCATTAAGTCACAAATTATATCTTGCTCAAGAGGAACCTCCAAGACAAAAAAGGTGAACTCAAGGATTGCCTGTGTCACCAACCCTACTAAACAAACAACCAATTAATAGTCTCCACCTCACTGACAACGTGAAGTGTTAACAATGATCGGTGTCAGCTCTCAGGAGACCCTGCTAAGGCCAAAAAAGGTTGCGAGTAAAATCTCAGACGTCGCACTTGAAATGCATGAACATGATGAATTGACACCTAACGGCAGTGTTACAGTATACATACATTACACTACACATTCAAAACACGCAGATATTACATGTGGCATTCTATACAGAGAAATACCTCACGAGTTTATGTTACATGATTATGTACATGTATACCAGAAAGTGACATTCGTATGCCAAATTGCCAATTATTGTCTTTTTTGCATGTTAACAGTCAAATATACCAAGCTGTTACTTATTCATATTTCATGTATAATATTTACAATATAACACAAAGTTTATTGGACATTTTCGTACACAATTTCAATTTTGAATTTGCTGACTGTAAAGAGGAGTGATTTTATTTCTCCGCGTTATCATCTAAAAAAAAAACGTATACCTTCTTAACGTCACTTACCTTATCTAGTCAATAACTGTCCCTATTTCACGAAACTTAGGTTTTAATAGCACAGTCTGATCGAATTGTTTTCTTTGGTTGATGTCCAATCGCTCTACTCCCCTCTGTCTATGTCGAGATATCAAAGCGGTCGATTATGGAACCTAAAAGTAGTTATGCTCGATTTTTTTTTCTTGCAAACGCAGTCAATCTCTATAGAACGTGTTATGAATCACTTGTTCATCATATTGGTTCAGTTTGTGAAATATGAAACGTACACTAAATACCCCCCCTATCTGTGTAGTAATAACATTCACCTGTATTTCGTAATGCAGTTTCAATGGACGTACTCTGAATCTATTAGATGTCGCCAGTCGGACAAACCTCGGGCAAGCTTTTGGGGTACATTTTATTACGTATTGTAAAATCGTCTATTATATTCATTAAGTAAATTCATTTCAGGTCAATTCAATGTTGATTTATCATTCCATGGTTTACGTGGCGTACAATAGATAAATTTCATTCAGTATTCATAAATTCTTGAAGTTGCCGGTTGAGGCAGCTTTTAATTATATTTTGCTTTATTGTTGGAAGATGGGCAAAAGTACGCTTTATCACGTGATCAACCCTTGGCCAGTCCTATAGCAACATTCTTAGAATGTGGAATATAATATACAAATATACCAAGCTGTGAGATTGTATAGTGGAAATTATCTTTCTGAGGAGGGAGTGGCATAGAGCTATTTTTTCCGAGGGGCGAAGCCCCCGAGGAAAAAATAGTAACTTATGCCAGTCCCTCCGAAGATGGATAATTTTCACTATACTTTCGAACTCAATGCTTGGTATATTTGTTTTATATCCCTTTCCTAAAACAATAACTAACAAATACTATTTAGAAAATAGTAAAACTTTCGGTAACACCATGTGGTTGTATGTCGCCTTTTTTTTTCTCTGTCTCGATATCGGTTCATCCCAGGTAAATGCGCAACACACCGCGCACTGCATTCATGCGCGCACTAATTTACGCCCGCTCAGGTAGAGAGCATGCGCAGTAGTGCCAAGGTAGAAAATAGTAAATAGAGCATGCGCAGTCCTCCCCATGAAAAAATAGTGAAAAATATCCGGAGCTGAGGCAGATATAGTCAAATTATTTTGTAGTCTGCGATCATCAATTGACCAATCACGTTCCCAGAATACTCATGAATATTCATAGAAGGGATGTTAATATTATACAAATATACCAAGCTGTGAGATTGTATAGTGGAAATTATCTATCTGAGGAGGGAGTGGCATAGAACTATTTTTTCCGAGGGGCGAAGCCTCCGAGGAAAAAATAGTAACTTATGCCAGTCCCTCCGAAGATGGATAATTTTCACTATACTTTCGAACTCAATGCTTGGTATATTTGTTTTATATCCCTTCTGTAAAACAATAACTAATAAATAATATTTAGAAAATAGTAAAACTTTCGGTAACACCATGTGGTTATATGTCGCCTTTTTTTTTCTCTGTCTCGATATCGGTTCATCCCAGGTAAATGCGCAACACACCGCGCACTGCATTCATGCGCGCACTAATTTACGCGCGCTCAGGTAGAGAGCATGCGCAGTAGTCCCAAGGAAGAAAATAGTAAATAGAGCATGCGCAGTCCTCCCCAGGAAAAAATAGTGAAAAATATCCGGAGCTCTTCGACCATCAATTGACCAATCACGTTCCAAGAATAATCATGAATATTCATAGAAGGGATATAAAATTATATAGACAGAGGGAGGGAGACAGAGAGAGAGAGAGAGAGAGAGAGAAATAGAAGAGATAGAAAGAGAGAGAGAGAAAGAGAGTGAGAATAATGACATAGATGCCAATAAACATGATATACGAGTGTGTAAGGGGGAAAAGAGAAAGGTGACAAAGATGATCTTTACAATGAACTGAATAGGAGAAAGTGAGGGAAAGAGAAAGAGAGGGAGGGAGGGAGAGAGGGGGAGAGAGAGAGAAAGAGAGAGATGTCAACGATGATAAAAAGGAGCAAGGGTGAGTGAGAGAAAAAAACACAAAGTGAGAGAGAGAGAGAGCATGGTAAGGCGAGAGCGGGGGGGGGGGGGGGGGCTCTTTGCCTCAGGCTTGGTATTGCTGTAGAAGACAGAGTTTTATTTCAGAAGTTCGAATAGATCCGGTTTGGTGTAATTCTGAACTCAGTGCGTCACAGAATAATTGAGCCATATCTGTTTATAAAGTTCCTGCCTTAGATAGATGGACGTCATAATGCTGTCTTGGCTTCTTGTCTATATACATCTTGGTGTTTTCAGAAAAAAAATGACATAATAATATTTCGTGTCAATATATACCTTTTAAGTAGTACAAGGTCAAGCCAATATTGTAACAGTTTGAAACCAAATTGTTGCCAAACCAGATATTTACATACTCTAAGAAGGTGTGCGTGTGTGTGTGTGTGTGTGTGTGTTTGTGTGTGTGTGTGTGTGTGTGTGTGTTTGTATGTGTGTGTGTGTGTGTGTGTGTGTGTGTGTGTGTGTGTGTGTGTTTGGGAGGGGAGTGGGGGGCGGGTTCTTGTCTATCATGTCTATATACGCCTCAGAGTCTTGAGAAGAATCTGATATAGCAATATTTCGTGTCAATATGTACTTGGTAAATAGTACAAGGTCAAGCAATAGTCGTAACATTTAAGAAATCAAATTATTAACAAATGAGATATTTATATACTTTTTGATAAAGATCTCTACCTCATATGATTCTCTTGGGTCTATTTTTTGTGATAAGACTGATGATGCTCGTGTTCGACGCAAGGGTGCAATAATCAGTTTGCAACAGGAAGGGGAAAACGTGATGTTAACCCTTTTAGTCCCATAAGCAATAAACGGTGTTGTATTGACACGAGACTATGATAGGCTGGTACTGAGAGGGGAGTAGTAACTTCTTCTTAGTCCCATAGATAATCAACTGTGTTGTAATGACGTGGGATTATGACTGATTGGTACTGAGAGAGTAGTAGTTAACACTCTGAGACTCATAGGCAATAAACGTTGTTGTATTTACATGGGATTAGGACTGTTCACCCTCTCATCTCTCATTTGTTAATAATTTGATCTCTAAAATGGTACAATACACGGTTTTGTATTAATATGGGACTATGTTTAGTTTATACTGAGAGAGTAGTAGTTAAACCTTTCTGACTCGTATTCAAGAAACGTTGCTGTATTTTTATGGGACTATGCTAAATTGGTAGTGAGAGGGTAATATTTAACCCCCTCGGTCATATGGGCAATAAACGGTGTTGTATTATGGGCTAAGTTTATACTGAGAGGTTAGTAGTTAATCCCCTCGTCGCCGTAGGATTATCAGGTGTTGTACTGACATTGGACTATTAGTTGGTATTATATACCTCATACATAGATTCCTCTCATCTGATTGGTTAAAAGTAGAGTCATCGAAATAGCTGTGCCCCCGTTTTTAACAAGATGACGTCAAAATTAACTGTGCCCGGGGCATGGCAATCGACTGTGCCCGGAAAATAATAAGACAACCTCAACACCGCGCGATATCGCTCGTGTGTGCGCAATCCCTGTACGCGCAATGAGTGTTGATTTACATGCCTATTACATGCTATCTTGTAGGCCTTGTCAGTTCAGGAAATCTTTTAACCAATCGATGAGAAGAATCTATACATTCGGTTTATAAAACAAATATTGACTGCTTAATATTCGGGGCACAGTTAAAATCATAGGCCCTCGGTGATGTCAAAACCATGACTATGCCCTCAGCTTCGCTTCGGGCATAGTCATGGTTTTGACATCATCTTGGGCTTATAATTTTAACTGTGCCCCTGATAGCAGTCAATATTTGTATATTATATCCCTCATTAATATATTCCAGTTCGTTGATTGGTTGAAAGGGTGTCACATGACCACAAATAGATGAACTATTTGAAGGAAGAGAGCTCAGAGGGAAGTAAAGTACTATTTCATGACGTCAGAGGGAAAAAAAGTACTATTTCGTGACGTCATGTCAAAAATAGTCTTTTTTTTCCCTCTGGGCTATCGATATCGGGTTATCGGTGATCGATACAATTTTCATCATTCATCCCAGGTAAATGCGCGACACGCAAAATCTACGCGATACATTTCTTTCCAGCTGGTTTTTGGCGTTTTAGCGGAAAATCATTAGGCGCGCTGCCGGAACTCCCGCGGTGTTGCGGCCGAGGTGCAACTTGAATTTCCGTTGGTTTGCTCAAGCCGCAGGAAATAACAAAACATCTGAGTCGGGCTCCTGCGTTCGGAGCTTAGAGCATGGGCACTGTATTACAAGGTCCATCGTAAGGATTAGATTAATGGACAAAGAATATATTGATGTAGGATATAAAACAAATATTTCATGATCTTTATTCGTGAACTTTGTGGAATCTATTGGTCCCCTCGGTGAAGTGGAGGGCGTGCAGTACCATTTTCCCTCGACCTGCAGTCTCGGGAAAATAGTACCGCACGCCCTCCACTTAACCTCGGTGCAAATAGATTCCACAAGATCACTCATGGTCATGAAATATTTGTATACTGAGAACGTAGTAGTTAATCTCCTCATCGCCGTAGTATTATCAGTTGTTGTACTGACATGGGAATATTTGTTTGTGCTGAGAGGGTAGTAGTTAATCTCCTCAGTGTTCTATCGACATAGTATTATGATTTTATGGTATTCAGAGGATTAAGTTATTGAGGAAACGGTCGAGAAGACTTTTTATTCAGATTATTACTTCCTATCGAAGCGTGGCAAAATGCTATTAGCTTAAGTGTATGATCACGATTCGTTTGTTTGTTTTAGGTGAGAGAGGCGCTCAAAACTTTGAATAAAAAACCTCATCATGATCGTGCAATAGCGGTGCGTAAAGTGCCCAATCTTGATGTGTCCGCCTTAATTCGCACTCGTGAATAATTTACATCGATTGCCATTAGATAATAGAATTGACTTTTAAATCGAATTACTATTTGGGATGATTACAATGTAAATATATGCCTACTACTTGCATGCGTTTGATACCACCGTGCATCACGGATGTATATAGTGGCAATATCTCTCACTTTCCAGAGGTGAAAATATAACTTTAAAAAGGAAATGATAATGCAATATTGATATTTGATATATTCGGTTCATTCATTTCGCGTAATTCACTTTCGATATCGTAAGCCATAACCATGGTACATACATCATTTATTCTTTTAGTGCTAACATGGAGATACAAACTATTATGGTATATATGAAGAATACAAATGAAATGAAATAATAACGACTTCGTTCTATTTTTTGGTTCATATTTTCTCATAATTCAATAACGAAGACATTAGCATAAGATGTAGTCCATTCATGTAGTCCTTTATATTTTTCAGTGGTAACATAAAAATAATGAAAGGTTATGATAGATATAAAGTTATGATAACGATATGAAATATTGATAATCATTATTATTTATTCGGCGCATGTTCTTCCCATAATTCACGTATGAAACTATTTGCATCGGATAGAGTACTTGCAAGTAGTAATTTATATGTTTCAGTGGCAACGTTTAAAATTAAATACATTTTTTTTGGACACAATCATAAAGTAATGATAGCGATATGAAATATCAATATTTTCTTTGTTCATGTTTTTCACATAATTCACTGACGAAACAATGAGCATGAAATATGGTACATTTATGAAAAAGGTAAGCATGAAACAATGAAGCCTGCTTTAGCGACCATCCGTGTAGAAAGACCATCTGTCTGCAAAGACCACATTGATTTTCTTGTTTCCCTTGAACAGCGTTTCTCATTGAAACTGACAAAAGAAAGCAAGTGACAAATCACTCAAATCTGGTTTATTGGTATTCTTAGATTATACCCAGCATTCCCTACATACAGGCAAAATCTGGACAAGAAATATTCATCTTGCTGCGAGATATTCAATCTAACATGATGTGGTGTTGCACTGATTCCAATGCAAGTGACACACACATTTTGGTAATTTACAAAAAAAGTCTCTTCACAAGTCTTCATAAGACTTGTAGAGACGTTAAGATTTATGTAGGACAGTATTTGTGATATGACACTATACATGAGTTAAAGGGATTATACTGCACTGGGAAGACAAAAAGCCTTCAAAAAGGTGATCATGAGCAATCTTCATGCCAATGGTCTTAAATTGATATATTGTCCAATTTAGAAACTTGCTGAAAGTGATTTACCCTCACATGATTTGGCGCAATTGGTGATTAAATCACAAATCCTCGAAATGTTCGGCCCGAACATTTTGAAGATTTGTGATTTAATCACTTAGTACTCCAAATGTGGATCATGTGAGGGCATGTAAGCATGTACTTGCATGTGCGTAAAGCTCATTAGTGTAAATAATTAAGTCTCGTTCCGTTACGGAACATACCAGTGCCAAGAACGACAGCTACAGAACAATAAAAACACGACAAATAAGAAATAATGACTTGCGTCAGCAGGCAAACGAGACCTGATTAGAAAGAGGGGTACAGAAAAAAAAAATGGAGAAAAAATTGCAGCGGCTGATCTAAATGTAGCCGAATGATGTCAAAGCAAAATTATGTGTTACGTAAGAATGTGTGACTTACATCACGGGCGCCCGTTCTCGGTACGTCAACGATGATTATGTCATTTAAGTTAATTTCACAGTTGTTGTTTTTTACATGCAGGTAGTCCTTACAGACACGCGGACTGCACTTGCAAGGAGAACTTAAGAAATAACCACATCCACTAATTGCGTGGTATAATAGTATAAACAGTAATAGTTACAGATGAATTGACTAATCATCTGTCCATGCGTGGAAGCTAATTTCGCTTACAGAAAGTAATGCGTGTTGCTGAATTCAAAACAACATTACAAACTATGCATCATTTCTTGCTTTATTACAAAGACTTTATGTAAAGAAATGAACAGAAAGAAGAAAGAACAAATAGAAGGACATCATCAATGCGACATTATATCAAATTGAATAAAAAAACTATTATAAAAAAGGGAATCTACTAAATAAAATACGATGGAGTTTGTGGAAAACGCTCCGCCTTTTTTTAAACAAACTTTTGTATTCCAGAAGAAATGCTGCTCTATGGGATTTGTGTGCATTACTTGTGCAAATATGCAAAAATGGCATATGGAGTTAACTCCTTCTGTACCAGATAAACTGCTGCTCTATGGGATTTGTGTAGATAACTTGTGCAAAAATGCATAAATGGCATAAGGAGTTAACTCCTTCTGTGCCAGACAAACTGCTGTTGTATGGGATTTGCGTGTATTGTTGGTAATAATATCCACACTTAACGCTATACCCAGTTGAAACTTAACAACTTGTTTCAGATGTAGCTCTTTTATTACAATTGACATGCAGATGTGTAGTTTGCCAATGTGGTTTCCAAGGCCTGGTAATGTAAAGGTTAACTCTCTCATTACCATTGGCATGGATATGTGTAGTACGCTAATGGGGGTTCCAAGGCCTGGTAATGTAAGGGTTAACTCTGATTATCATTGGCATGGAAACGTGCAGTTAGCCCATGGGGATTTCAAGGCCTGGTAATGTATGGGTTAGCTCTCTCATTAACATTGGCATGAAGATGTGTAGTTAGCCAGTGGGCGTTTCAAGGCCTGGTAATGAAAGGGTTAACTCTCTCATTACCATTGGCATTAAGATGTGTAGTAAGCCAATTTGGTTTTCAAGGTCTAGTAATGCAAGGGTTAACTCTCATTAACATTGGCATGAAGATGTGTAGTAAGCCAATGGGGTTTCCAAGGCCTGGTTACATTAAGGTTAATTCTCTTATTACCACTGGCATGGAGATGTGTAGTAAGCCAATGTGGTTTTCAAGTCCTGGTAATGTAAAGGTTAAAGTTGTGAGCGTAATGCGAAATTGAACATAGATATGTAGGTTTTGTACAATTTGCTTCTAACATTTCATGAGATAATCATTTCTTGGTGTGTTGACAAAAACCGGGCAGCTGGTTACATGCATAACGAGATTACATGTCCTAGTAATGTCAGTAGCTGGGTGCTTGAAGTTATACAAAAGAGTAAGTCCCCCCCCCCCCCCCCCCCCTAAGCAAAATAGCATAACTTTTTATCAAAGAGGTTTTGGCATGATTATTCCTTACCTTATTGACTAACTTCTGTGTGAAAATCACATTAATCCAATCAGTCATGCATGAGTGGGCAAATTTTAGAGGCAAAATTGTCACTTTTCAAAAGTCACAGGGGTAATTGATCTAAGTCGTTCGAACAGCTTGGTGACCGCCCCCCCCCCCTCCTCGTCCCCGTTGACGATGCCTCTTTTTATCTTGCTTATTAGCACCCAGAATTCCTCATTAGGACAGGTGTACATTAAAAGAAATGTTGTTTTTGATTAACGTCATTGATATATGAATGGCTCACTTGCAAAATATTAGGGGAGACAATAGCGTTAACTACCATAGCAACAAGACTCTTCCTAGCTGTTACTTATTAAGTGATTGGATGCTTTTAATCACGAAAATTACGACCTACCATAGAATAATAACATAATTAAGGTCAGGAATAGGAGTAAAGTAAATTCTAGTAAACAACTATGAACCGAGGACACCCCCGTTTAATTATGGAAATGACAATTATTAATTAAGGAGTTGATGTCTAGCATACAGCTGTTATTTTCTACAAATTAGAAAACAAGACTACTGAGATTCTGACAATAACACTCCCAAGAAAATGTGCGTTTCTTATTAAAAGAATATTTAAAAACAATGGCGATTTTCCTCTAACTACATTCACATAGCCATCATATTTAGGGCACATGATTGCAGCAAAATGTGACAATGAAATTTCAAGAAGAATAGGTATAGCAAAATCAGCCTTCGAGAATATGGCCAGCATTTCAACCTCGAGAAAAATCAACATTAACGTGAGAGCCCGGCTTATAAGATGTTATGTTTGGTCGACGCTCTTATACGGCGCTGAAACATGGACACTTACAAATCTCAATAGAAGAAAAATCGAAGCATTTGAGATGTGGTTATATAAAGGAATATTACAGATATCGTGGACACAACATAAAACAAACAAAGAAATCTTACAAATGATGAAGACTAAGAAAAAGTTACTCAATACGATTAAAAAAAGAAAATGCAAATACTTTGGGCATATTATCAGAAAAAAGTGTTTTCAAAAAGTGTTGTTGGAAGAAAGGGTTGATGGGAAAGGAACATTAGCGGGAAATGTGGCGGTCCATGGCAGCCGAACTGCTGAGAGCAGATGGCACTTGAAGAAGAAGATCCATTATGGCAATCGAGATAATCATTGGTCACTTTAATCTCTTTCTCCTTCTCTTTCTCTCTTTCTCTTTCTCTCTTTATCTATTTATCTATCTATTTATTTTCAGTTTTTTTTTCCAGGTTTTCAGTTTCTTACTCCTTAGTATGGACTGCAAAAATTGTCATTGTTAAATACTCAACCAAAAGAGTGAGATATTTAAGGCACTATACCCCGAAGCATGGGACATATTTATACCAAATTCAAACGTCACGTGACATGGATTCAACCAATCATTGACATTTTTATTAGTACCCTATTTTCAACACTCAACCCCCGATGACGTCCGAGAGCATTTTATAAATTTTGAGGATCATTTAAACAGCAATGAGTATGGAATATTTCTAGAATATTTATGTCTGCCAACTGATGGCAATGCTGATAAGACGCCATGCATTTTATTACCAAGCAGGAGATGGAACTATCGATTGTTAAGCGATTCGATGATCATGACAACATAGTGGCATTCAATCAATGATTTGATCATATTGCTAGGCACCGTAACGTTCAAGCTTTCGTGGCAACAAGTCGCCGTGTGGCGACACGAAGGCCGCACATTTTGTGAAAGGATGGAACTTAACCTAATTGGATTGTTTAGAGAGGTCAAATCCATTAACTAAACGACATTCTGTACAAAACCAGAAGATAGCAGTATTAAAGGTATTATGCCAATTTAGGAGCCAAAATCAACGCATGTAAAATATGTTATGAGCCACAAGATCTTGGTGTTAAAAAAAATCTGTTTACATTTTTGAAAAAATATACTATATATATTGTACTGTGTACTGCATATAAGAAGTTACAGTTAGAATCAAGCTAAAGGTTAAAATTATTTAGTCAATGGATTTAAATTGTTTCATGGGCAGATTTTGTGATTTCTTTAATTTTGTATTATGTATTATTTTTTAAACAATCCTTTGAATATTTATAAGATTTTATTTCTTTTGACAAAAAAATAATTTGGATATGAAAATGTGTGTGTATTTACCAACTCCCATCTCAGCGTCATTGATTATGGAAGATGTTTCTGGCAGAAAAGACATTGTGAATTGACATGTGTGATTTACAATGGGCATTATTGTGTCTTGAATTGATATGCTTAGGCTCGATTTTTTTTCCAAATATGGGTTATAATTTGGCCTTTGAGCCTAAAAGCTGCCGTAACTCGTGGTACATCCATTATGCATAATGGATATATTATGCATTATGCACAATGGATGCATGTACAGTACACGTTTTAATCACATTAAAAATAGCATTATCGCATTGTTGTTCTCACCCCCTCCCTCCCCCCCCTCTCTCTCTCTCTCTTTCTCTTTCTCTCTCTCTCTCTCTCGCTACCCCCTCCGCCCCTTTCGTTCTACCCCTGCGTCATCTATCTCTGCTAATCCCTTTATCTCTCTCCCCTTCCATTCTGTCTTCTTCCTCCCTCCCTCTCCCTCTTTCTCGCTTCCCCCTCCACCCCATTCTTACTGCCCTTCCCCCTCCCTTCTCTTTAAAATTCTCCGTTTATTTCTTGCTACCCTCTCCCTCTTCCTGCCCCCTCTCTCTCTCTTTCTCTTTCTCTCTCTCACGCACATTCTTTCTCTCATTCTCTCTCTCTCTCACACATTCTTTCTCTCTTTCTCTCTCTCTCTCATTCGCTCTCTCTATCTCTCTATCTCTCTCTATCTATATATCCATCTATCTCTTTATCCATTTATCTATCTATCTATCTATCTGTCTATCTATCTATCTATCTATCTATCTGTCTATCTATCTATCTATCTATCTGTCTATCTATCTATCTGTCTATCTATCTATCTATCTATCTGTCTATCTATCTATCTGTCTATCTATCTATCTATCTATCTATCTATCTATCTATCTATCTATCTCTTCCCCGGTCCCTTTATCTCTCCCCCTTCCTCCTCCGTTTCTCTGCCAAGTTTTCCACTCCATCCTTTTATCTCTCCCCCCTCTCTAGCCTCCCCCATTCTCTCTTATAACCGCTTATAAGTTCAACTCTTCCAGTGCCAGACAAACTGATCAAACATTTTACAGACTAAGTTAAATATAAAATCTTATGTAAATAGATCATACAGCCCACGTTGGTGAAAAAACAGAATTCAGCGGTGACGTAAGATTGAAATACAGTGGGAAAAACATGTTACGTTATTATTTGCCTTTCAGGTTCACATTTCATTTCATGTGCAAAGTAAAGGCAGAGTTATCCGTATCATATTCCATTATTCTTCACGATCATATTTCATTATTCTAAATGATCATGTATTATTACAAAGCTGATCAGAAATAGCCCTGATAATATCCTTAACTTGTCAATCCACTAGCAACTGGCATCACAGCGTCATCAATAATGCATGACGCTTCTCGCAGAAAATATCGTGTTGGTTGAAGATGTGTGATGCAGAACGGGCATTGATGTGTTCTGAATTAATCATCTGATACACACAACTTTTTAACTTCAAAATTGCCCAGAAGTGAAAATCTCATTAAATAATTATTTCAAGGGTTATTACAAAAACATTGATGAATAAAATATCACGGATACTGTTTCTAAAAAATACATCCTTGGAAAGTATGATGTGAAGAAATCCTTTAAAACATTCATTTTCCCAAAGCGCCAAAAGTTGTTTTAACACCTAGCACTAATAGTAGGGAGTTGTTACGTGTTGTGTACTAGGTAAGGAAAAAGCATTTGACACTTTTGAACAAAAACAACTCGAATCAAATTGAAATTTGGTGATCGTGAAGTCGAAGAACAGGTTTGGTAACATTTCGTCACTCAATATTTTTGCAATGATCCTTCAAATACTTGATTATATTTTCACGTTTGGACAAATCAGGACCAAAGGAACCATGTTTATCAGGTAATTAATCCAGAACTCGAAAATGGCCATTGTGCATTACACATGTCAGTCAGCAAGGTATTGTCTGCCAGAACCGTCATGAATTATTAAACGACGTTGCGTTGGCAATTGCTAGTGGTTGAGCAAATCCCCTTACTGTATAACGATGGTATACACCAAGAGTACATCATCATGAGTTATTTGATTTCTGCTCGATTTATCAAATGAGAATACAATAGTAAATACGTGTGTCATGTAGTATATAGCGCAGATATTAGAGAACATAACAAAAATCAGCATTACAACTTAATCCTAAAAATATCAAAATGAGCATTCCCACTGAATCCTTACCATTTTTATATGAACATTGAAAACGAATCTTTGAATTAGTTGAATCTAACATTGCAATTTATTATGCTGAATCCTTAAAATCCATAAAATGAACTTGGAACCGAGTCCTTAAAAATCATTAAAATTAACATTGCAACCTAATCATTAAAATCCTTCAATTGAACATTCCAACCAAATCCTTAAAATCCTTAAAATGAACATTGTGTTTTAATTCTTAAAATCATCAAACTTAATATTGCAAATGAATCCTTCAAATGAACATTGCAACTGTATCCTTAAAGGTTATACCAACACATCGGGTACTATGCTACTTTACTGATTATTTGGTTGCTTTTACTTTATACATCGAGAGCATATCTAATCGCATGCCGATATTCCACGTAGCAGTAGCAGAATTTCCAAAGTGTCTGTTTAATGATTCAAAATGATTGATTTCAAATTTTTTTCCCCTTCAAACTTGAATGATCGATTTCAAATCTGTTTTTCCTCCAAACTTTGTGTTACAGTTCGATATTCCAAAGGTTCGTTATTCAGAAGGTTCGTCATTCCGAAGGTTCGTAATACGGAAACACGTAAATTGCCTATATCTCGATGCTTAGTCCGAAAACGAAAAAGGGTTCGTTAATCCGTGCATTTGTCGCGTAACGTTCGGAATAACAAACTTCGGCATAACGAGTGCTTCCCAAAATTTAAGTCATATATATATTTTAACCTAACTTGTCATTGAAATCATACATGTGTCGCATATATTTGAAATATTGGAACACTGTCAAAAAGCATAACTTAACAGTCATTTATACATTGGGAATTTATACATTATGATTCATCAAAGTGTGAAGTAACATGAGAAAGGTGAAAATTACTGAAAGTGTTTGCCCGTGGCGGATTCGAAATCTGATTATTTACTCCAACGAACCGATCCCTTTTAATGTGATTGCTAATTTCATAACAGAATCACTCACGTAACATTCGGTGTACTCATCGCATGTTTTTGGTTTACCATTCTCAGTAAATCGAGAGCATATCTAATGTGGTAATTCCGCAGAGCAGCAACAAATTTTAAGAAGAGGCACATTAAATTATTCCAGTGGAATAGAAATCTCTCCGCTTATTTACCCCCAACGAATCGATCCTCCACGATGTGATTTTTGTTTGTTTGCATACCAGAAACATTCTCGCAACATTCGGCGGGCTCAACGCCTGTGCCTTAGTATAGGAAAGAGAGCACAGACAATCGGCCATAGCAACGAATCCGTTACTAGGGGCAACGCACCAAACAGATGCAGCCAAGCGAAAGTACCCCTGATCATACTGAAACTTTTCTGCGCTTCCTGTATTCAACGTGTTCCATTTCAGTGATAAAGCCGTCGTAAAAAAGACCACCTCAGACGACACGATATTGTCACGATTTCTGCAATCGTAAGAGCCGACGACTGAAAATGTGACGTCACGTACTTGTACAAATTCTGTGATTCAGCCGGTCGCAGCGTCGTACGATCGATAGAATCGCAGTGTTCTCTGTTATGTTTATGGTGACCTTTAGATGCCATACGACATACCGCTCCCCACGAATTGCTTTTAATTTTTTGTTGAACATATTTTTCTCGGAATCATTATAGATTTGAAAACATATTTTCGAATTCTGATTCGTCCTTCTCAAATATTAATCTTGTTTGCAAGGTAGGTTGAGAAGTGAGTTGTTACTATAATCATGACTTATTGATATAAGCTGACAGTAACACATGAACAAACACTGTAGATATATTAATGCGCTGGTTCATCGTATCGCAGCAAAACATCGAGATGTTTCTAAAACCGCCAACGAAAAGTGAGAGTTGCTAGGCAACTACCCCCACCCAAACACTGCCGAGGCAAAAAAGAAAGGGAAAAGTGACACTCGTAGGTGCTCACGTGAGTACATTTTTGTAAAACTGGTAAAATTGCATTTTTTTCTGGTTAACCCTTGACAGCCGTAGGGCCTGTTTTCCTCTCGTGCAGTCACTATTTATATATATGTTTATATGTTTTTTCTTGTATTTCTCTAGTGTGTTTCGTTTGACTCTGTAAATTATTGTAACATTTGTTGAAATGCTTTTGCGCTTATAAATGTGTTGTTCATGTTACTTTTATGAAAGGAAAATACATGATGAAAGTATTAGTTCAATAAATGTTTGAATTTGGGAAAGAGGCGGCAATATGTGAAATTCGTACTTTTACTGCAACTTAAAAAAAAAAACATTTTGTGCCTGTATGACTTATTGGAACAATATCTCTTAATGAAATGACCATTGCTGCGTTGTAAGTATTACGTGACATAAAATCCGTGCAAAATTCTTCAAGCAATTCGGAGGCAAGGATCATGTGATCAAGGAAAAATAATCATGTAAAGTGTTTTTTTGTGATTTTGGGGAAAGAACACTGAAAACGTGCATGAATTCAATGGCTGATGGTACTCCATGTATCTTATATCCTTGGTCTCACATATTGAAATGTAATTGCGAAATACAGGTGAATGTAATAACGCGTCACTAGGCAGTTGGGGGAAAGTTGTGAATACATTTATACGAAATCGGATTATTGCCCGGATACATTTTGAATTATTTGAACCATTTGGTGAATTAAAATTGCTTTTACGCTGTAGCATAGACACACAATGTGATAGAAATTTATAGACAGCCAGTCCTTTATGAACATGACATGTATATCAGAGGTAAGTACTCATCAATGACTGACTAATATGTTTATCAAATAATGACATGAACGGCAAGATCATTAAAGGAAATTGAAGGACCGGAGCTAGTCTAGTGTCCAGGCTGTGAATATTTATATTACAATCATACAAATCGAGTCTAGTACGCAGAAGACTAATCAATGATAATTCTCCTTTTTTTATCTGTCAAACCCGGCAAAGAAATTGATAATCATTAGTCTACCACAACCAGACTTCGTTCCTGAATAGTGAAGTTTACGGAAAAGTGAACGGCAGCCTAGGAGCGAGGCTAGAAGGGAACCTCTAGCCATTGAAACGAAAATGATCAGAGTCGTGCATCCTTTTGTTCTCATTCAACAATAAAAACGACCTGAAAGGAAGCAAGTTGGAGGGTTGAGTTTTCAAATTAAACTGTATCACGGTAAAGTGAAGAGTGAACATGCTTTTTATAGATATCGTCAACATGTCAAATATGTCTTTCAACGAAGATGGTGAAGACTCTTCAGAATATCTTGTGTATGTATTTATATCACCATTCAGAATGTCTAAATTAGCCTGACTCGGGTTTTGAGCATTTCTAATCCTAACTTATTTTTTTTTTAAAAAGGAGTCTGGTTAAAATAACTAATCTTTCTCAATTTCTTCTCTGGCTCGTGCACACATCTGGGACGGACTGAGAAAAGGAGGAGAATCATAAATGAATAAAAAAAAAAAAAAAAAAAAAAGTCTTAGAATATTAGACGGTATTTTTTTATCGGTTTGGATCGGTTTGTCCAACAGCCTCGATGATAGGCTAATGATGAAGCCATTTTGGAGTTTTTTTTTTCCTTATAAGGAGTCAACAAGGCCTGTTGCGCTTCTTGTTCATCCTCATCAATATACTATTATTATCGCCAAGTTGCATCTCCGATACCATGGAAATTTAAATCAAGGAGAAGAAAACCGCAGAATCAGTGTTCTTGGCATACGAAAACGATTTGTGACAGCGTTGGCGGTTAATGATCACCCAGTTTTCATCTACAAAGGGGCGGGGGTGGGTGTGGGTTGGATAGGGATTGGTAGGAGGACAGCATAACAGCATAAGCAAATTGTAGTGACAACTTAAAGGGAAAGTCCACACTGACGTTAAATTGATTGTGATAATAGCAGAGAAATAAAGGCAACATTTTGATGAAGGATTGACGAAAATCAAAGGATATGAAAGTTGTGACTTTTTAAAATCTTAAGTTTGTGACGACAAGTGTGAGTTGCTCTCCCTTATGATATAATGATAATATTATGTTGTGTGCTGCATCATTCCATCAATTGTTTTTATTCTGTTTTTGATAAAGGAGTAAATCTTTTCCATATAGGTTTGTGAAAAAACATGTCTCCAGTGATATACTACAACACAGGTAAATAGTATATCTTCTTTTGGGAAAGTTGATATTTTTACAAATATTAGTACACAACATTATGGGAAGGCAACTCATTACTTTCTCTACCTTTGACGGATGTTCACCAATCCTGTACTTAGAGGGTTATTTTTTCATGTTTCTGCTTTCATCAAAACCAACTGAACTTCAGAGTAGACTTTTCCTTTAACCAGTAATCAATGAACCAAGGAACTGAACATAAACTGGAGTTACTGGACAACCGCTAACGTAGCTTATGGGTGCAACAAAATCAAGACATACAGGCACAACCATACGCAGCGGTACATGATTCACCTATATAAACACCTACACGTATAATATAGTGTTTGCTTCGCTCTGTTTTTTTTCTTGTGTCCCTTAAAACCTTACTGTTTGCGAGCGAGAGAAGTGGGCGAGAATGTTTTTAGAATTGGAAAAATCGGAAGTGTGTCCATAGAGTGCGTGATTGTAATTACATTTCTGGTGTTTTTGTTTTCAGTTACCGGTAGTTAGTTTCTCGCGAGAGAGTGAGCAAGGACGTTTCGAAATAAAGCGCAAAAACAGTTTAATTATATATTTCATTCCATCATTAACATTGTGAGTGTGGCACCTGTCTTCTCAAGGGGCCATTTACTGGTTCAAGATAGTACAGATCATTAGGACGGACCGTATGTTCTGGATGAATACTCTAGAGAACGTCATACGACATGTTGCCAAGACAACTGGTTTTAAACTTTGTGGGTCGAGCAAACGTCGGTAATCATAGCTGGGACTATTATTGGGAGTGTCCGACGCTAGCCCGCGAGACACTGTCGGACCAGTCAAAACCTCACTTGAGTGATGCTGCTTAGAACCAGAAGCTGGCACAACAATGGATATGACGACACCGCTTTGATCCACTAGAGAGTACCGAAGTCGTGTCGTCGTACGAGCATGTTGTCAAGACAACTGGTTCTAAACAAAATCACTTTACCGGTCCGATATTGTCTAGCGGGCCAGTGTCGGGCACTCGCAAGTAGAGTCCCCGCTGTGATCACAGCTCCTTGTTCTACCCGCATAGTTTAGAACCAGATCACTTGACAATAATGCTCAAATGACATCACACTTCGGTGTTCTATAAGGACACGATTTTGTCACAAGTATGTCGTCGTTACGGCCTACGGCTGGAAATGTGACGCCACCTTCATCGTACGATATCTCGCATCACGTCGTCGTCGTGACCTTCAAAACGTGCATATTTAATTTAGCAAGAGAAGTACTTTTGTTGGCCTGGCTTTGGTAGAGAATGCAACCTCATATGAACATAAATGTCTGATAGAAGATCGTGTCATCTTTCAAAAGGAAGCTTCTTATTTTTGAGGTCTGGTATGGATGGGCTCTTTGTCGGTAGCTCGAAAGGGAAATAATGGCGGCATGACTGAATAAAGCCGTTTTAGCAATAAATTCACAACTTTACATTAACTGCGTAATAACGCGTATTGCCTCATCTATATTCCGAAATACACGATTTTCGTTATGTCTTTCAAACAGTATGTTACTAATGGTAACACCAGAGCTTGTCCAAGGATTGTACACCTAGCAACAACTAATAGATTCAGAGTGCATTCTACCCACTGAAACTGCATCAATAGATGCAGATGAATGTAATGCAGTTAGGGGGAACGTTGTAAAAATTTTGTAAAAACGGCTTATTGAGCGCATACTTAACAATATGATTGCATTTTATGTTTTGTCGGCACAAGAGACATTTTGTCAGTGCAAGCGTGACAGGGGACTTGTGTGTCGGTATGAAAGAAAATCTTTATCGGCACCGAACTCGAGATATATTGTCGTTTTTACAAACGAAATAACACAACTTGATGGCCATAATCCCGCTGGGCAAGCGCAACAGGATCATCGTCATGATTTCGCCCGCTGAGAGGGTAATCATTGGTAATAGGCATTTAGAATAATTATACTGTGACCTCAAATTTTAACTGATGTCGCAGATAAAGTTATGTAATAATTACGTCAGTACGTATGGCGCTCTTTACTACCTCACTGCGAAGTCTTGAAAACTACATTGACTCAATGCACATCTTCGTGGCAAAAGTATTGAGAGGGTTAACTCTCTAATTACCGAGCCCCTGAAAACTCTATTGACTCGCTACACACCTTCGTGCTAATCATGCCAATTGTACTGGGAGGGTTAACCCTTTCAGTACCAAGCCCTGAAAACTTCATTGACTTACTACACTTCTTCATGCCAGTAGCAGCGACAGGGTTAGGCACCTCATTACCGGGCCCCTGAAAACACCATTGACTCACTGCATATCTTTCAATTCAATTCAATTCAATTCTTTATTCATTTTACAAACAAGAATAAACAACTTTCATGAACAATGCGTATAAGGCATTACCAGAAAGCCGATGACTTGTGAGATGTGATAACATGTGGTTCAAAACACATAAGTATAAAGTCCATTATTTAAATGGCATACAGTAAGATGAACCCAAGTACACAAATTACATAAAATACATACTTAAAAAAACATATATCAAAAAGAGACTAATACAAGCGAATACAAACGAAGCAAAAAACAAAACAAAACAAAAAACAAAGACAAAACAAAACCAAAAACAAACACAAACGAATATGTAACAACTAAGACAATAATCAACAGAGTAAACAGTATACAAATATTTCATGACCATGAGGGATCTTGTGGAATCTATTTGCACCGAGGTTAAGTACCGCACGCCCTCCACTTCACCGAGGGGACCAATAGATTCCACAAAGTTCCCGAATAAAGATCATGAAATATTTGTTTTATATCCTTCATTTAATCCTTCATTTAATCCTTACCATGGATTTTGTAAATAGTGCCCATGCTCTTAGCTCCGAACGCAGTATCACAACTATCCACAATCCTGACTTTTCACCATAAAGAGTTTATTAAAAATAAATAGTACTTAATTAACTACATGTGTTAAAACACCAAGAAGCTCGCTCGTTAGGATGAAACACAAATGTGGCATAGAGCACGAAACGCAGGATAGAGAATATAGCACCGAAGTGGTGACGCCACATGAGCATGTTGTCAAGACAATCGGACTCAAACTCACTACAGTGAGAGGCTCAGCGGTCCGCTATTGTCTATCGGTTTAGTGTCGGCAGGGATGTGTTATGGAAGGATATGAAGCAACTTTCTTTCTTTGAACCCATGTGCCAAGCCGCTGAAAAGTTATGGTGTTCTCAACAGGTGCTGTTCAAGTGTTTGAACAATTATGAACATGATTGTGTGACAATGGCTTCTCAGAGAGAACAAAAGAAATGAACAGTCTCATTTCGCTCGTCCCGTTCTGTTAGTGGTATCAATAATTCCATGAGCACGACAGGTATCAGCAAACACAAATAAACAAGTTTTTCAAGTAAAATATCTCTGCTGCACGCAAACACACGACCGCCGTTAATGATAATACACAGCTTGATATATCATTTTGAGAGTGGTTGGATCCCCTAAATGCACAAGATGTCGGAAAGTGAAGAAATTGGTCAATTTTGTAAGTAATAGTAAATAGCTTATATGTCCGATTTTTAATGATTCCTCAATACTTTTCGAAACAAAAGCGGAGTATTAGGATCTGTCATTATCTGCCGTTAACTTCCTGATAGTTTGCAAACGAATTTGTCAAAAACAAAACGTCTACAGACAAATGGGAAATTAAAGAAATTTCTTTTCAAGTTGACATGAGCTAAATGTCGGCTCGGCACATGGAACATCAAAGCATTGTCATGATAATGGAATTCTTTTGACATTCATGAGCACGCTTTAGAACCCATACAGATGTTTGAATGTAATATGCTCGAGTTTCTACTCCTTCCTAACACCTCCTTGGTGTCGGGCAATCCCTATCACATCCCCCGCTGTGATAATCGCTGTTTACTCGACCCGCATAGTTTAGAACCAGTTGTTCCGGCAACTATGCTCAAACGACGTCACACCTTGGCACTCCATATCACACACTAAAAATTAATAATTGGAAAGTTTTTACTTATAAAGAGAGAGTAAGTGTTTTTTTTAATTAGCTTTTGAAGTTACCGATAGAATTAAGATTTCTTATATTTGAATCAAAAGAGTTCCAAAATTTCGCTCCTTTAAAGTGGATAGAATTTGATTGTGTTAGATGCAAACGACGGAACGGCAGGACAAAATTATCTCTTTTACGAGTATTAAAAGTATGGATTCGGGAATATTGTACAAAATAATCTGTAAAAACATGTGGCAATAACCCATTAAGAGATTTGAAAACAAAAACTCCGAGTTTGAACGCTATGCGATCATAAATAGTTAAAGTATGTACTTCTTTGAAAAGTGGAGAAGAATGGGCAAGGTAATTTGTGTTGGTGCATAATTGAATAGCTTTCTTCTGGAGAACAAATAAACGGGTTAGATTTGAACTCGTGCCTGACCAGACCAGGCTACAATAATCCAGATAAGGCACTATAAGGGCATTGTATATCGTACAAAGAATGTTATTTGGAAGTATTCCACGTACATTATAAAGCATTCCTAATGACATGCTAATCTTCCTGTAGATATGGTCCACATGGTTATTCCACGAAAGTTTGTCGTCAATTATGACCCCCAAGAAATTTGTGGAATTTTCCCTTGAAATATTACTTTTTCATGCCTATAGTAATGACTGGGTTAACCTTTTTAGTAACAGGACCGGAAACCTTCATTGATTCACTACACACTTTCATGGCAATAGTACTGAGAAGGTTAACTCTCTAATTACCGAGCCCCTGAAAACTTCATTGACTCACTACACACCTTCATGCTTATATCACTGAAATAGTTAATGATCGTGCGGTACCGTTAATTGGCTGAACAGCCTTCTGTGTTGATCCACGGCGAGTCGGTTTTCATTCATCAAGCGTGGGTTATCCACTCCACCCTGAAATTACGTTGGTTTTGCTGTAAGCAGACACGTGAAAGAAACGTATTAGTGAAGGTTTGATGAAAATCCGTCAAAGGATAAGAAAGTTATGATCTTGTTTGATTTTGTGATATCACGTGCGAGTTGCCCTATGTGTTGTGTACTTTTTTTTTTTGAAAATGTGCATTTTCTTACAAAGATATGCAATCTCTTACCTGTGAATTTGATGTACTATTAAAAGACGTTTTACACACATAACTGTATGAAAACAAATCATTCTCATTCCAAAAACAAACAAAAAAGCGATTTATGGAATTACACAGCACACAGCAAATGGAAAAGTTTCTCGCACGTGACGCCACAAAATTGAAATTTCAGGAGATCATAACTAAAAATTCTTTGTTAACCTTTGACGGATTTTCATCAAACCTTCACTAATATGTTTCTTTCACGTTTCTACTTTTATTGAAACCAACTTATCGTCATAATGATAGGGAGTGATAGGGAGTGAACAACGCAGGGCGCACCTGTAAAGCAGTTTTTAAAAGGGTTACTAAATTAGAAAAATAAGTTACCACTATTCTATGTAAAATTATCCACTAAAAACGAATTTCACATTCGTTTGCCGCAATAAAGTCTCATTTGACAAAAATTTGAAAAACGCACGTCTCCAGTGACGTATGAGAAGTCAATATTCCACAGATTGTACGGAAGTCAACCATAGACCATTTTCGTAATGTATTCACAACTTTCCCCCTATTAAAACTGCGTAGTAATGCGTTATTGCATTCACCTGTATCTTGTCATTCAGATTCAATGGATGGAATGCACTTTGCATCTATTAGTTGTTGCTACCATGGACCTATCATGGATGGACTGCGCTCGGATTGACTTCCTTTGATCTATGAGGTCCGCCGCCTCATAAAAATCCAAGACATTCAGGTGTTTTAAACAACTAGCTGTATTTCTAATTAGGTAGTGCCTTCCTCTGAATAACAAAAGAAAATCTGTTTTGAGAAGTATGCCAACCGTTCAGCCTTCGCTGGGAGCTCGTTGCTGATCTTTTTACACACACTGTGAATTAGTTTTGGGGTAAGCGAAGGGAAACTTTGAAAAAATTATAGAAAGAATTTGGTCCGTAACTTTTTCGGACACCTCCGCACACGAAATTGAGGTTGTTTCCATGAAAGATGAAACACTCAATAAACGATTTACAAGATATTTTTAAGGAAATATGATTTGGAAATGTGTGATATGGAGGCATTTCTCTGGCATATTTTCTACAGTATTCTCATTTTATCACAAAAACGAAGCAACAATATAATCTGAAATTCACAGAATCGTATCTTTATAAGATGTAATACTACTGCACATGCACTTTAGTTCATGTAGTGGTTCTGAAATCTTCTGCGCATACAGAATATATATTCCTCAAAATGCATCCTACATTTTGTCATGCTTGTTTGGCGGCGGATCTCCCTCGATCAAAGAGCCAAACGCGTAAACTATTCCATTGTGACATCAATGCACACGACTGCTGTAGGAATAAATTACACTTCGTGCTGACTCCATTCCTTACACCTCTCTGTTGCTACTGAGATAAACCTCGGACACGTTTTGGAGTTCCCATTGGTAACGTATTGTTTGAATGGCGTGAATAAAACATTTATGGCATATTGATTTCTCATACGTCACTGGAGGCGTGCGTTTTTTCTCAAATTTTCGTCAAAATGAGACTTTATTGTGGCAAACGAATGTGAAATTCGTTGTCAGTGGATCATTTTACATATATTAGTGGGAACTTATTTTTCTAATTTAGTAACCCTTTAAGTGAGGTTGCCTAGCCTGTATTTTCAAAGAAGACTTGAATAAATAATAACTAAATAAATTCCTTCAACCCTTTTGTGTGCCAAACAAAGCTTTTCTTATTACTTGTGAAAAAGTATGCATCAATGGCACACTAAGACGTAATCGAGAACTGAAATAGGATCTTTACCGAAATCATTTTAGCATTTTGTCAAGACAACCGGTTCAAAACTATGCTTGTAGTGCATGGAGCGGTGGTCACAGCTGGGACTCTAATGTTGGACATGCCCGACACTAGCCCGCTAGATAATATCGGACCGCGACACCTCTCACTGGAGTGAATTTGTTTAGAGCTAATTGTCTTGACAACATGCTCAAATGATGACACCACTTCGGTACTCTAAAGACTTTAGTTCTTTTTTACGTCCTGTCCGAGTGTTTTCCCGCTTAAAAGTCCAGCAGACAGGAGGGCACTGCCTAATCATAAATGCAGAGTGTTGTTTAAAAAAACCCCGAATGTTCTGAATGTGATGTATGTATGTATGATTGATTGGAGGAAATCGATCGTCGACAGCTCATCCGTCATAGGTCTGTGGCGATTACCGGGAAGGCGCAAGAGGGTTTTTTTTTAGTGAGTGTGACATAGAATCTGTATGTGCTTTTTAGGGGCTTTTCGATTTCAGTAAACGTGTATTTAGGACGCCGTCAAGAGAATGTCTGCCCGCACGATACGGCTACTACGCATGCCCCGCGTTCTCATCGTAGGTCGACACGTTCATTACCCACATCCGGAACGTAGAATCCAACAATTTCGTCGCGTCCTAGATAGTGGATGTACGTCGTAGCATGCGCAGTGTCGTGCAATGACGTAATCACGTACGTACCAGTTCACAGTTGAGAACGTGCATTCGCAAAGTCCCTAATCATGTGAACGTGGCGTAATCGCGTATGCAGCTTCCAGTCACAGTCACAGTCATCGTGGTCATGAAAATATATGAATCTCTCTATTGCCGAGTTAGCGATGCAGTGCGCTGTTTATTCAGTTATATGACTGTTACTGTGACGGACACTTATGATGTAACTTAAAGGTCCTATGGCATGAAAATGTATGTTGACTTAATTTGATGCAACTTAATATGTATATAACCAAATCATTAACTGTTCAATGGAATTTGTGTACTATATTCTAAAACAATTTTCTTTATTTTTTCTCAGCACTGATAAGCCCCGCCTCCAGAATGTTCCCCAACTCAAGATTCCTCCTGTGACATCATCAAAGGTAGAAATCAACAGGATGATAGACAGAATGTATGCACAAACTAAACATTGCAATGACTAACTGCAAGCTCTTATAATAGTATCACGTGCAGATTTATTTTTCATTGGCAAATACCTAGCACATTTCTGACATACGAAAACGATTATTCTCGCATGAAAGGTTGTTAGATGGTATTGTATGAAGACATGTGATGCTCTCGTTGGCAGGTGGAGGTGGTCATTTGCAATGTTTAGTTTGTGTATAAATTATGTCTTTTGTCGTGCTTATTTATACATTTTATGTTGTAAAAAGTGGAATCTTGAGTTGGAGAATATTATGGAGGCGGGGTTTATCAGTGCTGAGAAAAAACAAAGAAAATGTATTTTGAAAGTATGACACATAATTCCATTGAACAGTTAGTGATTCGCAGTCACGGTCACAGTCACAGTCGTAAGTTGCAAACTAGATATGCTAGAATTCTCTAATGTTCTGTGTGGTCTTACCATACAAACCCACTTCCCTCTTTACCGGATTTTTCAAAGGTTTGTCACGGTGACCGAAACACTTGTACAAATATTATGTATTTACCCATTCAAGAACTTCACAAATATGTCACTTTCGGCGGTGATATCGTAGCCTTGCTACCCGTCGGTCAGATATTTCAGATCGAAACTGAAATTTTGAGTCTAGAACTTCAAGACTAGTCACGCTACTGCTCTCCTTCTTATCAGTGCGGGTAGTCGGAGAAGAAATCGAGAATGATTAGTCTACCGCAGCCAGACGCCGTCATTGAAAGGTTTGGTTTATAAATGCATCACGGCCTGGAAGGCAGGCTATTGGAAATCGGCGGCTTGGTCGTCACTTCCTCTTATTTGAGAGAATTTCCTGACTTAAAAGAGCCGTATTAATATATTCTGAAACAGCAAATGAAAGTAGACCACTGTAGTCGTTGGCTTCATTTCGCCAAATTCAAATAATGATTCAAGTCAGGAGAAAACGTCGATCGTGCTCATCCTTGTTGATTCTCTTTTATTTCGGCTTAGAAAGCATACCTTTTACCGATGATTTCGTAAGCGAAACAAACAAAAAATAATCCATCGTTTAAACAAGCCTTAACATCGTCTTGCGTCCTGTGTGCAGCGACCGTCGCGTAACCAAGCATTGACTTCATGCACAAAAGAGTTTCTTTTTCATTCTTTGTGGATGACGTGTGCGCTGGAGATTATTTGGCAAACAAAAGGTTTATTTTGGTTCTTTTCGCAGAACACGACGTATATTATTTTAACCTGTTTGGGAGACATGTTTTCCGTCTAAGCGCATGATAGGATGACTGGGTTTGTAAGAGGCTGACAGTAAAGCATTTTCATATTTATTTTGTGGCTTATCGTGAGCTTTTGAGCCTCAAACGAAATAGGGAAAGCAACTTGTTCATCTCGATTCTAACTTTTCTTCTTCAAATTTGTTTTAAAATTCAAACGCATACCACAGTTTGCATCTCTGACAATACATACTTGCTGTCAAAATACATGTAAAAGTCTGCAACACAAACAAAGATTGGTTTTAATACCTGCCTTAAAAGAGTTGATAACTCTCATATCTAGATTACTATGAATGGCTTATAGATATCTATCTATTATGCTTTTCCAATAAGGTTTAGGTTGATGACATTTGAAAGCAATAAAAGTAAGCACGAATGTAGACAATAATCTATAGATTTTAGCCTCCGTATTATCCTTCAGTCTTCATTCTCATTCGAGAATAAAATTTTTCCTCTATTATTGCATCAGTATGACGGAAAAGGGACAGTTTCATTAGGAAGTCGCACAAAACCCAGTAGATAGAGAAGTAAAAAATGCATGAAATTCACCGATAGAAATAAACGCCATGTATTGACCGAAACGCACCCTAGCGCTTATGTAAACATCACCCGTACAAAAGAAATGCTGTCTGTCTGCCTAATTGCGAAATATGCTACATCTTTAATTAATCTTTTCACGATTGCATTTAAAAGTATCCATCTATCTTCGCGGGTATTATCCTCCTCCTTCATAAGTCCCCCAATCTCCTCACACACCCACCTAGCTAGATATCAACGAACAGTGCCAAGTTGCTTATATATCAGACGGAGCGGATTTAGTAACACTTTCAACTAAAAGATTCTTTCTTTGTGGTGGCGTTGGTGAGAATTCTTCCCCTGGGAAAAGCAACCTGACGGTGAGGGCGTGAATCAAGCGATCATTAAAGGGCAGTTCACCTTGAAATTAAGTTGGGTTCAATAAAAGGAGACGCATGAAAAAAAAAAAACATATGAGTGAAGGTTTAACGAAAATCCGTCAAAGGATGAGAACGTTAAGATCTTTTCAAAAAATCAAAAGTTAAAAAGATCATCTACTTTTATTGAAACCGATCTTCAGAGTGAACTATTCCTTTAATTTGGCGGATGCATAAAAATACTTTGGACCGTGATATAAAAGAATAAAAGTAAATCAATTAGGTATTGATATGTTAATATTGCTGTGCATCTGCTGGAAGCTGTCAGGAGAAATGACATTCCATTTTCATTTTTCAGAGCTTTGTCTTTGATCTTATTCCAGATCCTGCATCACAAAGATTAAGTTGCAATGATTAATATAAGGAAACCTTGTAATGGATTATACTGAAGTGTCTCTTTAAAGCGGTTCTCCGAAGCTCGATTCGGGGACAGACGGTTTCAGGGAGAAACAATCAATTCGCCACTTCTTGCTAGAAAGAGATTTCTTCATGGAAACATGTAATTTGTATTCACATACGCCACATTTTTCGTCGTTCATAACTTGAGATTTCAATTAAAAAATCACATAAGTGACTGGAAGGCATTATGCGTACTAAGTAGTTAGTCATGCTAATAGTCTATTTGAAATATTGATGATGGCCATGATTTCTTTGTTCTGTTTCAGACGAGGAGAGTTTCATTTGACTTCACCATCGGAAGACGTTTTATCGAGAGCCGCTTACTTCTGAGGGTTTTACTGATAGTTCCAACTTCGTGACAACAAAGATGTCACTAACTTTGATTCCAACAACTCCCATGCTATCTCAACTCATGCTCACCGGTCTTGAGTCCTCCACGAATTCAACGCCGGTCAGTTTCGTCGGGACTGGCTGGTTGGAACCGGATCTGAGCAGTGCGCGCACGGGGGATTCCGGTTGGAACTGGTCCACACCGCCCATAGCTGGGCCAGATGAGGATCAAACAAGCACCACGTCGGTGCTGATTGGAGCGTTCATCATCTGCATGATGTGGGGCAATGTCGGCAACGTGCTCGTTATGGGCGCCATCCTGATTGACCGGAAGTTGTATAACAACGTGGCTAACGTCTTCATCTTCAATCTGGCCGTCGCTGACTTCTGCGTGACGTCTTTCGTCGATCTCTCCTACGTTCTCGGTAAAGGCATCAAGTGCCCTGTTGCATAAAACTTACCATTGATGGTAACTTTCCTTAATGACAAGCCTTGAATTTGATTGGCTGTCGAGCTGATAATAATATGGTAGTTACTATTGATAGCAGAGTTAAACATAGTTGTCGTAATTTTTATGCAACAGGTACAAGAGCGGTTTTCTGCTGACACTTAACCATACTCATGATGCTTGTACTAGACCGTCCATGTGGTTCCTCTCCTTGGAATTCACAAATTGATAAATTGCTTCTTTTTTCTTGTCATTTTGACGGAGGAGTGAAAACTCGATCGTCAAACTAGCGGAAGAGGTAAACCGCATATGAGTAGCGTATATGCAATTTATTTCCTTCTTTTAGCAAAAGAGAAGGGAGAGTAGTGGTGAGGATTCCCAGACCCGAGATCATGGCGGAACCGCTTACCCATCATCACGGGGATGGATGACGGTTTAATTTAAATTATTTGATCATGTTGAGGTGATTCCCTCCTGTAATCCTGAAATAAGCCAGTTCATGTAGATTTTTAATTTGTTTTTGAATACCTTCCTTGGTGTTGGTTTGTTCGCTGGGCAGGCAACTTCTACCCGAAGCTGTTCGAGTCTCGGGTGCTGTGCAATATGGCTGCATCGGTGTGTATTGTCAGCTGCACGTGTTCTATGTGGAGTATCTGCGCCATCAGCATCAACAGATACGTCTGCATCGCCAAGGTGAGGGCGCTGTGTCAATATCTGAACTGAATATGTATGAATGAATATTCATGAGGATTATGATGTCTGTAGGATTGGCACCCCTACAGACAGGGTAGCACAGGTAAAAAAAAAAGTGTGTAAGTCACGGAAAATGAAAAAAAAAGCGATTATACAAGAACTTCCCTCCCACTGATAAAACTGGAAACTTAATTTTAGCGGAATTATATTAAATGCTAGATCAACTGCGAGTAGGTTTTAGGCGGGTCGTCCAAAACTTCACGGTTCCTGAAGCCGAGAGACCGGAGACTAACAGCGCACCACGAGGCTCTCCGCAGTGTTACGTTAAGGCAAGGGGCGTCGTTTCTACCACTTTGATTTGAAACATTATTTATAGCATTTTCTCGATAAGGGATACTGAATGTAATCGTGTTATATATTTGCATTTAGGAGAAGACAGGAGCGAGCGGTATTATCATTATTGTGATAACTATAATTGGTATAATAAATTATTTTATCATTATTGTTACAATCGTTTTCATAATTTTATCATTGTTGTATTCGTTATCGTAATATCATCATTGCGATGTGTATCGTTTTTCTTGTTCTTCTTCTTGTTCTTATCACCATGTTGCATAAATGCTATATTTTGCTTTTCCGAATAACAAATTATCTTCACTTAGTCGAAATACTACGGAGCAATCTACACACGGCGGAACACACTCCTCATGACGGCTGGGCTCTGGGTTATCGGTAGTGTGATCGATCTACCAAACTATATCGGTCTGGGCCGACACGTCTTCGATGAGAAAAAGATGGGATGCTCATTCGACCGTCTCCGTTACTATGGTTACACAGTGTACTTCATCCTGATGGGCGTGGCCATCCCCCTCAACCTCATCCTCGTCAGCTATATCAAACTCTTCATCTTTGTTAGGGAGAACGAGAGAAGGGTAAACATCTTCTCTTTTTGTTGTTGTTGTTGTTTCTTTGTTTCTTTAACCCTTTGTGTGCTAGGGGATATGTTGCTCTATGGGATTTATGTACATTGATGGTGAAATGATTCACTAACAGCGCGCCAAGGCTTAAAGGTCATATACTGTACCGGGAAGAAGACCTATATGTACCTATCATTCTATCTATCCATCTATCTATCTATTTATCTATCTATCTATCTATCTATCTATCTATCTATCTATCAATATATCTATCTATGTATCTACTCATCTATGTATCTATCTATGTATCTATCTGTATATCCATCTATCTATCCATATATCTATTTATGTATCTATGTATGTATGTATGTATGTATGTATCTGTCCATATACCTATCTATCTATCCATCCATCCATCTATCTATCCATCTAACTCATGTCTCTCCACTATACAGAAGGAAGACTTCTTCATCACCCCCCACCCCCTGTCTAAATTCCCATACCACATAAAATAGGAGACAGTCGTCCCAGAATGCACTGCGCAGCCATATTTACAGTCATGTCCGCATCCGGTTTCATACGCTATATACGCACCCGGAAGAGGAGGTGACTGCGAAGAACAAAGACTGAATGTGAGTGGGGGAGAGTATGAGGGGTACATTTTGTTCCCTATATTCGTTATGAAGAATTAATATACACGATTGATTATCATGCGAAGTGAAATAAAGTTCCTTGGCATAAAAACAAATGTCATTTTACCGGGAAGAAACGGCTCTTTGATCAGTGGCCAATGTAAACAGTCGAATTCATGTACCTTGTCATATTATTTTGTGCTCGAAGTCCATTGGAACCATTATTTCTTTTAAAATTATTTTTTCGGACAAACATTGTAAATTAAAAGGCCACTTTTTGACCATGACGGTGACTTTGACCACATAGTGCACTTCGAATATATCACCTCTACTGTAGGTCCACATGGATTCAGATTCAGAAACAAAATAAATAAAATTGTAAATCAAAACCAGCCATACTCTGACTGTGAACTTGACTTTGACCACGAAGGTGACTGACCATGAAGTTGACTTTGACCATGGAGTTGACTTTGGCTTTGACTTATCACCACATGTCCACGTGAATACAGAATCACAATAGTTTCCTCCCTTGACTCTGTCATGTTGATATCTCTTGACTAGCACTGCGATAACTGACATGAATAAGGTAAATCTTGTGCGATGGGTATGACACGATAGCAATGCATGAGCCCTTATTGTTTTCATCTTGATAAATGAAAATGCCGATCGCGCTCACCAACAACAGTCCTTTAGAGCGTGTGAAGGAGGCGGGTGAATAACTAGGCCGGAAGAAATTATCAAATGTAGTAAGGGTGTTAAAAATTCATTGAAGTATTAGTAAGTTTTTTAGGCCACATCCTTCGCAAGAATGCTCTTGAAGAAAAAGTTGCCCTCACTGGTGCTGTTTAGGGACGTAGGTCAAGGGACGACAGAGACTGAATTTCCTCTCTTGGCTTAGAGATGCCACTGGCACAAGGCCCCTCGATATCATATGCCACTGCCAGCGAAAAGAGGAATTCATTCTGACACGCAACGTCAAATTGTGACAAGCTACTGCAATTGATTGAGGTCTAACTATACGCTAGCGTCTTAACGCACGTTAATCGTACTGACGTTCAGTAACACATAATTCATTAATCCTCACTTTAAGAACCATCACGACTCGCCAGAGCAAATTAAGAAGATGCTCCTATTTTAAGAAAGCTTGCTGAGTCACATACTATACGAGGAGCGGGCGAATTAAACAAAACAAGAGAATGATAATTCTCTCATTACTTTTGACATGAAGATGTGTAGTAAGGCAATGGGGTTTTCAAGGCCGGTTGATATAAGGGTTAACTCTCTCATTACCATTGACATAAATATGTGTAGTCAGTCAATAAGGTTTCTAAGAAATGGTGATATAAGGGTTAACTTTCTCATTACCATTGGCATAAAGATGTGTATTGAGCTAATGAGGCTTTCAAGGTCTGGTAAGGAAAGGGTTAACTCTCTCATGACCACTGGTATGAAGATGTGTAGTAAGCCAATGGGTTGTTCAAGGCCTGGTAATGTAAGAATTCACTCTCTCATTACCATTGACATGGAGATGTACGTATTACGCCATTCTTTTTAATGGTTAGGTATATTGCAATATATACGATTCGCATGACCGCTCAAAACGAAAGCTGTATCGGCCAATGAAATAGCCGAAGCGTGATATATATATATATATATATATATATATATATATATATATATTATGAATTATTATTATTATGTTATTGTTTTGCGTGTGGGTGATAGAAGTCAGAAGTAGCTCAAAAGTAGCGAAGTTGCGGTAAGACTTTGCAAGTCGCGGCGCAGAAGTCAAAAGTAGCCCAATCGGGCGCCTAAATCGCGGCTTTGGCAACACTGGGCACAAAGCACAGAGCATGAATTGGTCATGAAGTGGTCAACACCACTGAACTAAAAATAAGAATGTTAGTTCAGCACACATTAGCATTATACGGGTGAACGGAGCCAGGAAGACCGAGCTGTCAGAATTTGGTGACAAGTTGGCAACATATTTTGAGGAGGAACAATAAAAAGGAATTAAATGTGACGCCCCGCCGAATATAGCCAAGAAGCGCAACTAGCGATAGATCAATTTCACCCATTTGCTTTTTAATGTGGATGGTTAAGCAATACCATAAAAGTGGTAAGATCTTTCTTTAGAAAGTATGGAAGCGGGGGTTGGGGGCGTGAACGACATTGATCGCTGAAATGCACCCTGAAAAGAAGAAAGAAACGTTGCAAAAGTTACACAACATCATCAAAAAGGGGAATCAACCGAGAAAAAGGGGGAGATTTGTTTTAAAATGTGTTCATGCTATAACAATATACTTTTAGCATACTTAGTATACTCCATAGTTCACCCTAGGGACAAATTTTCAGTTCCGCAATATCGTAACTTATTTGGATGTCATCCAAACTGGATATTTGATTAATTTACGTGAACTGAATGCAATGGCAGATGCGATAATGTGTTTACTTTGGGGTTACTTTTAACAAAATGCAATTACATTGTTAATATATAATTTCTCGTTGATTATTGAAGGAAAAGCCGACCTATCACTGATAAACCTCTTATGCATCTACCACCCACATACTGCATTCAGACTCATGATTTCTGTTTAATACAACTTGTCATGTTGACAACGTGTTTATGTCAGTCCTACATTAGCATGTCTGCTAAATAATTTGACATTGTCGGGTTTCAGCGGAAGTGTTTGTCGATATTTTTGGCGATATTCCAATACTATGAAGTCGTAGAAATGCACACACGCACAATAATTATGTCATCGTTCTACAAAATAGGTCTGGGTAGTTTTGTTTAGTGGATGGCTTCCTCTTAAATTAGCATTATCTTGAACTGAATTCCAAAGGTTTCATCGTGGTGATTAGTCCGTAAATAGATATGCTGTTTTTATTTTGATCAACTCGCGCGTTGTTTTGTAAAATCGTCTGCGTTCAGGCGTTGCATGCCCACACACATTACATTACATGCGCCCTAATTGATCTGGCGTTGCGTTGCATAACCACGTGACTTGAATTATCGTCAACCATTGGCTGCATCCTTGAACCTTGTCTTATCAGGGAGGTGTTAGGAAGGAGAAGAAACTCGAGCATATTACATTCAAACAGCTGTATGGGTTCTTAAGCTTGCTCATGAATGTCACAAGCATTCCATAATCATGACAATGCTTTGATGTTCCATGTGCAGGGCCGATATTTAATTGTCAACTTGAAAAGAAATATCGTTAATTTCCCCTTTGTCTCTAAAAGCTTTGTTTTTGACAAATTTGTTTGCAAACTAAAAGTAAGTTAAGGGCAGATTATGACAGATCCTTTACTCTGCTTTTGTTTCGAAAAGTAATGAGGAACCATTAAAAAATCGGTAAGATAACTGTATTACTTACAAAATAAAATTGACAAATTTCTTCACTTTCCGACATCTTGTGCATTTGTAGGATTCAACCATTCTCAATATGACATATCAAGCTGTGTATTATCATTAACCATGTTAACGGTGTGTGTGTGCGGTTCCGTGCAGCGGAGACATTTTACTTGAAAAACTTGTTTATTTGTGTTTGCTGATACATGTTATGCTCATGGAAGTATCAATGCCATTAACAGAACGGGACAAGCGAAATGTTCTCTCTGACATGTCTGAGAAGCCGTTGCCACACAATCATGTTCATAATTGTTCAATCACCTGAACAGCACCTGTTGAGAACACATAACTTTTCAGCGGCGTGTCACGTGGGTTCAAAGAAAGAAAGTTGCTTCCTATCCTCTCATCACTCATCCCTGGTTTAATAAACATGATAAATGCATACATTGCATGTTCTTCGCGCATCGCGTCCAAGTGTTCATTCGTGCACTGCGCAGGATTCTTTTATTCTCATTCACTCCTTTATTTCTTTACATAAGATTAGCCAATATAATCCTATTTCACGCTAACACGCATTTTCTTTATCCTAGAACAAGTCGATTTGTGGATGTTGCATTTTGTATTGAAATGGTAAAATGTAGAGAAACTTTCCATGAAAAATACAAATAAGTCTCGCAATCATGAATAAATGAAACACGAGTGTAAAAAGGAAGATACACCAACAGCCTCAAACTTTTCCTCCGATAGATCGCAACTTGAATTGAATTAGAATTTGACTTTGCCTTTGTTTTTTCCGCATGCTTTATATAAAATATAGAGGAACACGAAGACGATAAGTTTTGCAAAATATAGATAGATATAGACAGGTAATAATTAAGAAAAGTAAACAGATATGAGTGACACAAATAAGAAATATTTCTTGTACGTTTATTATTTAGACAATTAGGAACATAACTGGTGTGGGCGGGGGGGGGGGGGGGGGGGTGGGTGGGTCAGGGGGCTATACAAAAATGACGAAGCTTGTGGGGTTATGCTTCCCTTCATTAATTTTGGAGTGATGTAATGTTAAATGAACCTAATGATAATAATGATAATAATAATAATAATAATAATAATGATAATGATAATGATAATGATAATAAAAATAATAATAATAATGATGATAGTCCATTCTTATATAGCGCAATTTTACAATTAAGTCTCAATGCGCATAAAAGATAAAAAGAGAAAGAAGTAGAACCTTATTTAAGCAAAGATAAAGTGATTGAAATTTACAATTCACTAAGGAACAAAAATGTCTTCAATTTGGCGCGAAATTGATCCTCAGTTTTAGATTCTCGAATAAAGTCTGGAAGTTTATTCCACAGCATAGATTAACAGATAATAGATAATAGATTATAGCAAGAACAAATCATCGATACCAGTTGTAACTCTGTATAGTAGAGATAGGGGAGTGGCCTAACGATCGATTGCGATTAATCACAACAAGCATTGTTTGTTTTTAAAACTTAGATTCGTCGTTGGCGGGAAGAGAGTCAGGCAGGAGCGAGGTCGCTGCTGCCCAAGATCGCCAAGGCCGACAAGCGCCTCATGATGACCGTCTTCATCATCTTCGTCGTGTTCCTCTCCTGCTGGACGCCGTACACCGTCGTCGTCCTCTTCGACCGCGCCAACAGCTACCCGAAGGAGGTCTACGTCGGTGTCGTTATTCTTGCCCACCTAAACTCCAGTGTGAACAGCATCCTGTACGGTATCACCAATAAACGCGTGAGTGCATGGTTGTGTTCACATTCTCCTTAACTCGTTGCATCCCACGTGGGACTTTTTCCACAAGTATTACACATAACTCCCATACAGCAGTGGTTAATCCGACACACAGAGATTGACGAAAGTTCAATTTTGTTTTGAAAGGCCAGTTCGTACTTTAAAGGGCATATACTGTACTTGGAAGGCACAAAGCCTTCAAAATGTAATTTTTAGCAATCTTCTTGCCAATGGTCTTAAATTCATATATTGTCTATTTTAGAAGCTTGCTGAAAGTTATTTGCCATCAAATGATCTACATTTGGAGTAATGAGTGATTAAATCACAAATCTTCAAAATGTTCGGCCCGAACATTTTGAGGATTTAATCATTAATCATTAATTACTCCATATGTGGATCATTTGAGGGCAAATAACTTTCAGCAAGCTTCTAAAATAGACAATACATAAATACATGAATTAAAGACCATTGGCAAGAAGATTGCTAACAATTACATTTTGAAGGCTTTTTTGCCTTCCCAGTACAGTATATGCCCTTTAACACATTGATTGCCACGTGTGAATTTACTCACAAGGAATGCTCACTAATCCGATTCAACGCCATTTGGTCAAGCACACAAAGGAGTAATCAATTACCCTTTCAAAATATGCAGACAAATCAGTTGGGTAGATCGGTTGAAAGATTTGAGCAAAAGTAAAAAAAAAAAAAAAAAAAAAAAAAAAAAAAAGGATAAAATGGCCATTTTGAATACCCAAACAATTTTTTTCATGTACATATCCCTGAATGTGTAATCCTCAGGGAATAATACCATTGCTGTGCTGTAACATCTTGTCTGGCAGAGAAGGAGTTAACTCCTTATGCCATTGATGCATCCTTGCACCATTAATACACGCAAATCCCATAGAGCAGCAGTTTGTCTGACGCAGAAGGAGTTAACTCCTTACATGCTATTGATGCACTTATGCCCACGTAATACACAACAAACGCCATAGAGCAGCAGAGTGTATGGTACCCAAAGGGTTGAGGAGGATTTGCAGCCGATCTATCCTCCCCTCTCCAGTAACCATGGTAACTGCGTGCTTTGTGTGAAAAACATATACGTAAAACACTTATTCATTATTCAAAGTGCCATATCATGTGATATAGACGATCATGGAGTGCCACAAGTCTCTATCCTGAGCTCTTTGTATCATCTCCACGTCGTGGTAAACAGTTCCTTGCAATACAATGCTAACCAGTAAACCGGTATGCTTATCTGAGTAATCCTTCTTCTTCCCCTGCGTCTTCCCCTGATTCTTGCCCCGCTATATTTCCCGCCAATACCAACCTTTCCAAATCAAGCACACTCCTTTTTATTTTGAATTCACTTCAATTCAGTTCCGGGAAGGCTACAAGAAGATGATCTGCCTGGACAAGTGGTGGTGCCGCAGCAATGTCGTTGCGGACTCAGAGGCCACCACGGACTGCCAACCCACAGGGAACCCGGCCGAAAGACCATTATAGAGGGCGCTTTGGCGTCAGTTCCGACGCATATTTATGTCCCCTTCATTACTAAACTGTGATAGACCGATTGGAGCAGTTTTGACTGAAATCGGTTTTCAGGGATCGTGCACCAACTGTTTTAGATTTAAGTTTCTTTCATCGATACTACATCGGAATAATCGGCGTCGATTTTCCAGAGAAGGCAATGCGGAGACCATTAGACTCAGGGTCATTTTCTTCGCGCAATGCGGGACGTAAAATATTTGACCACGAACCCTAAAAGGGAAAATGGGAGTGCCTAAGTGTCTTCGTTATCCTGTTAACACCTAAACATGTACATGTATTGGCAAAGATTTAACCTGTATCAATGGGTTCATTATATGGTTATAAGCTGTGCTTATATACAGGACAGTTTTGAATATCAACACGTTTTTATTGAAACGAGAAATAGATGTCTACACAAACAAGTTATTGCATTTCTTTTCTGCCTGGTTTGTCTGTGTCTTAACAAAATGTATTACTATTGTCATGAAATCTCCCATTTGATATAATTACATACCTTAATATAGATTAGATCATATTGATATGAGAAGCATACTCGTGTCATCCGCGGTGGCCTTTACAATCATAGCCCTATAGTCACAGGATACCAGAACATATCATGCACCCTTATGTGCACCATCTCCACTCCCTATGGATTATTCTTTGTCTGTATACGAGAATCCTTCTGGGTAAAAGACATGATTATCTAACCATTTTCTATCGTCTCCAATCTATCAAAATACAGGTATGCAATCCGTTAACATTACTGGAAAATACCAAATATTATTGAGAATGCACATTTTATTTTCTTCATTTATTGTCTTAATATACATGTGTTGTTACACTCTAGCATAGTGTTGAATATTCTAACACTTCTAGTTCTGTTGATAAGATAGTCACTTGCAGGTTGATTGTTATTGTAAGTGCTTGTACATAGTTCAGTCGCGTTATGACCTTTGTGTGTGATAATGTCAAAATGGTCGAGTGAACAGGGTTTTTCAAATAATTATCTCGAATGTTGCAGTCCGCAACAAGGTCCTCTATTTTTCATTCTCTTCTCTCCTTTCTCAATATTTTAATGGAAATGCGATCATGAGTTGTTTTTAATTCGCCATACCCACATATAAGGACAAGTCTTCCCATGATGCACCGCGCAGCGACACTAGGATTTTGTCCGCAGTCATGTCCGCTCTCAGTCCTGTGTGGTAGCGTATGACACCGGAAGCGGACATGACTGAAAGAAAGAATAAGCATCGGGATGTAGCCCCGCGGTGCTTTATGGGACGACCTCCTCAAATAATGTGGTATGGAAAACTTCTCTCCTTTCTCGTTTTCTGTTATTCTTTTTTTTTTAATTTTTATAAATGATCATGGAATATGTGAAATTGTGTCAATAAATTCTTAAAAGGCCTTAATTTCGTGGTGTCGTGTCGTCTATCAATTGTTAAGCAGGTTGTTGATTCTAAAAGTGAGAGTTTCGCCGGTCCGACATTTTCTAGCGAGCTAGTGTCGTGCACTCCCAAAGAAGGTCCCCGCTCTGATCACCGCTGTTTGCTCTACTCACATAAACACAACAAAAAAGTAAGCCCCCCCCCCCCCAAGCAAAATAACTTTTTATTGAAGAGGTTTAGGGCATATTAATTTGGTCATGCATGAGTGAGCACACAATAAAGGCAAAAATGTCACTTTTCAAAAGTCACAAAGGAAATTTGGGGATTCTGTCATATGAATTGTTAATGAATTCCATTTTTTTCTGGTGCAAAATTTATGTACATTCAATGTGTATCATCCATCTCTCGATGCACTAACGCCTATCCCTACACTTAACCCATTGTTCTGGTTGAGTGAGCACCGTTTAACAAATACTCATCCCTCTTGAGTTAAAAACTTTTAAAAACCCTTTATTTTGGTGAAAAATAAGTATCTGGATATTTTGACAAAGATGTAACTTGACCTGTTATGTAAACATAAGAAGTCATTTTCGTGTCATGGTTCAGTGATAACACTTTAAAAATCGCACAAGAAATGCTAAAATGTATTGTTCAAACGGCATAAACAATAACCCTTCTGACTTTTGAAAAGTGACATTTTTTTTTTTGCCTTTAATGTGTGCTCACTCATGCATGACTGCTGGATTAATGTGATTTTCACACAGAAGTTAATCAATAAGTTATGAATCAATCCTGCCAAATTATTTTGCTCAGAACCTTTTCGATAAAAAGTTATATCATTTTGCTTAGGGGGGGGGGGGGATTACTTTTTTTTTGTTGTGTTTAGTTTAGAAGCAGTGGTATTGGCAAAGTGATGCGGCATCGAATACGCGTGAATCCTCTCCACAGATCGTTCACAGATGGCGCTGTTTAGCTTTAACATCATTGCCACATGGGTAATGAGTGAGACTCGTAAACTAGCCCGTGGAGTTCTCCATGTCATCATTTACAGAAGCTTGAGATATAAGTCATACTCAGAGCAGGGAGGTGTTAGGAAGGAGGGACAACTCGAGCATAATATATTCAAACATCTGTATGGATACTAAAGCGTGCTAATGAATGTCAAAAGCATTCCACAATCACTACAATGCTTTGATGTCCCATGCGCGGCACCGACATTTAGCTGCTGTCAACTTGGAAAGCAATATCTTTAATTCACTGTTTTGTCTCTGGAAGCTATGTTTCTTATCATATTTTTGTGCAATTTTCAAGAAAGTTACGGGCAACACCACTAAAGATCCTGTACTCGGTTTTCTTATAAATAATTGTTGAATGATGCACAAACGGAGATATAAGATAATATTCTTACTTACACAATGAAAAAAATTTGCGTGCAACTGAGATATTTTAGTACAAAAAAACTGTTTATTTTTGTTTGCTGATATCTCTTTTCCTCACCAAACTTTTGATGCAATCCAACAGAACTGGACAAGCGAAATAAGACTCTACATTTCTTTTGTTCTATCTGAGAAACCGTTGCTACGCAATCCTGTTCGTTATTATCAAAGCACCTGAAAAGCACATGCTGAGAAGACATTTGTTTTCGATGGTGCCACGCATGGGTTCAAAGAAAGACAGTTGATTCATATCATTCCATAACACATCCCTGCTCAGAGTTACCGCCCCTCCCCCACACAATGGTGTACAGGGACAGGGTGCGTACTTCATTGAAGACAATGCTGCCTTACTCTGACAAAAGGAAGCAACTAATAAAAGAGACTTTTCTTGTAAATGAGCAAAATGTGTCTGTCACTTGCATTGGTATCAGTGCAACACCACGCTAGATTGAATATCTCGCAGCAAAATTTATATTTCTTGTCCAGATTTTGGCCGTATGTAGGAATGCTGGGTACAATCTAAGAATAACAACAACCCAGATTTGAGTGATTTGTCACTTGCTTCCTTTTGTCAGAGTAGGGCAGAATGCTCTATAGCCCTTTTCGATTGATGACTAGTTTGATCGCTGATTGGGTTTACTCTACCATTTGCTTTGTAAATAAAGAGGTCATAGATAAAGAAATGAAAAATAAAAGTCTTAAATAATGTGTATGTCTCGGGAAAAAATACTCACAACAAATATTTCGGCTAGCTTTTAATCAAGGGGCTTTTTATTGTACATGTAATTTCTCTTTGAAAATCATTGTTAGGCAAACACGTAGTAGTAAGGG
>OZ022592.1:2617676-2630176 GCA_963669155.1 Arbacia lixula
TCATTGTAAGGCAAACACCTAGTAGAAAGGGTAGCATGCTGCATCCTGTTTGTATCACGTGTTTCAACAAAATAATGTCGCATGCGTTGACCACAGACAGGCGTACAGCATTACTAATGTATCGAGCCCTTGGAGTATAAGTGTGTTCTCAAAGAATAGAAAATGTAGGTCGGCGATGAACTTGTAATCAATATTGTTTTCAACACCTTCAATGTTAACCTTCAGAATATAATATTTCCCTTTTCCGATCAAGAATATCCGCGACCTGGTGTAAACTCACACAATCCTCTTATTGCCTCGCCCACACCATCGTCCCGTCACCCACTCCTCTCTCTCTCTCTCTCTCTCTCTCTCTCTCTCTCTCTCTCTCTCTCTCTCTCTTCTTCTTCTTCTTCTTCTTCTTCTTCTTCTCCTTCTTCTTCTTCTTCTTCTTCTTCTTCTTCTTCTTCTTCTTCTTCTTCTTCTTCTTCTTCTCTCTTCTTCTTCTTCTTCTTCTTCTTCTTCTTCTTCTTCTTCTTCTTCTTCTTCTTCTTCTTCTTCTTCTTCTTCTTCTCCTTCTCCTTCTTCCTTTTCTTCTTCGTCTCCTCCTCCCCCTCCTCCTCCTCTTCTCTTCCTCCTACACCTTCTCCACCTTCTCCTTCTCCTTCTCCTTCTCCTCCTCCTCCTCCTCCTCCTCCTCCTCCTCCTCCTCCTCCTCCTCCTCCTCCTCCTCCTCCTCCTCCTCCTCCTCCTCCTCCTCCTCCTCCTCCCCCTTCCTCCTCAACCACCCCAACCCAGCGTCCCTACCAGCCGAACCGTATCGGGTGAACTACCCGTGCCGCGGTCTCTCATTTCCCGCCAAGAGGTTGCCGAACAGGGATAAGCTGTCTTCTGCTCGGATCACATGACCGTCAAAAGCCTGTTATAGTATCTTCTTCTGTCATCTCTTGACCTTGTTGTCTGTCTCAAACTCTCCATATTAATGCGAAAATAACAGACACAAATTCAAAATATCAACATAAAAAGCAACAACAGTAAAAGGCTAATATAACCGGATATTCTGTTTAAATATTCATCTCCGTACAGAGAACGGACGCAGGTTTAACCTTCCAAGGTATACGCTAACTATATTTGGTTTCTTCGGAAATTGTTATTTACTTGGTCTTAATACACACAACAAAAAAGAAAGTAAGCAAAATATTTATAACTTTTCATCGAAGAGGTTTTGGGCAAAATAATTTGAGAGGATTGTTTCTTAACTTATTGACTAACTTCTGTGTGGAAACCACATTACTCCAATTAGTCATGCATGAGTGGGCAAATATTAAAGGCAGAATACACCCTCGAAATAAATCTATCATCAAATCTTATATTCATTTTACACCTTAATTGAAAAGAATTTCGATAGAAATGAAGTTCCTTATTAGAAACGAGATAAGAGGTCAAATGAAGCAGAGGTCAATAAATAATCTTGCAATTGGGAGTGGTCGTAGCTGGTATGGAGGTATAGTAACTATACGTTAGATTGTGGAATCATTCTCGGCTATCTTGTACTTGCAACATACACCAGTCATGGTTTTGTGATACGGTGAGTTGCAATATCCAAGATTAAAGATTCAAGATAATATTTATTTCTAATATACAAATCGCACTACATTGTACAATTTGGGTAATAAAGGTTACATATGAGAAAATCAATACGTTTGAAGCTTAGTTTTACAAAGTGTAATACATTATGTACACGATCAGTATTTCATAGTTTAATAGATTGAAAAATGGACTGAAATTTAAGCTCAATGGCTTGACAAAAATTATTCAGCCCGATATGGTATATGACATTAATGGTTGATATGTTGGCTATGTATAACACTATTAATACAGAAATATACATATCTATGACAAATTAATCATAACTATGAATTACAAAAACCTAAGGTTACGCCCCCCCCCCCTCCCCTGTTCTACCCCCACACCTCTCCCAGCCTAGTTACATATCGTACTTTGATAACAGCGTCAGTATCTAAATTACTATAATTCGATGAATAAAAGAAGACAGGAAATCAAACTTTGACATATAAAGCCCCCCCCCCAAAAAAAAAAAAAAAAAAAAAAAAAAACAATAATAATTTCACCGTTTCCAGCTATTCTAAGCCATTCTTTGTGATCATGATCCCTACAAACCAGTAATGTATGTGTCATATTCTCTCTGCCAGTGACAACGACATGGCGTGTTGTTTTAACACCGGTCTCGATCGTTTGTTGTAAATGCCGAGGCAGATATCACTTTCCGATTCTCCAAATCTCCATCTCGCTCTATACTAGTGGTGTCTGTTTGGACAGCTTTCTGTGTCGCTATGGCAACCGCATTGACATCCAAGAAGCTCGAGTCAAACCACGGCGGCAAATATGATAAGTGGATTCCTCTCATTTGCTCGCTAAATTAGGAATAGATCCTTCCATTCTCTCTCACTCTCCTTAGAACAAATAATGCATTTGTTTATATGCATACATATTCCTCTCTGCTTCGTACTTGTTATTGTCTGGTGTGATCTTTTTTGTTTAATTTTACGCAATTCCAATAGAGGTATCTTAGGAATTTAATTTCACCTCCCTCTGCCATATTTCAGGGAATAGAAGGAGAGAGAGAGAGAGAGAGAGAGAGAGAGAGAGAGAGCGAGGGGAGGGGGGGGAGGGGGGTGTTGGCTGGTTGAGGGAGAGAGGAGATAAGGGGATAAAATGGGGTGGAAAGGGGAGAACGAGAGGGGAAGGAGAGAGGGAGAGGGATAAATATGGAGATGTAGGCTGGTTTAGGCGGGGGGGGGGGGGGGGGGTGGGGGAGAGCCAAAAGAAGGAGGAGAGATAAAGGATAAGATGAGACGGAAAAGGGAGGACGGGGGGGGGGGTAATGGAGATATACGTTGGTTGAGGGAGAGATGGAGAGTAGTGGGGTAGACCGAGATAGCGGGATGGTGAGTGAGAGGGAAATAGAGAGAAAGAGAGAGAGAGAGAGAGAGTAGATAAGAGAAGAAGCGACAGATAGAGGGAGGGAGAGAGGGAAGAGAGGCAGAGACTACAAGAGAGTAAATGAAAGAAAGACAGACAGAGAGAGAATAAGAGAGAGAAAGAGAGGGGGAAGAGAGAGAGACAGAGACAGACAGACGGGGAGACAGAGAGACAGAGAGAGAGAGAGAGAGAGAGAGAGAGAGATAGAGAGAGAGAGAGAGAGAGAGAGAGAGAGAGAGAGAGAGAGAGAGAGAGAGAGAAAGAAACTCAGAAGTTGGACGGGGTTGCCGAAGCTGAAGTCAATACCATCGTGTACACCGCATTCCTTCTCTTGGAAGTTTGATTTATGAATGCTGCGCTCATCTTTGGCGCAAACCGCAATTTCCTTCGAGATTTCTTCTCGAAAAAAAAAACACATCCTATTCACACTTTCTACCCCCAAAAAATACAATAAACAAACCGGAATGCTTGAAACCTGCTGCCAATCCAAACTCTCGACCATGTCAGTGGTTTGACGAGAATGCAATGGCCAATACCATAGCAGTTCTCGTGATTCTCAATGACATGTTTTGACTCCCCGCATAAACCAAAGAAACTCAAAGCGATGTAAAGACGGAAAGGAGGACACATTTAAATGAGCAATTCTCTAATCATGAACAGTATGTTTGGATTGTGGCGGTGAGGTTTGTGGCTGCAGAAGTTTTGAACGGACTTGGACTGCGTTTTTGGGGCAGTGAACCTATCGATTGTTTCCGGTGATAAATAATCATATCTGTTTGACAGACGTGTGTACATACACAAATACACACACATACGTACATTTTTTTTCCATATTCTTTATTTGATTTCATTCCCATGATAAAATAAACAATTTCACTTTATAACATACAATAACAAATAGATAAACGTAATATTTCTATTGATTCGATAAACACAATAAAGCATGATTTACCACTTGTATATAAATATGTACATGTGCCATATTCCTCCTGAATATATATGCAACTTATAAATCATATTCATCTAAAATAATAATCATTATAATACTAATAGATATGTATAAATGATAATAAAACAATTCCATAAGAATGAAATCTTTTCTGATACCTCCCCCCCCCGAACCCCCCACCCCACACAAAACATTTAACTCCACCCCCCCCCCCCCCCCCATGTCCGGTGTAACTGCCCCCATTCCCTCACGCGCTCAAGAAATACGGAAATGGAACTGATTCTGTCAGGCGAGCATTATGGATATTTAGAATGGTAACCTCCCAGAACAAATAAGAAAATACAAATGCTATAAGTCCTCTAAATGTTCAATTCTTCCCATCTATGTAAGTGTAACCCTAATTTACAACTTTTCATCGCTAACTCCTCTTCCCTGTCTTTATAGTCCGAAATCATCTTTAAGATTTTGTTCATGGAAGGAAGCATTCCTTTTGTTTTCGAAAAGTATATGATGTATTGTATGATAAGGATAATGGATTTGCACATTTTAATTCTTTGAGAATTTCCTTGGATCCCCATGAAAATTAATTTCCATAATTTACATACACACCCACATGCACCCACGCACACATACATTCATACACACCCATACCCACACGCACACTTATCTCCCTCTACCTCCTCCTATCTCCTATCTCCATCTATTTCCCCTCTCTCACTCACACACGCACACACAGATATATATACACACACAAACACAGGCACGTACACACACACAAAGAACACACATACGCACACAAACATACACACACAAACACACAACCACACATACACACACAAACACACATACACACACAAACACACAAACAAAGGCACACACACAAATAAACACACATACACACACAAAAATACACACACATACATGTGCTTTAATTCTCATCCACTATCTCTCAATCCATCTCTCCCCCTCACTATGCGCCAGATCTGTCTCCAAATATACAAAGCGTGAATATAAAATCAATATTACCTTCTACAAAAGAACGACATTTCACGCAAAATTCTCACAGAAAGACATCGCAATATTTTTGGTGAAAAAAATATTTATTACCCTTATTTGAGAAAAATAGCAACAATAACAGAATTGTATAGATTTCAGAGAGTTTACACTATAAAAACATTGTGTATATTCATAAATTCCATACAACAGGTTGTTTGTGTGTGTGCGTAGTTGTGTGTAATAGTGTGTGTGTGTGTGTGTGTGTGTGTGTGTGTGTGCGTGCGTGCGTGCGTGCGCGTGTATTGGTGTATAGGGTTTGTTGAGCGAGGAGGGTTTATATTGCAACCATGGAGAAAAGGGAATCATCCTTCCTTGCTGGTAAATATTTGCCCAAAACAACGTAAAAAATACTCCCATTGGACACGGCAAATATTATCCGACTTTTTCAGAGAAGCGAAAAAAGTCTAATAATGTGGTTTTGGTTAGATTTTGCGACACTGCCCAAATATCATGACTTTTGAAAATCTATGAAAGGGGCGAGCGTTTGCTCAGACACTCGCTTCATAGTCAGAATAGTACAGTGGTTGTGCCGTAGCGTCAGGATATAATAACACAACATCTAGGTTGTTTACGTAAACCACTTCTTGCAAATTTGTATAAAAAAAACCAGAGCAATTCGACCGCACGCGGCCTATACCCGCGCCTTTATCATGTTTATAATAACTTTATCAGATTGAATTGATGATGAATTTGTTTCCAGGTTGTGATGCAATGTCCAACCACGTGTGATCGCAGCCGGTTTCTGCTATGTGTTAACTAAAACATTTGACACATTTGAAAAATAATAACTTTTGAAAAATAATAATCACAAAAGTTACAAATTTAATCGTTCTAAAATTAACACATCTAGTTGTTTTGGCACCATGTTTATTTTTATAGCGTTACGTAATATTTCTGTAGTTTATAACATTTCCACATCTTTCCATGCTTACTATAGTAATATTGCAAGAGTGCATCTAGATAAAGAAATATAAAGGCCCGGTCACACCGCCCGAACTTTTTTGGAGCGGTCCTTGAAAGGAAGGGAGAGAGACCATCAACGGAGGCCGAGCGTATACGGCGTTACCTGATCGGGGGCCAACTTCTGTTAAAAGGTGGTGAACGGTAACGAGCGGTGACACTTTTTTTTCACCGCTCCAGGAACGCTCCAGCAAAGTTCTGGCGGTGGGACCGGGCCTTAAAACCACCATTTACCCCAAAATGCGGACCGATATTGGTCACGTAGACGACGCGTGACGTCACAAAGCACAGAATGTTAACTCTCTAAGAGTCAAGATATGAGAATGTCATATTCACATTGTACACATTTAGAAAGGTGATGACAGGAATAGCCCATTAGAGACGAAGGCATTATTAGAACAAAGATGCTCATTATTAGATAGGCAACGCTTTTTACTGAGATTGTTCCATTATTATTATTTCATTACAATTTAAAGCAATTGCCTCAACATAAAAGAGCAAAGGTGTGATATGACACTTATTTTGCTTTAAGACATCGTTTAGAAGGTAATACATCACCAAATGCCAGAATTGGTTCATGAAATGCAAGAATTAATGCATTATTTTCAACAATTGATATCAAAAGTTTAACACCCAAACCACGTATTTGTGGTACTGCATCCCGAATAGGTCAACGTGCATACCTTAATTCAATCCAGAAGGAAGGCTGGGATTCTGGTCAAGTTTATGTACAGCGTTATGTACAAGTGGATTCAGATCACGATACTGCGTTACTCTCGTACAGGTTAATATATGTTAATATTGCCCAACATTATGGAGCGGCTCTTGACTATCAACGCCCCCCCCCCCTCCCGCCCACCCCACCCCACCCCTAGCCATCCACAGGATGTACCCTCAAACCTAGCCTAACGACCAGGCGGTAGAACATTAATCAAAAGTGAAAATTACAGTCTGGTATTTTAAAGACTAGTCACTTGTTCCCCCTCGCCTTTATCACTCTGTGTTTATACAAGCCAGATGAGACATGCGTAGTCTAAAGCAGCCAGACCCCGTTAATGATTGATTAGATTGGAATTTAAATGCCCGGCCGCCTTGGATCGAGGCTACCCCACACCCTCTCACGAGCTTCCGATTAAGCCAGGATGAAAAGGCCTCATGCTTCGGAAATCGGGGCAAGGAACAATTTCCATTTCCGGTGTGGAATCCGACATTGTTGAGTCATAATAAATCTCGAATCCGAAGAAAAATACAACGATACGGTTGTAACGGGGATGACAACTCGGAAAAACAAGTTGATGTGAAAAGCAGAGACATGATAGCAGAGGATCAGATGGGGAGAGCTTAAAGAGATAGTTCACTATGAAGTTAAGTTGGTTTCGATAAAATCGAAATGAACAAAAAATAGTACAAAACACATGAGAGAGCATCTCGCACGTGACGTCACAAAATCAAAACAATCGTAACTTTCTTATCCTTTTGACGGATTTTTATCAAACTAATATGTTTCTTTCACGTTTCTGCTTTTATTAAAACCAACTCTATCTCGAGGTAAATTATCCCTTTAAAGGTCCGTTCTGACAAAATCTTTCACCTAGAAATGTATGACTTTCAAGGCATTTTTTTTTTCGTTTGCTAGAGCCCAGAACACGTGTAAAAGGCCTTAGGAATGGTGGTAATGTGACAAGCAACAGCGCAGTACCGTCTTGATGTAAAAACACCTTAACCCTTAAATTGCCATTCCTTGAAAAAACCCATTGGCTTACTACACCGTGCCAATGGTAATGAGAGAGTTAACCCTTACATTACCAGGCCTTGAAAACCCCATTGGCTTAATACACACCTTCGTGCCAATTATTATGAAGAGTTAACCCTTACATTACCAGGCCTTGAAAACCCCATTGGCTTAATACACACCTTCATGCCAATTATAATGAAGAGTTAACCTTTTCATTACCAAGCCTTGAAAATCCCATTGGTTTACTACACACCTTCGTGCCAATGGTAATGAGAGAGTTAACCCTTACATTACCATGCCTTGAAAAACCCCATTAACTCACTACACATTTTCGTTCCAATTGCAATGAGAGTGTGAAGGAGGGCCAGTGATGGGGAGAGCCGCCAGCGGTAACTCCGTCCTCCCTGTACAATTACGCAATCTATATCTAAGCGTACGCCATCCATGACATAGTATGTGGGCTAGTCAATGATGAACAGCAGGAAAAATATTGATTTTAAATTTTCGGGGGCTACTTTTTTTACACACTAACTGTTTGGCTTCAATTTTACATTGTGTCTATGGGAATTTTGGGGGCTCTTTTAACATTTTCCAGGGCATTAAAGGCCATGTAATATAAGATTTATCTAACGATAGAGGATGTAATATCACATTATATTTCACCATAACACTACAAGTCAATATTCTGTATATTATGGACCCTTCTGAATGCGCTCATATACCGCCCTCTATCGTTATAAGTTCATTGGCCTCCAATGACCACGAAGTCTAAAGGTAGGCCATATGTGACGTCACCGTCAGGATTGGCTTCTCATAACGCAGCATAATGCACGCAAACACACACACATACACACATCCACCGATCCATTAACATTTAAACGTGAAGACTTTGACTGTACAAACGTGAATAATGAGCACCATGATCAATTACCGGCGGGGATGGCTTGTTTATCGCCTATAATGGCTTCTAGAGGTATGGAAGAAAATGGTCGAGACGTTTTTTTTCTGCACCGTGCTCCGCCATCGCGAAAATAAGTCCCTTTAGTATACATTTCTGTATTATCTTACAGTTGGTCAGCACAATATCTTTTTTATGAAATATCTGATGTGTAAATCGATATCACCTGTCTATAAAAAACGTTAACATTAACTTGTATTATTATTTTCACCCTTTGTATTCCTGATGATTAACGGTATGTGTAATGAAAGGAAGACCAGGTCCCAGACGTAACTATAAGAGTTGCGATTGAGCTTACTTGATCGCAATTCTAGTTTCCTATCTCTAAAATACAGAGTTACGATTGATATCAATCGATAGCAAGTCCAATCACCTTTTTTGAAAAACATTTTTAAGAGAAATGTACACATATTACGATTGTTAACAATAGCAATTCTTTATAAGACAGGGCCATTGTTCCTGATCCGAAAAAGCTGATTAGTGGAGCGACAGTCTGCACGTTACCATGGTGATGTAAAACGGTGTATCAAGTGAAGAGCGTTTTTACAGAGAATTAGTACGTTTATACATGTCTATATGTACAAAAAAAGCCTTAAATCATGATGTTTGCTTGCACGCCAGAACCATTCGCACCATTCGATCAGCCGTCCGACTCTGCGACTGACTCAGTTGACGGGTTGCAGGACATGGTCATTGGATATGTGCAATTTTCCAGTCGTAGCACCCAATGATTGCAAAATCCGGGCAAAATCGTGTCGTCTGCGGTAATCTTGATACACCGAGCAGTAAGGCTGACCCGCGTAGCGGGCTCGTGGATATGCTTCCGACAGCGCCCTCAACGACAGAATAGATAGTGATCAGTAAATCCTTGACGCGAAACGTGATGATTCCATTTGTTTTTCATCCTGCATTGCTCAGTGTTTCAGCACTAATGGTCGGCTTGAGGTTGAGAACACGTGACTCGTAACACAATCAACGAGTTTACCATTGTCACGGCTATGATTGATCCAGCAATAACGCCATTGTTCACAGTGTTCCCCGTAATCGTCAACAATACACGGACAAAGAGCGTACAAAGCCCAGCCACTTGGTGGCATTCCTAACTCTATTAGTCCCACAGGCAATAGATGGTGATACAATTCAAATGGGAATCAATGGTCAGTACTAAGAGCGAGAAGAGCCAGTTTCACTGTCCGACGACGTCGCTCGACGTACAATAGTTTTCGTTATCCTTTAACGAGGAAAGATGGTCGATACAGCATAGAAGCGTGATCGTTTGTACGAAACTTGAACATTCATACTTAGAGTATATCATCAAGTTTGTGCTTCATGGTAATGCACCGAACACTAGAATCTTTCAAAATGTCTGGTCCAATCGGGGCGTTAGACGTTTCATTTCGAAGTCGACCCCGTACGGAGCGCGACCAGTGCCTCGCATTCGCATTGGAGGATCTTCTTAAAGGCCTTCCGGAAGTCTTTGGTAAAGATGGTGTAGATGATGGGGTTGATGATGCTGTTGAGCCAGCCAAGCCACGAGAAGGCCACGAAGGCTTCGTTGGACGCCATGACGGTGCCTTGCGACGCGGCTGCGATCAGGACTGCCGTGAAGTAGGGCAGCCAACAGATGATGAAGGCACCGACCACGATGGAGAGCACGATAGCCGCCTTCTTCTCGCGGCTCACGGAGATGCGCGGGATCCGCGAGACCCGGCGCTTGATCTGGCGGTTTTCCGATAAATCGACGGCGTTGTCCACGGACCCAGACGCGCTGATCTTCCTACCCGCGCTGTACGTGACTGCGTTGATGTTCCCGACGCTGCCGCTGGTCGTGTACTCCGTCTTACCGTTGATGGTCATGCCCGCATTCACGTTCCCGCTGCTGTCTGCCAAGCTGTCCATGTCGCGCCCGGTCTCCGTGCCAGCCGATGACTTCTTCCGCGTGTTCGCTCGGGATGGCTTGCGCATGAAGTGGTCCCTGGCCGCCATGAAGATGCGTGCGTAGACGGCGAGGACGAGCACACAGGGGAGGAAGAAGGCGACGACGCAGGCGAAGATGACGTAGCTGAAGTTGATGTTGAGGTAGCAAGAGTACGGGTACTCCCGCGTGTTGAAGTGCAGCATAACGATGGACGGTAGGGTCAGAAGGACAGGTAGGCCCCAGGCGATGGCCATGGCAATGCCGGCTAGGCTGGCCGACCTCCGGTTCGCGTACCAGATGGGCTTGGTGATGGCGAGCCAGCGGTCGCCGGCGATGGCGCAGAGATTCCACACCGATGCCGTGCTCAGGATGATATCCAGGGTCAACCACGTGTTGCAGAGGACATCGCCGAGGTACCACGACCCGAAGTTGATGGCTTCGTACAAGCCGAGTGGAAGCACGATCAGGCAGACGGCGAGGTCGGAGATCGCCAGCGACACCACGAACGAGTTCGCCACGGTCCGCAGCTTGTGGACGCGGACCACGGCGATGCAGACCAGCGTGTTGCCGAAGACGCCAGTGAAGATGATGAGGGGAAGGAAGATCATAGCCACAATGCTGACCTGCTCCTTCGGGTCGTTGGTGCCGTTCTGGCCGTCCTGGGCCATGCCGACCTGGAAGTCGGATCCGTTCAGAACGAAGCTCGTATCCCCATCCATGGTGACAGATTGCTTATCTGAAATGAGAATAATAAAAATAAGAATATACGTAACATGATAACAGCAGTGCATTTACTCATGTTACTTATGTGGCGAGACTTACAGTAATTCGTATTTTTAATGAATATCATAATTACTAGACCTGAAATCTTCCATTTTACTTTCGTATTGTCCATCTTAGAAACTTGCTGAAAGCTATTTGGCCCAAACTTTTTGAGGATTTGTGATTTAATCACTGATTACTCCAAATGTGGATCATTTGAGGGCAAATAACTTTCAGCAAGTTTCTAGAATGGACAAAACACGAATTTAAGACCACTGGCAAGAAGATTGCTTACGGTCACCCTTTTAAAGGCTTTTCGCCTTCCCAGTGCAGTATATTCCCTTTCAACAGGTAACACACTACGTAACACAAGGCAACTATGACAAAGGGTAATGAACTCAGTAAACAGTGGGATTATCTATGTTTGTAGCCATATCATGTGACGTAAGCGATCATGATATGCCACAATTATCTGTGCTGAGCCCTTCGTATCACCTCCACTTCATGGTAAACAGTCTCAGCTCTGCTAAATAGTCAGTCAGTCAGGCTGCTTATCCAAGTAATCCTCCTTCGTCCCCTGTTCCTTTTCCCATCTATCTTTCCAGCCAAAGCCAACTTTTCTTAACCTTATTTACGAAGTTCATGCTCCCCGAAAATCTTAACTTTCTAGTCTTAACCTCACACATCAACTTCTCTTTCACTTCGGCTCTCTGGAAAAAAAAGAAGTCATCATTGATGCGATAATGACGTTCGAAAAGACGGAAGGACTATATTTTATTGCGGAATCCTATTCAGCCTTTAGAAAGAAATATCCCTTCACCCATTACCATTCCGATGGAATACTCTGAATGCACTTAAGCACGGTTAACCTTTCATGTTGAACGTAGTTTAACCATCTGCGTGTTATCGGTGCGTTTTTAACACAAACAATACACACACAGTCCATAGAATATCATTATGGCTGGCAGAGGTAGGGTTAAAAGCAACTTGCAGACAACGGACGACTTAAGTATTGAGTATAGGAACTGCTCGTCGAAGTTCAAAGTGCATTTTGCCCATCACACGTGACAGTTTTATGAATGACACTGCTTAAAAGATCAAACCCATTAGGTATGGTCTGTGTAGAGGAATCGTACTGAAACCACATGTCGCTGTGTTTTTTTTCTTTACACTCCATTAG
>OZ022592.1:2635176-2638748 GCA_963669155.1 Arbacia lixula
AACAATGATAAGTCCTTTGTATGCCAGATACACTGTCGCTGACTGGAAGACGTCTGTATTGTTGATGACAACGCGCTCACCTGGCGAGGAAGAGGACATCTCGTGTATTACATGCGAAAAAACTAAGAACTGGAACACCAGGAATTAATTAGGTTATTGCAGCCTGCTTTTTACATGGTATTATGAACGCTCTGTCTTGTTGATAGTGCACGACTAATTATTTTATTTAGGTTCGACATGGCAGCCATGTTGCGCCTTTTTTACAGTAAAAACGGAAGAGAGAAAGAGGGCAATTTAATTTGACTCTTGCAAGATGACAGTAACACCTGCAGTAATGCTGTCTTTCCAAGTAAGTTTTGGCGGCGGCGGCGGTGAATAATGAGGTAAAACGTCCCTTAGAGATTAGCTTATCCCACCCCTATCCCACCCCTGTCTCGTGTAATCGCTTGTCGACTCCTCGGTTATAATTCATTTATCCGCCCGCATTCGCATGCATGCGCGTCACACCTCTGTCGCAACGCCTGCCCTGTGGCTTCGTGATGTGTTAAGAGGAAAGGGTGCTGGTGGGTAGCAGATGGGTTACAGATGGGGTGAAGCCCGCCCCCTCCTCTCCTCATCCCCAGCATCCTATGTGGAGGGGTTGCTAAGGACCGCATCCTCTCTTTCTCTGACGACCCGCCAACATGAGCAAGGGAGTGACAGGGCGGCATATACGATCTCTCAAGTGGTTATCGATAACTGCGAGCAGGAGGTGGGAATAACAGGGATACAAAGAAGAAAACAGGCGGAGTGATCAGAGCCCCCTCCTTCTCCTACAGACTCCTCTCTCTCTCTCTCTCTCTCTCTCTCTCTCTCTCTCTCTCTGTCTCTCTCTCTCTCTCTCTCTCTCTCTCTCTCTCTGTCTCTCTCTCTCTCTCTCTCTCTCTCTCTCGCTCTCTCGCTCTCTCTCTCTCTCTCTCTCTCTTTCTCTCTCTCTCTCTCTCTCTCTCTCTCTCTCTCTCTCTCTCGCTCTCTCTCTCTCTCTCTCTCTCTCTCTCTCTCTCTCTCTCTCTCTCTCTCTTTCTCTGTCTTTCTGTATCAGGTCTATGTCTCCCTGTCTCTCTGTCTTTCTCTGACTTTGTCTATTATGTGCGTCTGCCTTCCTGTCTATCTGTCAGTCTGTATATCTGTCTGTCTGCCTGTCTGTCTGTCTGTCTGTCTGTCTCTCTCTCTGTCTCTCTCTCTCTCTCTCTCTCTCTCTCTCTCTCTTCCCTCTCTCTCTTTCTCTCTCTCTCTCTCTCTCTCTCTCTCTCTCTCTCTCTCTCTCTCTCTCTGGAGGGTTACCGCGTTACTGAGAACCACATCCACCGTTTTTCTGATGATCTATTAACATACAATCTGCATTCCTTCTTTTATCTTTTTTAAAAAATCGTATCACATCTTTTTCGTCATTATCATAATCCCTGAAGCAGATTTGCGCTGTTAGCTGGATATAATGTTTACGATCTCACACAGGGAGAGAGGGGTAGATAAAAAAAAAAAACGAGACGAGAAGAGAGAGGGAAGGGATGAAGAGAGGGGGATTAAAGAAGAGAGGTAGAGCAAAATTTAAAAAAAAAAAGTCAAAGAGAGAGAGACAGACAGACAGACAGACAAAACAGAGAAGGATGAATAGAAAGAAAAAAAATGGTCAAAGAGAGGGAGAGAGAATGTTGAAAAGGTCAAAAGAGAGAGAGAGAGAGAGAGAGAGAGAGAGAGAGAGAGAGAGATACAGAGATACAGAGAGAGAGAGAGAGACAGAGAGAGAGAGAAAGGCGAAAATAGTCAGAGGGAAAGAGGAATAAGACGTGAAGGGCGAAAGAAAGAAAGTAAGAAGGGAAGAGCCAAAGAGAGAAAGAGATAGAAATAGAAAGAAGAAAGAAAAGAAGAGTCAAAGAAAGGAGCAAAGAGAAAGAAAGACAGATCGTAGGAAGCAGGGACGGGGGGCAGGGGGTGGGGACGGGGGGGGGGCGTGGGTTGCGAAGGAATGATGATAGTTTGGAGGCTTCTGTGTCTAGGAGCAACCAGGAAAAATGGATGATCATAATGGTAAGAACCAACGTGTAAGTTATGAGCTAGGGAGGGAGAGGAGGGCATATTGACTCTCTTATGCGGTTAATAGATTGATTCCCACCCCCCTTTCTCTCCCCCGCTCTCTCTCTCTCTCTCTCTCTCTCTCTCTCTCTTTCTGTATGTCTATCTCTCTCTCTCTCTTTCTCTCGCTCTCTCTGTATGTCTCTCTCTCTCTCTCTCTCTCTCTCTCTCTCTCTCTATCTATCTCTCTCACTAACTCTCTCCCTCTTGTCTCTCTGACTTTCTCTGTCGGTATGTTTGTATATTTCGGTCCCCCTCCCTCTATCCCTTTCTCTCTCTCCTCCTCCTCCCTTGTCTCTCGGTCTCTCTATTTGTCTTTCTCTGTCTTTCTGTTTGTCTGTCTCTCCCTCTCTGTCTCTATGTTTGTGTAGTTGTCTGTCTGTCTGTCTCTGCCTCTGACTCTGTCTCTCTTGCTCTCTTTGCATGTCCCCCTCTCTCAACCCCCTCTCTCTCTCTTTTCTCTGTCAGTCTCTATCTCTGTCTGTCTCTCTCTCTCTGTCTCTATCTCTCTCTCTCTCTCTCTCTCTCTCTCTCTCTCTCTCTCTCTCTCTCTCTCTGTGCGGCGGGGATGCTAAGGACATCATCCACCCCTCGGCCGTCGGCTGACAACCTTTTACCAGACAACCTGCACAGTTTTTATTGAATTACATCTTTTCCGTCATTATCTTAATCCCTGGAGCAGATTTGTGCTGTTCACTGGATAACCTTTACGCTCTCGGATGAGGATGAAGGAGGTGGAGAAAAGGAGAGGGGGAACGGGAGAGAGAAAGATATGTATATATATACGACGGTGATGACGCTAACACGTGATGAAACGAAAAGTGAACATTAGAATGTATGATACTTGTAACATAACCACGGCCACCCACTACCTTTTTTTTTGCATCAGAGTTCTGCCACACTCGCGATAAAATTCAAGAAAACCGGTGTTGGATGAGCCTAACTCGCGCCGACGCGGCACATTTAGCTTGCTGAGCTAGCTGAGCCTGCTATGCATGCTGACTGCTAGTTATATGCATAAGTTTAGAATTAGTTTAGGGTTAGGGTTAAGGTCAGGGTTATATTTACGGTTTATAAATTCATCAAATTAGTGGGATACCAAAGTGCTTTAGCACCTTACGCGTAGGCTGCGTAAGTGTGTGCTGACGAGTTAGGCTCATTCACCACCGGTTTTCTTGAATTTTATCGCGAGTACGGATACACTATAGTTGGTGTAAAAAATAAAATATGCGCCAACGGCCAATAGATATGGGTGTGTGTGTGTAAATGTAGGTCAGACATGTAGCAACATAGTTGTTGACCAGACTGGGTTGCTGTCCAAGCACTTAACAGACTAGTACCTGGTTACTTATATTTAGACTATCATACATTGTACTATTACTCACATCAATGCAAATACCTAATGCCTAGATAAGTTTACATATACAGATACATTGAAGTAAGAAGTAAGAGTCCGAAAT
>OZ022592.1:2638948-2841448 GCA_963669155.1 Arbacia lixula
GTCTCTCTGTCTTTCTCTGACTTTGTCTATTATGTGCGTCTGCCTTCCTGTCTATCTGTCAGTCTGTATATCTGTCTGTCTGCCTGTCTGTCTGTCTGTCTGTCTGTCTCTCTCTCTGTCTCTCTCTCTCTCTCTCTCTCTCTCTCTCTCTCTCTTCCCTCTCTCTCTTTCTCTCTCTCTCTCTCTCTCTCTCTCTTCTCTCTCTCTCTCTCTCTCTCTGGAGGGTTACCGCGTTACTGAGAACCACATCCACCGTTTTTCTGATGATCTATTAACATACAATCTGCATTCCTTCTTTTATCTTTTTTAAAAATCGTATCACATCTTTTTCGTCATTATCATAATCCCTGAAGCAGATTTGCGCTGTTAGCTGGATATAATGTTTACGATCTCACACAGGGAGAGAGGGGTAGATAAAAAAAAAAAACGAGACGAGAAGAGAGAGGGAAGGGATGAAGAGAGGGGGATTAAAGAAGAGAGGTAGAGCAAAATTTAAAAAAAAAAAGTCAAAGAGAGAGAGACAGACAGACAGACAGACAAAACAGAGAAGGATGAATAGAAAGAAAAAAAATGGTCAAAGAGAGGGAGAGAGAATGTTGAAAAGGTCAAAAGAGAGAGAGAGAGAGAGAGAGAGAGAGAGAGAGAGAGAGAGATACAGAGATACAGAGAGAGAGAGAGAGACAGAGAGAGAGAGAAAGGCGAAAATAGTCAGAGGGAAAGAGGAATAAGACGTGAAGGGCGAAAGAAAGAAAGTAAGAAGGGAAGAGCCAAAGAGAGAAAGAGATAGAAATAGAAAGAAGAAAGAAAAGAAGAGTCAAAGAAAGGAGCAAAGAGAAAGAAAGACAGATCGTAGGAAGCAGGGACGGGGGGCAGGGGGTGGGGACGGGGGGGGGGCGTGGGTTGCGAAGGAATGATGATAGTTTGGAGGCTTCTGTGTCTAGGAGCAACCAGGAAAAATGGATGATCATAATGGTAAGAACCAACGTGTAAGTTATGAGCTAGGGAGGGAGAGGAGGGCATATTGACTCTCTTATGCGGTTAATAGATTGATTCCCACCCCCCTTTCTCTCCCCCGCTCTCTCTCTCTCTCTCTCTCTCTCTCTCTCTCTTTCTGTATGTCTATCTCTCTCTCTCTCTTTCTCTCGCTCTCTCTGTATGTCTCTCTCTCTCTCTCTCTCTCTCTCTCTCTCTCTCTATCTATCTCTCTCACTAACTCTCTCCCTCTTGTCTCTCTGACTTTCTCTGTCGGTATGTTTGTATATTTCGGTCCCCCTCCCTCTATCCCTTTCTCTCTCTCCTCCTCCTCCCTTGTCTCTCGGTCTCTCTATTTGTCTTTCTCTGTCTTTCTGTTTGTCTGTCTCTCCCTCTCTGTCTCTATGTTTGTGTAGTTGTCTGTCTGTCTGTCTCTGCCTCTGACTCTGTCTCTCTTGCTCTCTTTGCATGTCCCCCTCTCTCAACCCCCTCTCTCTCTCTTTTCTCTGTCAGTCTCTATCTCTGTCTGTCTCTCTCTCTCTGTCTCTATCTCTCTCTCTCTCTCTCTCTCTCTCTCTCTCTCTCTCTCTCTCTCTCTGTGCGGCGGGGATGCTAAGGACATCATCCACCCCTCGGCCGTCGGCTGACAACCTTTTACCAGACAACCTGCACAGTTTTTATTGAATTACATCTTTTCCGTCATTATCTTAATCCCTGGAGCAGATTTGTGCTGTTCACTGGATAACCTTTACGCTCTCGGATGAGGATGAAGGAGGTGGAGAAAAGGAGAGGGGGAACGGGAGAGAGAAAGATATGTATATATATACGACGGTGATGACGCTAACACGTGATGAAACGAAAAGTGAACATTAGAATGTATGATACTTGTAACATAACCACGGCCACCCACTACCTTTTTTTTTGCATCAGAGTTCTGCCACACTCGCGATAAAATTCAAGAAAACCGGTGTTGGATGAGCCTAACTCGCGCCGACGCGGCACATTTAGCTTGCTGAGCTAGCTGAGCCTGCTATGCATGCTGACTGCTAGTTATATGCATAAGTTTAGAATTAGGTTTAGGGTTAGGGTTAAGGTCAGGGTTATATTTACGGTTTATAAATTCATCAAATTAGTGGGATACCAAAGTGCTTTAGCACCTTACGCGTAGGCTGCGTAAGTGTGTGCTGACGAGTTAGGCTCATTCACCACCGGTTTTCTTGAATTTTATCGCGAGTACGGATACACTATAGTTGGTGTAAAAAATAAAATATGCGCCAACGGCCAATAGATATGGGTGTGTGTGTGTAAATGTAGGTCAGACATGTATCAAGCAGATATAAATATATACGTTTGGGACCAGACTGTTGCGTCACCAACTTAAAGATGAGGCCCGGGTTTTTGACATTGTTTAACTTCTACAGTTTCTTTATCAATAATTGGATAACAGGTGACCACCATCATGCCCGATCTGTTGCCAGTATAGGGTTGATCATACAACTCTTTGTTATTGCATGTCTGAGCACTTTGTGTGTTTGTTCTTGCATATACCTGAAATTACGCATCCTTGTTCTTTTTGTTTTTTGTGGATGATAAAAGATGGATTTCGGATCTTACTTCTTACTTCAATGTATCTGTATATGAGTAAACTTATCTATCATTAGGTATTTGCATTGATGTGAGTATATACAATGTATGATATCTAAATATATAGCCTAGGTACTAGGCTGTGAGGTGCATGGACACAACCCAGTCTGTCAACAACTATGTCTGGTAACACAGACTATGCCCTAATCCCTTCCTCCTCCTTCTTCTGAGGAGCCAGGGTGAGATTAGGCTAATCAATATATCAATACACAATTTTACTTATGTATATTGAGCGCGGAAATATGACAAATCAAATCAAAACGAATTCTTGTTCACGAAAAGAATTCGATACACGTCCGTGTTAGGTCTCACCACTCCACTTCTATTCAGTTCAAAATAAATCTCATCAACTACTTGGAAGGAAGTGATTTATCTCATGAGGTGCCTAGGATCAGTTGTCATTGTCTTCATCTAACTGTTTCATTTCATTTGATTACATTGTATTGATTTCATGTATCCACGGTTTAAAGCACACATGCCTCAACCACTAGTTGTTCTTCCGCTTGCACGTGCATCTACATTTAAAGTGCAATATCAAAAGTATTGAATACAAATAAGATTTAAACATACAGGATAAATTTCAATAATAGAGCATTAAAGGGCATATACTGTACTGGGAATACAAAAAAGCCTTCAAAAGGTGATCGTGAGCAATCTTTTTGCCAATGGTCTTAACTTCATGTATTGGCCATGTTAGAAACTTGCTGAAAGTTACTTGCCCTCAAATGATCCACATTTGGAGTAATTAGTGATTAAATCACAAATCTTCAGAATGTTCGGCCCGAACAATTCAGGATTCGTGATTTAATCGATAATCACTCCAAATGTGGATTATTTGATGACAAATAGCTTTCAGTGAGTCTCTAAAATGGATAGTACATGAATTTAAGACCATTGGAAAGAAGATTGCTCACGATCACCTTTTGAAGGCTTTTTTTGTCTTCCCAGTACAGTATTCAAGGAACCTGGTACAGACTAATAAAGAAAGAATTTGATGCACAAAGTTTTCAGTTTATATTTGACAAAGATTGAAGAGTGAAGCAGAGTTCATTCAATCCAGAAGAATCAAGATGCTTTGGAAATATTTATGTGTAAATAAATCCAATTTACAGTCTGCTATTGATAGAACACACGCATGCCAGCCCGTGTCAGCAGAGTAGCATCGCTATTAAATGTGTAGGCAGGAATAATCGTCTCATTTGGAGCATTTTAACGAAATGACGTTTATTTATCTTCAGTGGAGCCAGATGCAATCTCAGTGGATCCCACGGAGTAACAGAGACTGATTTTTCGATCTTCACTTTTTGCAACTGGAGCACGAATTTAACCAGGATATCGTTCGTATTAAGTTATACATCTAGCTCATAGTCATTGTCCATTTAGCCTGTATTCCAGGCTGCCAAACATTTTTAATCCAAACTGAAATATAAGAGCATAACAAAATGAGTACACATGAGACTAGTTACCTTATCATTCTCATCTTTTCACATCCAGAGAAAATATCAAGAATGTTTAGTCTACTGCAGCCAGACCCCGTTATTGAATTATTTGGAATTATAAATGCCCAACAGCCTGGAAGACAGGCTATTTTCCAAGGGTCGTATCACATCCACTGGAAGTTGTATGTTTCATGTTGATATTGACCTGGTGCGGCTGATAGGCCTCAATAAACATCTGACATACTTCCAAGGTGTCGCCCAGCGCTCGTGTGTTTGTTTGTGGGTATGTGTGTGTGTATGTGTGTATATGTATATGTATGTGTGTGTAAGTGTGTGTATGTTTGTATGTGTGTATGCATGTGTGTATATGTATGTATGTGTGTATGCGTGTATGTACCTATGCATGTATGCATTTATGTATGTGTGCATTTATGTATATATGTCTGTATGTGTGTGTATGTATGACTGTATGTATGTATGTATGTAGGTATGTATGTATGTAGGTTTATATGTATGTGTGTATGAATGTATATGTGCATGTGCGTGTGTTCATATTTGAAAAATGATAAGAATTAAATAAGCTACAACTCGAATCAAGCTGAAATCGACACATCGTGAAGTCAAAGTAGGTTATATCTTCTCGACGCGGGTTTCGTGATATGTTATCCTTTTATTTGTATATTTATGATAATTATTATCGTTGTATTATCCATGGAATACTTGATGAGATGTTCACTTTTGGACAAATTTGGACGTAAAAATGTGTGTATCAGATAATCAATTCAGAACACAGCAATGACCATTGTACATCACACCTGTCCATCCACTAGCAACTGCGATCACACTGTCATGAATCATGCATGGAAGAAAAGAAGTTGTGGGTTGACATGTGTGATGCACAATGGCCATCGTTGTGCGTTGAATTAATCTCATACACACAAACTTTTAGATCCAAATCTTTTCAAACGTGAAAATCTCATTAAATATTCGAAGGCATATTAGAGAAGAAGTAATTGATGCAGTGTCATAAAACCTGCTTTTTAAAAATATCGACATCACTTGACTTAACGATGTGTCAATTTAAGCTTGATTCGAGTTGTAACCTATTTCAAATTATTTTTCAAAAGTGTCGCAAGTTTTGTTTAACCCCTAGTGCAAATTTGGGTATCTCATTCACAAGAACGGGTTACCAGTCGTGCGTAAGGTTGTGCGTGACCCAGTAACAGCTTGGTGAAACATCAGTGTCTACTGCCGATTCCTGCCGAGTTTCATGACGTTTGCAAAACGGACACCTTGTCTTTCAAAGTGCATAAAATATGGCTCTTCTGAACACGGGACCTCCAGTTCACGTCTTATCCGAGGGACGGAGTTCAGGGGTGGGGGTGGGGGGGGGGGGGGGGGGGGGTAAACAAGTGTCTCTTTTGCAAGGACGCATGTGAGGCTCGAACCCAGGGACTTGCCTACATGGGACGAACGTTTTACCTACTGAGCCACGCTGCTGTCATCCCCCATACCGAGTTATCGCCGGTCATTCACAGTTCAACGCCTTTCAATGATTTTAACGACTAATAAAATATAACTGCTACCGCTACAATAACATGAATAATATTTTAGCATTGGCGACAGCCAGCCAATGTATATGATAATGAAATAGCCACTTAAGCCCACAGTGGGCAGCATGTGTTTGCCACGATTCTTCAGTCGTAAGGACTTGCGACTGGAAATGTGACGTCACTTTCTTGTACAAATCCCATGACCGGGTCCTGCGATTCAGCCAGTCGCAGAGTCGTGCGACTGATCGGAATGCATCATCTGCGGTCGTCTTTATATAACCGTTACCCATTCATGACGTCACATCATCGATGAGATATATATGAATGAGTTGTATGTTCGTTGCAACAGCTCCGTTTTAGGTTTCAAGTACGAATATGATAACTATAACTTCATAGGCACGACTACAGGTTTATCTTTAAATTTTCTATAATACATTAACAAATACAGATTGCTTGTGTTTTTGCATGTTGTTATAGTCATACACCGGTTAATAATACTATACTTAGTTCTTGCACGCAGTTATTGCCATGATTATGTAGTACAATTAGACCATGTCACTTAAAGAAAGCTGTAGAAATCGGACAAATCACATTCCTTTTTGTTCATGAGGTACTGCATCTAAGGGAGCAGGGGAGGAAGGGAGTAGTCGAGTGTGTTTGTGTGTGAGTGAAGATGCAATATACAGATATAGAAAATGAGAGGTATATAAAGAAATATATGTGATATATAGAGAGGGGGGTGATAGAGAAATAGTGAGGGGAAGGCAGAGATAGATAGATATAAACACTATCGAAGGAGTGAGAGGACGCGGGAGGGGGAGGGACATAATAATAAAGTCAGAGAGATAGGGGGAGGTCTTGCGCATCAGTATCAAGACGCGAATCTACGAAAAATAACTGTCAACGGATAACAAACTATGAGATTTCGCAATGAGACTCGTTTACGTACAAACTCGACACCAACATGTAAATTATAACGCACATAAAACTCACCTATGTTGTTTTACAAACAGTCAGCGACACGAAGCGAATCGATTAAAAGTTCCAGGTGTGACTGAAATCCAACACGAAACATATGCACCTCATGAAACATATGAAACATATGCATCTGAGAGAGAGAGTCACTGCTAAACGATGTTGACCGTGCGGGGCATAGTTTAACAAATGATCGTTGCTCGGACGAACCAGCAGATATCGCGGTGTGTTCTGTGTATTGAGTATTGGGTTACATGCAACCAACGCCCTCTACCAGCTTCGACCAAGTCATGAGCGTGGGTAGGTCTAGTCTAAGTTCTAGACGTATTTGATCATCCTGAACGAGTTCACATTGCGTTACGAATCGAGTGATGACGCGATTTCTGGGAATTCCCAGTCCGGAGAAAATACAACTCACGGGGATCTCGCCATCGATCGATTCGTCGCGCTGTTTCGTAGCGCGATGTGTACTCAAATTTCGGCTGGTAATATACGTCTGGAACTTAGACTATGGTTGGCTAAGCGCAGGCGTCGTGTAAATGTGTGTTTTCAGTTGTCTGTCATACGTGCGTGCGCGATTCGTGCTGAGTTAACTAACCCATTCGAGACCAATTACTAAGTCTATGTGGGTTAGGGCTATAACTTTTATCATCATAATAATATTGAATATCATAACAGATACTTCAAATGGAAGAGCACACATGTCTACACGCGATGTCGTTTTACTGACATGCATAAACTTTAAAACCCGTAAAGGTGTAATTACATGTCGTTTTTTCCTTCCAATTTGCACAATAATTATTGCTCTATCACGTAATTTCTTGACGATTTTCTTTGTGCTTAGTGTACATTCCGTTTTACGATATAAAATTGTATTAACCTAAGAGAAATAGCGTTGCTAGTTTTAAAGCCAAAGAGTCATCAGTTCTGCTCAAGAAAAAAATCACTTGGTCGGGAATGTGTTAATCAAACACGGTCTGAGAGGTACGTCTGGTGTTGATTGATTCTTGCTATCGGTGACTGATCAATGAACGCACCCGTACGCGTACGCTTGATGGCTCCTTCGAGATCACGGTGATGATGGCAGGTACCAGTACGTGCGGATCACGTAGTGGTGTCAAGTGTCACAGGCCTTACAATCGATACGCCCACTTTATTTCCAGATTTCTCAAGAACCGTTATAAAGTGTCTTGTTTTCTCTCCTTTTTTTGGTTCGGTTATAGAAGCAGGAAGAAGGAAGTTAAAAAAATGAGACAATCCAAGGCCATCGAATAGGGATCTCATGACTTCGATGTACATTTGACGCCAAAGTTTACATACACCCATGAAATTCAATGAAATTTGCTCACTTGCCAAACATCGTAAAATTCACTATATCTTTAGAAATATCAATACTAACATGACGAGCTTGCTACCAAATGAAAGAGCGTGTTCAGTTCTTTCATAAGATTGGAATGCCGTTGGAATTAAATTATATTTCAGGTGGAATTTTCTTTGAAGAAAACAAAGTAATATTCGTGCCAAATGTTGTTGTTGTTGTTGTTTGTTATTATATTTTCAAACATCGTTTCATAGATAAATGTAAATGTCAAATTTATGATTAATAGTACATTTTCTATCATGATATGTCAACACTGAACAAAAAGTGTAATCTGAAATGTTTGTGTTGAGAAGTAAGTAGCAAATATATGAAATGTTTTTGTCAAGTCTTTATTTTCAATTTGTCAAAAACATGAAGATTTTTTTGGAAAAAATTACACCTAAATATTTTTCAGCTCCTGATGGCAAAGCAATATGATGAAGGGACATGACATACTCATTTTTTTTTATATCAAATTAGTTATGATAGCGCAAAATATTTTATAAGACACAGTACATTTTATGATGTTTGACAAGTGTCAACTTTTCTGGGTGTATGTAAACTTCTGGCCTCAACTGTACATACTTACTTTTGTTAACCATTTCAGTGTAACATGCTTTAGCGGCCATCTGTTTAGAAAAAAAACACCTGCTGTTGACTATCGAATATTTAGTTTCCCTTTAGCAATGTTTTTATAGTGAAATCTGCGTCAAAGTAACTTGAACATAAAGACCACATAATATCAAAAACCATCTCTCTCGTCTCCCTTGAGTTTTTTTTCTCTACAGGTTTGACTCTATAACCGTTTCTTAGATTGCACCTGGATGAATCTTTTTGTTGTATAAGTATAGACAGATAATGTCTTGTTCAAGCCCAGGGACCCATTATATAAAGAGTTGCGATTGATCTCAACCAACCACTAGTCCAATTCCCTATCTCTAATGTACAGACTTACGATTGATATTAAACGCAAGTCAAGTTGCGATCAATCGAGATTCTTTTATACGACAGTGCACAGCGGCGAACGCTTGCGAGAGAAGAACTCAACAGACACATCACGAGATAAACGTGTCGTCTGTTTATAATGTTTGAGCGGGAAAGTGCAGCGTTATTCGGTGTGCGTTGCATTCCCGTTAAAGGAACTGTCTCTCTTTTGCAGACAAAACACATAGTGTCCTCCCTGTTTTTGTTGTTGGTTATGTCTGTTTAACTACTATATTGCTAGCTGGCAACTCCCATCACCACCCTTTCTTTCTCTTTTCATTTCACCTAATTTATTTGCGGTTTAAACATTGAGAACTAAAGCTAAATCAATTTTGTGCAAGTGTGATCATGGTGATAACGAATAATGAAATTGCATCTCTGCTCTTTTCATTCACTCCACATCTATTTTCACACCATAACTGGATGAAATATCCCGAAAGAACACACTAAATAGTGTAACTGAAAGTTGTATTATTTTCTGAAATGAATTGATTAGTACACTCTCACCAGGGAAACAACCAAAGAACATTTAAAAAACAAAATTATGTAAAGCATTGCACAAAAATAAGATCTGAGCACAATGCAAAATACGTTGACTTATTAACTCACATACGCTATATGACTCTTCATTATCTCTAGTATTTCCTTGCTATGTTGACTCTCTCTTACTTATCACTTATATCGATACATTGTTCTCACTTTTCTCATTACTGTTCTTAACATAATTATGTCACATGATTGTTTTTAAAGAAACTTGAAATTTGAAACTCGAAACTCGTTTGCCTCTTGGGCTAAGTTTCCGTTTAGGGAAATTATAGTCAAAATGTTATCGCCCATTTTCTACGTAATCACATTATCTTAAGAACGAAACTACCGAGAAGTTTCCTCGATAACCACATTGATCGAATCGAGTCCCTCGGATTTTGATGTTGAAATTAATTTAGTCAGTACAAGGATCTGGCGGTATTAGATTTTTTTCAGACGCCCCAAGAACAAATACATATGAAATATAAAAGTGAACGAAACCATTAATGTTATTGTAGAGATTCTGTATTATGGGAGTATGTATTATGATTATTTGTTATTGTATCTATCTTGTTTCTATGTATTATGACTATTTGTTATTGTATTTAGTTTTTTTATATGTAGTGTGTTTTTTATTGTGCAGGGCCCCTTGATAGAGCAGTTTTTTTAACTGAAAGGGCTACCCTGATTAAATAAAACTGAATAAATAAAAAAAAAATAATTGTTTAAGTCGTATTTCTACTACATAATATGACACATTGAAGACCGCTGAGGAGAATCAAGGAAGTTAATGTGGCATTTGTCAGCAGGTTACATTGATGCATGTTTAAATGAAAATCATTGTTCAAAGGAACCCAATACAAAATAATGTTTTCATGAACAGATGGTTGCTAAAAACATGATTTTATTGTACAATGTGGTATCTTAGTGAAGGGTAGCCCTGTTATAAATGTCAGAAAGCTGGGCATGGATCAGCAAGTATTAGGCAACAACATTGTTTATTAATTTATTTATTTCCAGTTTTATTTAAACAGGGTGGCCTCTTCAGTTGTGAAACCGTTGTCACTGAGGGCCCGACGGATAAAAAAAGTACACTACAATACAAAACAATGACAATAATAGGGTACAAAACATATCAACATTTTTAACAAGTTCAATGGACAACGCATACCACAGTATGAAATTGCATTGTATGAAATGTCACAATCAATAACTCAGTCTTCAATCTTTTATCATGGACCCAAACTCTGGAATAGCCTTCCTACAACGATCAAAGAAAGTATTCCATTATCTCAATTCAGACGTCTATTTAAGCAACATCTGTTCAATACATTAGTATCCTTTTAATACATTTTTCAATACATTGTTCTCATCCTTCCCTTTTTAATGTCGGTTGTGCTGTTTCTCGTTTATATTTTGCTGTATTGTAATGTTCTGTTCTTTGTTTTTTGTAACGGTGTCATTTTCACACAAGTTTTTGTAACTTCCTTAATGACTCCGCCACTATGTAAGTTAATGTTTGTCTACTTCTTTATATTTTGTAAGTTTTTTAACGTGTGGAAATAAATTAAATGAAAGCTTCGCGAGCCTTTTCAGCAAAAGCAAGAAATTATTCTTGTTTACGGTTGAAACGCCACGATTCGTAGCGACCATTGTCTACATTCATGACATATATATACCATGTTGCCCTTGTCAGTGCGCGACGCATCAACGCAAGGATTGCGATGCTGACATCGGTCTCGGGTCTCTATAGGCTACAGGACCCTCACCGAAATCTAGCAATCACTATAGCTTCCTCTTAAATTCAGTTTCCAGTTTTAATATTGTCAGGGTAGGGTAATATTGCCAGGGTAGTTTTTTTTTCTTCTATTTTCGTGATTTTTACATTTTAAATTATTTTTTGGACCTGCAAAAATGCTACCTTGTCATTAAAGTCAGTTTCCATTTCTATCATAGTGAGACTAACTCTAACACAGTATTTTGTAAATTTTACGTGTTTTTTCACCCCCTCAAATTTTATTCCTTCAAAAAGGTACAGAACACTTTAAAGAGGAGTGGAGCTGTCCAAGACATGGCTTGCGGGTGAAATGACAGCTACAACGACACATATGGGAGGAAGTGTGAATAATTATTTTAAAAGCTGCTGACTGTATTACTCGCTCGTTCTCTCATGGGAGGCGTATCGTTATCATTATTGTCCGTTCGCACTGGAAGAAGCGGTTTACCGCTGCCGTTCCCGCCGGCACTTTTACGCGAGGGATTTACACGGAAATTTACCGCTCTTCTTTCCATAATCACCTCTACAGCTGGCCCTTCTGAACGGTACTCCACTCCATCGAAGTCAATGACCGTCTTGGTATTTACACATGGCTTAAACCAGGAGCGAATGTCTCGCTTTGCCGCGACGGCGACACTGCTAGCAACTAACGGTGGTGGACGCAGCCAGTGATACTGCCACCGTGTGGAAGTACCTTAACGCTACGTTTACACAAAAACATTGTGCCATTGCCGCCTCCCGTTCTTTATGACTTACGTTTTTCCCGTTGCGGCAAAACAAGACAAATGCTCCATGTAGTGGCCTTTAAAGACCAAAACAATCATCTGCTTCACCGGAGTAGAGAGACCCTCCGATAGTTTGTCACTATAGCAACCGCTCCAATGGGAACGTACCTGACTACATCTATTGGTACATGCCGAGCATATTAATGCTTTAATAGTGGCCATTGCAGATATAACTCTTAAGTAAAAACGTAGCGCAAATATTTCCTATATTTATCATAATATGCAAAGTGCCTCGTTAACGAAACATGTTATGTCCTCATTGCGAGAATTTTCACGACCATTAACAACAAAATGGGGACGGTTAGCCTGACCTCGAGGCTGTTGCCATTTATAATCTAAGCTTTTTAATAATGGGGTCTGGTTGCAGTAGACTAATCAGTCTTGATTTCTTCTCTGGTTCCCTATGGACTGAGAACAGAGGAGAATGATACTGCAGGTAGTCTTAGAGTATTAGACACTGTATTTCAATTCGGATAAGAGATATCCGACAGCCTGGAACCGAAGCTGAGAAACGGTACGCGAGTGTGTCCTTAAAAGGTTAATGTCGTTTAACAGCAGGACAGACTGGCGCGGAAATCCTCTTCAGTTTCAAGCGAAATAAAAGAAGAAAAAACAGGCAGATCCCATGGTGATCGATCTCCAACGGAAGCTGTTTATCACTTTGTAGTATTTCCTATCGCAGTGCTAGCCAGGAAACGCGTCGAAACCAAAACTAAAAACTTCTTTCGAAATGAAATAGAGGGGTCGGCCACAGACTTCAGATATGTCTTAATGTAAATAGCATACCGCACCACCTTCTTTGAAATGACAATTAAAGACAGGGTGTCCCATTTTCAAAAGTCATGAAACTCGGCAGGAATCTGCAGTATACCCTGACAACAACGTGTATGAAATTTCACAGTCATAGCTTCACGAATATTTTCAGAAGAAGTGAAAAACTTTCCTTGTTTACGTTTATAACGCAGCGAGCATAGTCTACATTCATAATCGTATTGTCCCTCTCAGCGCACGATGCAAGCATTGCTCTCATTGAACGCATGCACCGGGAAGCGGACAGATGCGGACCATGTCGCAAAGCTGTCTCCGGTCTCTAGGCTATTGGTTTTCGGACGGCCCGCCCAAAATTTGCTCACAATTTACTGCTCGCTATAAATTCGCCTAAAGCCCGTTTCAAGCTTTATCATTGGGTGGGACGTTCTAATACAGTATCTTCTTCCATTTCCGTGTTTTTTTGTTTGTTTGCATTTTTTATAACCTGTAAAAGGGACACCATGTTTTTAATTTAATTAATTTTTATGAGCAAAATGCATCGATGCTGTCTTGATTCTTGTCCCTTTCTTACCCTGTGTGTGTTGGTAGTGTATATCAACACTACTGCGGTGTATGCAATGTCAGCATATTGGGTTGGAGTCACCAATGCATAGTGCTAGGCAAACGCTACGATGCCGATTTTTTGTGGCAAATCCGGATGACGGTAACATAGAAATCATGTTTTTAAAGGAATTAAACTGGGTAAAATAGACGTAGAGGTATGTTTAGGGTTGTAGTGAGGGTCAGGCTTAACTTATATTTTAACATTTCATAACATTCGTTGGATTTGAATGCACCTCAGCGCCAAATGTTTCAACCGTATCATCATCGTCTGCTTTGCACACCGCAGTGTGGTGGTGGCCTCAACCTAACAATCTCTCATTGAATGCCTTGGGCCCACCGCTACCGCACCAGGGATCCCGCAGTCTGGCCGCTATCAACAGTCTTCTTTTTTCCCGCTAATGACAGTTCTCATGCTTCTCTCAACATTTCTCTCAAGAGGCATTTTGGGGAAAAACTCAATATTGAAACAAAATTATCGTTTTCTTCAACAAAATGTCACATGAAATGAAACTATTGGATTAGATCAAGCACTCACAACAGGCCGTATTTGTTTGAAGTAGGAATTGCTTATATAAGTAAGTCCGATGATTGAGTCCGGATACACAGTAGCTAAACGCTTTGCACACCTCACTTTAAGGCCACCGCAGACCACACGATCCAACCAGTCGTGCGACTCTGCGACAGGCTGAATAGCAGAACTCGGCCATTGAATTTGTACAAGGACGTGACGTCAGATGTGCACTTTTAGACCCTTACGACCGCAGCATCGTGATAAAATCGTGTCGTCTGCGGCGGCCTATAGAATGGTGTTGCATGGTGAAACGATACGGTTAATATGGGCAAACAACACCAAGGAGACTGTGATCGATCGCGTGAATGTTGTGACAGGAAGTAATCGGTATACACATGAACCGATCACATGACGTACATCGATACAATGGGCATGGCGGTGCATTGTGGAGATGTAGGGGCACATCGGCAGGGAGATAGTGGAGAGAGAATTGGGGGAGGGGAGGGTACACAAAATAATGTGTCGACAACTTTAAAGATAGTGTATCCCTTTGCAGATTAAGAATATGAATATGTGAAGACAAGTAATTCAAGTAAATATCGAAGGTGAATGATGGATTGTTGTGAAGACGCTCAGTCAATCTGTCCGAATCGTTGAGTCTACTTCTCTACTCCTTCTGGTCTATAGTAGTTTTAAGGACTACACTCATTTCGAAAGAATACTCTACTTTCAAATCTCCACTTTCTCGCCTTTCGATCATCTCCAATTTCTATCCACTTTTCTCATCTCAGTCCTTCCAGGACTTTACACATGGTGTACCGTAAACCTATTTCATGATTGATCATACAACCATGCAAATCTTCAAACATCATCGAATTGTAGTGTATTTATATTGACCGTTATTTCTAGTTGATTTTTTTACGTGTCGTCAAAAAGTGTAGTTTGATATGGGCAGACCCGTGCACTTAAACATCGCAATATTAAGGGTGTCCAACAGGCGATTGTCTCTTGACAGTGTTTGACAAGGCATGATGACATAAACCAAAATAAGAACAACCCTATAAACATTCATTTTAATTCAATAAAATGAGCTGAACCACGAATGAAAACTACGAAATTGCACGTGTTTAGGCATGATGTTTTACGTCACTGTTAGATTTCATGTTGATGAGTGCAGACACATGACTCATGACTTTTCTTCGTTTTCTGATTGTAAGCCATGGCTCTTGTACAGTTGATTTGTATAACGACAATGAGTAGATGTGACATACATACATATAGTTCCCTGACAAACATCCGACCAATCAGGTTGGCGAGTGTGTGCGACGATTGTTACGGTCTGGTATAAAGCACTCAGTCCTGGAGGCTCCCTGTGCCGAATCGGAAACTCCTTAAAGGTGATATTCATAGAAAATCCAAAAATATGAAGATACTCATCTACAGGAAGCTTATAAGCCATACGATGAGCTCGGATGACATTCAAACAATATATCACTTTCCAAAAAGCGAAATTAGGGTGAAAACAATCACCGTATTCTCGGGGACAAATTTGCCCTACTGTCATCCGAAACGGCCTTTAGGTCTGACGTAAGAAAAGGGAGGCGTTATTGTGCATCGAACATGCCAATCCCCAGCTTCTTTTCCGCCAGAAGCATCATGCATTGCTAATGAAACTGTGATGGTAGTTGCTAGTGGATTAACAGGTGTGATACACAATGGTCATTGTGAAGCGTAACCCGGCTGTGACGTACACACAACGCCACTTTCCCTGAGGCGATTTCGTGGGTCAGCAAGAGAGTCAATTTAGTAAAATTTGACTTTCATTAAACACAAAACTGAACACTTTCATGGTATGTTAGCTGCATAAATTGCTTTAATAACTCATTCAATTATAAAATAAAGTATATTTATTACATCCTCAATATACACAAATCAATGGGCGGCATTTTTTGCCTGGCATGCAAAGGGTTACTTAGACAAAAAAGCAAAACAGTTTCGTTTTGATCAAGCTTCCTAGTAGTCTACAGAAAAAATCGCACCATAGTTTTGTAAAGAAATATGAATTGAAGAAAAACAAGAAAAACGTCTCCAATTCCTTTTAATTCCCGTCGATTTCCGAGGATTCAGAATGAGGCTATCGGGACATCGACATTTATGCGGACTGAAAATATTGACAGAAAATCCTTTATCATGATCATCTCTTAAAGAATGTTCCCGATGAGAGAAGAAAGTAGGCAAGCCGAAGGGCAAATACTACGAGACTGTGAGCAGCATGCTCCCCTGGTCTGGCCCGGTCGTGCTTCTTCGGATGGCGTCACGTAGCAGCGGGTAAACAACAAGATTCTCCGCTCCGACATCGATTTCAACCTCGCGTGCAGCGTGCTAGTCTAGTTTCCAGTCGTTAGGATCTTTCATTTAATTTCATGTATTTCTCTAGGGCCATGTTGCTAATAGGGTTTCAATTATTGTAACTTTACATCAATGGTAACTACCATGACAACACGTGCAGTAATGGGAGCTCATTGGATGTTGCCATAGTGGTTACCATTGATGATAAGTTACAATAATTGAAAACATATAGCAACATGGCCAGATACATTTTCCAATATACATTAAAAAAATATGTTGTTTAAATGGTTAGTTTACGGTTGAGTACAAAGGATTGAAATTTTAATGTCCCGTAGCAAAACTGAAAATATCATACGAAATTTTATTTTTGAACGACTTTCCTAATCAATAGAAAAACATAAAATGAGATCATGACGACAAAAGGAAAAGAGTCTAAAATGTTTCCTCTAAAGGAGACAAAAAAAGAATTTTGTAGTCAGTGGTTGAGCAATTCACATATTCGATGACAGAAGATAATAATTCTTTGAATAGAATAAAGAGGTGCTGCTTAAAGGAATCCTTTTACTAGCAATTCAGAGGTATGTTTGAAAGAACATGAGCAGTTAGTAATGAGAATATGGAGAAAATAGAGTCTAGTTCTTGATTAGACTAGTCACTGATTCCTTTTTTTCTGTTCTCACCTCGTCTGTGTTTGTGCGAGCCGGGAAAAGGATTTGGAATAATTATTTTACTTCAAGCAAAACAATGTGATGAATGATTTCGTTTGGATAAGCCACGAGGCTTTTAACTTGATTCCATCTTCCAATCTATCACACTATGAAATACTGATCGTGTAATTAATGTATTACACTTTGTAAATCTAAATTTCAAATTATTCGATTTTCTTCTATGTTACCATTATTTACCCATTTTGTGCAATGTAGTGCAATTTTTATATTGAAAATCAGCTTTACCTTGAATCTTGAAATGTAAGTATTCTCTAATACATAGTATGCATGTATTGACGCTGTGAAGTCTGCAACCGCTGTGTAATTATGTTTGATGAAATACCTGCAATATCAACCAGAGATTTGCCCGGTATAGCATCAGATTTGTAACTTCCTGCTGTCTTGGAGTAAGAATTAGCTTTGACACGAATGTATGTGTTAGACTTATGTCATATTCATAATAACAATCAATTTGCTTATACGTTGAAAATCATTTGTAGTGATTTATTATAGGCTAAATTCAATTAATTTCAATTGAATTCAAATGAGTTTTATGGCAGAATCATAATATATATTTACAATATAGACAATAAGATACTGGTCAAAAAAGAAAGTATTCATACAAAAATCGTATGTATCTATATCTTTTAATATCTGAATGAGCTAGTTTTGAACGAAATACACATTGTCCACAGGGTATGATATACTCTAGATTTCTAAACCTAACAGAAAATAGTGGTGACTGGTAAATGGGCCATAGGATCGTACATGTACCCCCCCCCCCCCCCCTCTTTGGCAGACAGGCACTTAAAGCACACCTGTCCTCCCCACACCTTCCTCTCCATTTCTTCTCCCCTCCTGTCTCACCCTCACCTCCATATCCATCACCTCCTCCTCCACCTTTACCTGCCCCCCCCCCCCCCCCCCCCCTCTCTGCTCTCCACTTTCTGCCTGGCGGATCTTTGGAAAAAAAATGAAAAAATGAAATTGAATCTTCCATATCCTCCTCCTTCTCCTCCCCGTTCTCTCCCTCCCTCCTCTCCCCTCCCTCCTCTCCCCTCCCTCCTCTCCCCTCCGTCTCCTCCCTCCTTCCCTCCCTCCCCTCCACCCCTCCCTACTCCCCCCTCCCCCTCCTCCCCCCTCCCCCTCCTCCTCTCCTCCCCCTCCTCCCCCTCCTCCCCCCTCCCCTCCCCCACCCCTCCAAATACGCTACTCCTCCCATCTCTCCCCCTTGCCTGCAGGTGGGTACTCGGAACACCCGTCCTGTTCCTCCTCACCCTCCCCTTCTCCCCTCCCCTTCCACCCCCCATCCTCCTACCATTCTCTCCCTCCTCCTTCCCATCGCCACCCCTCCCCGTCCCCTTCACCACCCACACCCTTCCCATCTCTACTCTGCATGGCGGGTACTCGGAACACCCGTCCTGTCCCTCCTCCTCCTCCTCCTCCTCCTCCTCCTCCTCCTCCTCCTCCTCCTCCTCCTCCTCCTCCTCCTCCCCCTCCTCCTCCTCCTCCTCCTCCTCCTCCTCCTCCTCCTCCTCCCCCTCCTCCTCCTTCCCCTCCACCACCCCACACCCCTCCCATCCCTCCTCTCTGCCTAGCGGGTACTTTGAACACCCATCCTCCCCCGCCATCCGATCCACCAACACCATCGTGAGAGAAGGAGAGATTTCCGAACACCGAGGTTCTTCACTCATCTCCAGTCTCAGAAACCCGCCTTCACGTAACGTCACAGACGCTAAAACCAGCCCCGCAATGCCGTCAACCCGGCAAGAAGAAAGCCTGATTAGGCTTTAAAGGCGCCAGTCACCATTATAATCACCCGCTGTGTTTTTTTTCCTGATCATTTTGCGGCTGTTATCATCCAATGAACAAACACTGTTTAGCGAAATATGAATACAAAAAATATAATCAAAAATTTTAGAAGAAAAAATGAAATGTTTTTTTTCTGATTTGTGAACGGACAAAAATGACCAGAAACTAGCATTGGTGCTAATGTAGTGTAACCTACGTTATAATTCAGAGTATTATCTACTACTGGTAATCTTAATTTTCGTTTTTCGATCAATACTAAAAGCTTTGGTTATCAGTTCCACGTCATTATCATTATCTAGTATAATTCGCAGCGGTTTCGATATCAACGGCCTATAATTGTATGTGTAATCAAATATGCCAGGGACCAAATCAAATAAATACATTGTTGTGTATCCCGGAATGTTAAGGTCATAATGCATCAATGTATGAAAGCTCCCTACACCTGTCATTTCAACAATGCCTTTATTTGTTTTGGGAGATTTATTTCTTGTTTTATATTTTAAAAAAAATATTCACAAACTAGCGATGTATAAAAATCAACGAGTATACGTTTTTATGTCAATATTTAGAAGATCGTATTGACATAATTATTCAATATTGAAATCGGGGATTTATAAAATGTCTGATCAAGGAAACATATGACTTCAATATAAACACAAATAGTGTGTGTCAAAGAACGGGGCAATGTGAAATAAATTTAGATTGCAGTAATAGTACCCTAAATGTTGAAAACTGATATCGTATTGCATGTGCAGGACACTATCACAAGGAAAAAGTAAATGATGAGTAATTTGTAGGTATTTCACTATTTCTCTGTATCTAAATAGTGAAATAATGACCTATTCATGTAGATTGAGTGTAATCTTTTTTTATATAGTAAAAAACACAATTTAATTGAATCCGATGTTGGGACTGGTATTGGTTTAGCTAGTGAAAGCAACACAACCTCGAGTACCAATAAGACATGCAAAGGTTCGAAGGCCTTTCGCGCATGACAAGCAAAATGTTGACGGATATTAAATGTTGACGGATATGTCGATCCCCATGAATGTCTCGAGTATTTTCACTCGAAGCTGATTCATAATACATTTTTATAAACCATATCACGGAGGAGCTTGAACGGCAAGAAATGTTGCGTTGAAAGAGAGGCATGATATTTATGGAATTCCCTCACGTACTACTTGCAAGAGGTCAATGATAGAAATAGCTTTCAGTCCATTTTAAGAACACATATTTTGGTTAAAACTTCACATATACTCTGCATGATTGTTATAACCGGTTTTTACTGATATTTCTTTAATAATAAAATAAATGAGTTAATCTGTTACAAAAAAGCAAAGAAAAAGGAGCTATGAAATATATCATGCTCGTATTTTTCCCGCATTTTATCGTTTCAAACTTGTCTGTTTGATTCACGCATATACATGATAAATAAATTTTGTTGTATACGTGTAGTACAAAATGAATACCAATAAGTGTATAATGATAATAATGAAGATCATTAATGATATTAATATAATCATTGATATTTTTCTTATTTATATCATCATAAGTACCGGCCACATGAGTCAAGATTCGCAATAATTCATGATAAAATGCAACGATTAATATTGCGATGGATTTTTTTTTTTAAATTCTATATATATGATTGTATTTTTTTTATAATACATTTCTCTCGGACTTGCTTTGTGCCTCTATACCTCCAATGGAAATTGTGGGAATTTATATTGACCTACTTATGATACTTTATATGTAAAACAAACCTTGATAGCTATTTCTTGCCATATTGAAGTGTTTTGTTGTCGGGAATTCCTAAATCATTTTTTTTTTAATATTTTCAGGCTTATTTCCCCCCACACTTTGGAAAAATGAAAATATTCCCTTAAAAATAAAGCATAAGCAATCATCATGATGGATAATTGAGTATAAACACGCTTTAAAAGTGTAACGGTTATTCTATCACCATATGGAAAGACACGTTGAAGTACCTCAATCACACGGATTTCACTGCTATAAATATTAATATGGTGTTATTCTCCCAGGGTAGATATATCAGTGTAAAAACTGCTTTTCATGAGGGCCTTGCATTATCATCCTAGGGTGGTATTCCAGAACGATAACGTAGGAGAGCCTCCCCCCAGTCTTCGCCATTCATAATAACACACGAAATAAAAAAGAGCAGCATTTATTTGCGCAAGCGCGCGTATGTGATTCATGTGCGCGCACATAGTTGCGCGACCACAAAGTTAAGATCAACCCTAGGGGGAGGGCCCGATGAGATGCTGTGATGATTGGCTGTTCATAAATGAAACACTTTCCTCCATCGGCTAATAAATGCGCACTGGGTGGGGTTAAAACCCTCCCTAATTTGCATTAAGATAGTTCTAAGAGGACGTTCTGGAATACCAGTCACTATTGGTGGTATTTCAGAAGTTATTCTAAATTTTCTCCTAAGTCCCCGAGTTAGGAGGTGTCTAAGAGAGCAAGAAATTGGTATTCCAGGAGGTCCTCTTAGGACTATCTTAATGGAAATTATTATTCTGGGTTTGGTACTGACAGGATTAATACTACTCAAAACTAGTTGAAAATGTTCACATTGTATTGAGCTGTATATAGCTTCTGTAGAGAAGCAAGAAGTTTCTTTCATATCTTCACTTCCGTTTATGTTATTCTTTCTGACAATATATCAATATGCATCATTAAAGTGATTTCTCAAATATTTATGTTAACTCTCTCATAACCTTTTTCTCTTTTTTTCTTTCTCTCCAATAATTACTCTTTCGCATTATATTGTGATTTTGTCAAAAAATAAGAGCATACATATAAAAACATTTAAGAAATCTCTTATAACCATTGTCATCAAAGTGTGTAAGAAGCCAACAGAGTTGTGAAGGCTGTGTAATGTAAGGGTTAATATCACATGGATACTATTTGTGATACTTTTATAGAACGATTTGCATTTGTATACAATGTTTATGAGAGCAGGGGGGCAGGAAATACTTCGTTCTAATATGACAATTCGCATGCAATCTCAGATTTCAGGATTATGTTTTATAATTACATTTTGTATCAATTGCTATTAGTTTCATTGTAACGAATTATTCCAACCCATGTTTATCCTGAATATCAGATCAAATTCATGAATACCATGAATCAATATGTGCACGACTTCATCTCCGCCTCTTTTAAAAGTTTAAATTCTTGCTGTAGGCTAAGTAAACAATAAAAATGTGGATGTATTTGCAAACGTTCACAATGCCATGCCAATAGCAATTTCTACGTATTACATGTATACGCATATATATAGACGGCTCGTTTCGTTCTCATCGGCATGATACCTATTTGCATCTTGCAGATGTTTTTGCGGTTTATTCCAATCCACATTTATCCAGAAAACAGGATTTAATTCATAATTGTCATGTCGTCATCTTCGAGTGCTGTTTTCTGTCAGCAGTTTAGACTCTTATACTGTAGGCTATATAAATAATATATAAATAATCACAATTGTTGACGTATTTGAAAACGTCCATACTGCAATGCCATATAAAGCAATATAAACCTATTACGTGTTTACGCATATATCTGTTTATATAGAAGGGTTGCATTACCCTCATCTGCATGATACAAATTTGAAGATTTTTTGCAGTTTATTCGAATCCACGTTTATCCTGATTATAGGCTTAATTTTCTGACTGTTATGACTTTATACACGAGATCCGTTTTCCTTTTAGCAGTTTACGTTTCTTCTGTAGGTTATATAGACAATAACACATTTCACATTATTGTAAACTATACAGAAAATCCCATAGAGCAGCAGTTAATCTGGTTTATAAAGGGTTAAACCTGTTTGAAAACGTCAACGAAACCGCCAGTGGCAACATCAACTTGTTACATGTACACGCATATATGTATACGGCTCATATCACCAATTTGCATTTCAAAATTGGGAGGTGTTTGCGGTATATCTCAATTCATGCTTAATCCTGAATATGCGCTTAAATTCATGATTGTAATGATATTTTATCCAAGAATTCCATTCTTCTTTTGACAGGTTAGGTTTCGACTGTTTATGCTGTATAAACAATCGCATGGTGTTCTGTTTTTTCTTTTGTTTTTTGCAAACAAGCCGTCTATGATACGGTGTAGAAGCAACATGTACTGCTAACATGTATATAAATAGATGGTTCTTATCAGCATCATCAGCATGATACAAATTTGCATCTTAAAACTTGAAGATGCTTTTGCGGTGTGGAAAAAGCTCTAAACGTCTTTTCTCTCGGGAGAGCACGGTGTATGAGATGATGCGGAATATGGAAAATGCATCGCCGTGGGCTAACTTATTCTCTGGGTTCATAAACGAGTTGTTCGATGCGTGCCGATTCGGATGAAAGATTGGATGTGTCTTTTTAAGGTGCGTTCCCATAGAAGTGGTATGCCGTTGCCGCTTGCGGTGCACACTTTGACGCGACGGCTTCCCGCCACGGCAAAACCTGGAAATTCTATGCCCGGCAATGTATGAACGCCAAGGTGAATTTTACCTGCGTAGAGGCGAGGAAATGTGTGGAAGGCCCGAAGAAAATGTGGCATTCTCGTAAACGGTAACAGCGGCACAGCCTCCTTGTCAACTCACCTTTTAGTGTATGAAGATAACGTGGAATAGGACGAACTAGAAACCATTGCTATTTCTTTTCATATTCTCCTCTTTTCGTTGTTTCACCTGTAGGCGCTGAGTCGATCTTACCGCTCGTGATGTATTCGTATAGAAATGGATGTTTATGGGATCTGGCGACATTCCATCCCCCACGGGTATGAAAGAAAAAGTACTGAGCATAAATTACTCTACTTTTGTCAAACCCGTATGTAATCCATACCTCACCTATGGTTGCGTAGGTTGTTTTAAGATTGTACAATAGCATGGAAGACAGGCTATATATACTTTTATAGCCCGGGAGATATTTGGAAGCGTAACCCCGGCACATCCAGTAATAAATAATGGACTTACTCCAAAGATACCACAATTAATTGACCACAACCATGACAACTGCTTTTCTTAGTGGCTCGGGTGTGTCAGAGGCCCCTAGGTGAAAAAAAATATGACATTTCAATTGACGACATGTAAAAAGTCAGAAATTAAATCAAGCTGGAATCCACACATCAAAAAGCCGAAGGATATCACAGTTTTAGGAAGACGGGAGGGGGGAGGGGAGGGGCCTGGGGGTTGTCGTCATCAATTAATCGTCTTGTGATATTTTGAATAATTCATTAAGTGTTTACATGAGGGTAGATGTACAATTTACATACACATTGCTTAGTTCTGATTTGTCAAAAAAAAAATTGACTGTATTCAAAAGACTTTTGCAAGAATACTAATTTATGACATTTCCAAAAAAAACTGCGCTTGACTATAATGTGACATCCCTCGGCGTTACAATGTTCAATTGTTAGCTTGACTGGAACTTTAACCTTTTCATTTATGGGCGTCTGTGTATGTGTATGTGTGTGTATGTGTGTGTATAAGGGGGGGGGGGCGCTATGAATTGCCGTTAGTGGTTAATTGAGTACGTTTTTCATGTTTTTGATAGGTCCAACACTACCCACAGTCGGGGATACCTTTCAAGGTCGGCTTCAACGCTACGGGCTCCCGGGGTAAGTGGCTCAGGTGCCGATAGATACTGCAGGACCCACATTAAAAACAGTGTCGCACTAATGAATGACACCCTGGGTAAATACGACATTATCGTCTTAATATGTATTAGCATTATCTTCGTCATAAGTATAACGAACGTGAAAATGGGTGAGGAGAGAGAGAGGATGGGAGAGAGAGGGGGAGAAGGGAGATAGGAGGAGAGAGAAAGAGAGAGGGAGGGAGGAGGAGAGAGAGAAAGAGAAAGAGTGAGAGAGGAGGAGAGAGGGAAAGGGAGAGAATGGAAAGAGGGGAGGAGGAGGAGAGAGAGGGAGAGAGAGGGGGAGAGAAAGAGAGAGAAGGCGAGATGGAATGAACAGGTAACAGTAAACTATCTTTGAACTCTACGTGCTCTTAGGAAAAGGCGTGCCAGTGCATAAATTTCTGGTGTTAGAGAACCCTTTAAACATTTATGACAAAGCACTTGTCAGGATAATATGGACATAATATTTGAGTAGTCGACCTTGAGACTCGCCGGTAATTCAAATTTGAAGCTTGAGTGGACTATGCTAATATGCTGGCCACGCCATTCGTCTCCCTAAGGGATGACTTGATGATTCTTCATCTTTTGATATGAAAAGCACATGACTTTGAATACAACCGATTTGGTTCAAGCTCATCGAGTCTAAACCATGTAAACACTTAATTAGCCATGGGCTACCTGGTGATAACTGGAATTCATTGTTTATGAAAAATTTTTATTTTTTAATTTTTTTATGAGGTAGAAAGGAGAATGGATAGGGAAGAGGGGAGAGGCGAGTGGAGGAGGAGGGGAGGGAAGGGAGACAGAGAGATAGGTAGACAGAGAGAGAGAGACAGACAGCCAAACAGATGGGGGCCAAATGAGAGAAGGGAAAAACACATGTAACACATATAACAAGAGCGATACATTTTACTTCAAGAGTTGAGTGCAAAATGGAGAAAAGAGAGAGAAAGCATGACAAATATAAAGAAAGAGAGTGAGACAAGTAGAAAAGAACTGTGATAAGAAAGAAATATTCATAGTCATGATAGTGACTGAGCTGAAAGTAAGCCCAGCTCCACTACTTTGAATACAATCACAGTTATTTCATAATCATGTACATGGAGGGATTTAAAACATACATGTATTCTTGACAATATACCTAATACTGCATTAGAAGAAGAGTACCTCATATGGATCGGTTTTAGATCGCAGTAATTATGAGCTATAGGACTTGTTATTCCTTGAACCTGACATTCCCGGTTCTAAATAAAGGTTAACTTTGATTATCATTTAAATGAACTCCAAGCGCAGTCATTTCGTATAATTATATACATAGAGGAACTTAAAATACACCCATATTCTTGAGAATAAGCAGCACTGCAGTAGAAAAAGATTATGCATTACTTTTGGATCGCAATAATAATTGCGCGTCGGAGGACTTTCCATTCCTTGAACCGGACATTCTAAACACAACAAAAAAGTAAGTCCCCCCTTCTTCAAAATAGCAAAACTTTCAAACGAAATGGATTTGAGCAAAATGATTTGACAGGAGTGTTTCTACACTTTTTGACTGACTTCGGTGTGAGAATGTGATTGATCCTTCAAGTAATGCATGAGTGAGCACATGTCAATGGCCAAAATGTCCCTTTCCAAAATTCACAGGGTCGTTTTGTTGAAAAAGTTATGGCATTTTGAAAAAGGGAGGACTTTCTTTTTTTTGTTTGTTTGTTTAGGTTAACATATTTAACTTTGACAAATATGTAAATGGTTTTCTCGTGTGGTCATTCCATGTAATCATATACATGGAGGAATGATAAAAACACATTTTTCGTGACAATATACGTTAAAAAGCATAAGAAATATATCATGGATCAGTTTAAAATCACCATAAATGCGGACTGTCATGACTGTATGACATTCCATTCCCTGAACCTGACATTCTAGGTTAACATATTACTTTGACAATTATGTAAATGAGCTCCAAGCGCAGTCATTTCCTATAATCATATCCATAGAGGGATTTAAAATTGACGTGTGTCTTGACAATTTACGAAGCAGCTTTATATAGAAATAATTGCGGTGTGTAGGACGTGACATTCCGTGAACCTAGTATTCTATATTTACAAAAAAAGTTTACCTTGATAATTCCAGGAATGAGGTGCAAGTGTAGTCATTTCATAAAATTATAAACATGGAGGGATTTAAAACGTACATGCATTGTTGAAAATATACATACCACATAAACAAAGAGATTATAATTCAGGTTGAAAATAATATACAATAAATGCGAATTGAAGGGCTATAATTCCCTGAACCTAACATTCCAGGATCAAAAAAAGTTAAACTTAATAATTATGTAAATGAGCTTCATTCTAGGTCATTTCAAAAATGATATAATTTACACGGTGGAACTTAAACTTCACCCGTATTGTTAAAAAAAAACCCCGCAGCACTGCAGAAGAATAGATTATGCATTATTATTAGATCATAATATTTGCGGGTTGAATCACTTTGTATTCCTTCAACCCGACATTCTAAATCTAAAACAAGAGTTAACCTTGATATGTAAATGGGCAGCTTGCGAGAACCATTTTTGTTCTTGTTTAACTGACAAAGCCTATCTGACATTCCTAAAATAAGTACACTCGTATGGAGAGTTTGATGGATATTAATTTCGCCATAGCTATTTCGATCCGTCCCGATATCCCATTTTCAATTACTCTTCCGATGAACGCTTGGAAGCCTCTCCTCCTCTAAATCTCCTCAAGTCCAAGATAGGATTAAGACGGGCTACCATTAATGGGTTCCTCAATATCCTCTCCCACGACTTGCCAGCTGAGCTATATAGCGCGCCCATAACCTTCCGACTCAATCTTACTCTCGCATTTATCAGATATGTAAAAATACTGAAGGACACGCAAGTTCAACGAAGAATCCAATTAAAAGTTGTCATCTTTTGCTCAGTATTATGCATATGGATGAATACAGAAATTCATATGCAATCGGTTTACGGTATATAAAATCTTATCGGATTCATCTGCGAAATCGTGGAATATGATTATTCTTTATCCTATTCCGACTTTTCTGTGACGAAGAAGAAAACCAAATTGTTTCACTCAGAACAATGGATTACATTATTTTGCTGCATTCATCCACGAAATTACAAAATCTGATTATTTTCAATCCTATTCCATCCTGTTTGCTGCGAAGAAGACAAATAAATCCCAATGACCTCATACCTGGGCGGGATGAAGGGATTTTTTTTTTTATATACCATATATATATATATATATATATATATATATATATATATATATATAAATATATGTATGAGGTCTCTGGTAACTGCTATACTTAGTAAATAAAAGATTGGTATTGTGGCTTGCTTTTTCAGAATCAAAAGTTTTGTGTGAAGTTTTGAACACATTGACTTATAACATTTTTATTTCCAGCTCACGTACCTTGAAGGAGCACTTCACATCTATAACAAATGTATGGTAATCAGTGGGTTGATTCTTCTATTTCCTCGTCTGTGACGTGACAGTGTTGCAAATTAGAAGTAATGAACGTAGTGATCATTTTGCTTTTAAGCAGCCGTAATTTCGTAATTTCGTAAAACGATTGTTCAGTATGATTTTACTCAAAATTGAACGGACATTTTTCCTGATCTTTCTGGATTTATGATCATTTTGCTTTTAAGCAGCCATATATTTGTTTTGCTTTATTATGACTTGTATGATTTTTCTCAAAGTGTTACGAATGTATTAATTTGATTGCTCTGCATGTAGGCCCTACTGAAATACAACTTGTTACGGGTGTAGACTGCCCCTAATGCTCTATCTTTGTAAATTGTAAATTATAAATTGTAAATTGTATTTATTTGGTCAATTTAAAGATACATATATGGAAATTCATTTTCTTCACATGATAAAAAATGATTAAAAATATTTAACATTGAACAAACAAACAAGCTCATTTTTACACATTAATTGACAACATCATACATACAATGTACTACAACAGTGAAATTAAACATAAACATTCCAAGTCAAACCAATGGGTTTACGTAAAATGACATGTACCGTGTGTGTAAATGTCCATTATCATCATTATCATCATCATCATCAACATCATCATCAGGCATTGTTCAACCATTGTTGGATGAAGCCCTCCTCAATCAGTTTCCATTTGCTTCTATTCTTTTTGCTGTCATTCTGTTCCATGTTGCTGTGTTTGTGTATGATGATATTTCGTCTCTTCACCTTTTCTATTGTAGACATCTTCTTCGCTTTCCTGTTCTTGGTTGCCACTCTGTGAGTTTTTTGGTCCATCTGTTGTCTTGTGTTCGATTTAAGTGTCCAGCCCATCTCCATTTCATCTCCTTAATTTTTACTATAATATCTTTGACCTTCGTTTTCTGCCATATGTCAGTGTGTTTCACTTTGTAAAGAAGTAATGTTGAATTGAGCATTCTTCTTTACATAGCTCTTTGTGTTGTTATCAATTTATGTTTAATTTCTTTAGTTGTAGACCAGGGCCCCGTAACATAAAGGTTTGCGATCAATCGCAAATTTGAAAGACGCCTTCTGATTGGTTGCTGGTCAGTCTTTGGAACAAAAAGCGCATGCAACAGTGTTGTTGATTGGCCATTGCCAATTCACGATTGATTGCAAAGCTTTATGTTACGGGGCCCAGGTTTCTGCTCCATTCGTCAATGTTGTTAAAATGCACTGGTCAAATATCCTTCTCCTCATTGCAAGTGGTATTTTCAAGTCAGTTAAAAGTTCTCTGTACATATTAAAACATCTCCGCCCTCCTTTAATGTCCACCAGAATACACACAAAACATAAACCTATAGAGCGCCATTTGGTCTAACACAGAATGGTTTAACTCTTGCTCCTCCAAGCAAACTAATGCTCTATGTAATTTGTGTTCATTGCATGTGATTGTTTTTCATCTGAAACAGTTTTATTTAACAAAAAACTTTCATAAATTTTTGCTCTGACAAAAACATTTTTCTTTTACAGTCATTATACATTGTATTCTTAAGCTAGATTGTAGCTTTTTTGGTAATTAATAAAAAAAAACTTTCTGTCCTTCTTTTTCCGGTGCTTCGTTAATTTCTACACGAATCTTAATTTCATGCAACATATCTGTGATCTACATTCGAGTTTCTTCAAAACATTTTGTATGTACTCAAAAACGTAATGGAAAACAATATCAATTATTTGAATTGGGTGTGATTTTAACAAAGAACATTATATGTGGAAAATGCACACACTGTACATAAAGAGATAAGCGTGCCTTTTCAAAAACACACATGATCTAATCAATTCATCTCACATCTCGTCCGTTTCCCGCTAAAGGTAATATGAAAACAGGGAGAGACTGTCACTTCCCTGTAAAGGTTCGTAAAGCTATGACTGCAATGTTCTATACGCTATCCGTTATGGTTTAATGCTAATTTCTGCTGAATGATATTTGCAAATGGGTTATCCTGTTTCTAAGTGTGCCTTTGTAAGAGCACATCTAATTGATTTGTCTAACATTTCGCCCTTTTCCCGTCAAAAAGCCACGAGAAACTATTCCTGGTCATTTTAGCTTCCAGCCGAGATAACTCATATCCTCAGCCCACATGGGTCATAGCAATAAGAGCGGCAGGGCATATCGTGACTCGAGTGTTAACTTGCGAACCGCTTTGGGCGATAATTTCTCTATTCCACCGTACCTCGCTTTGGTGCTCCCGAGACAGAACCAATCCCAGTTAATACACGTCTGGGTCTTTCTCGCTCATATTGGCGGGTAAGTGTGAATGAATAAGCGCACACCGAACATGTGTGATGAATGAGGTATGCTTTTCGTATGACTCTAATTTGATGCGTGGGGATTTATAACTGAATCCCGCAAATGGCAAAGAGATTCCCCGATGAAATGTAACAAAAGATGACAAATTTCTTCCAATTTCCCTTTGCTTTACCAATTTCATGTATTTTACCCATTTGGTATAGCCTACGTCTATTAATCTGACAAATTTCCCGAAGGACCGAGTTTTCTGGAATATACGTCTTCATTAAGACATTCAGTCCCAAGACACCATGTTGAACGTGTTCGTTTTTTAAACAATGAAGATGCATAACTGAGCACTACAAAACAGGTCAAACAAAGTAAACCAACTATAATTTTCAAGTAACAGAGTGTTTTCGAGTATGCCTATCCACGCTCAAATTTGATAATGGCAACAATTACTTGTGTTGAATCGTTGGACAATAAAAGCAACAATAAACTGATATGGCTCAGCAAATTTCACACAGATGGCATTCAATGAAACATAGAATGTTAGAATGTTAGAATGATCAGCAATATGTGTCTTGGAAGCAAAGTTTAAAAAAATAATGAAATGTAGCACAATGTTGTGTTATCCGTTTGAACGATGCGTGGGCGATAATTGTCACGTTGACTCTATCTACAAACACATTGCATCTTCAAAAGGAATGGAACCTTCGCTGTTGAAAACAAAGCATTTTGCACCATTTCACTTGTGATTTTGACCCATATTTGGGTATGTTGCACATTCCATGATTGCATAATCATAGCCAAAATGTGAAGAAGAATAGTCAATATTTCTAATGATACCCCAGCCACGAACGATGAGGATGCAACAAGCGATATATTACCCCTCAAACTTGAATTGCAGAACCCTTTTCAGGGGTTTACATGTAGGTGTATATACGTGTGGGTGTTATTCATATTTATGTATACATCTTTTGACACTCTCGAAGATGATGTTAATGACAGCAGTTTCAACTCCTCTCTCAGAAATATATCTGCTAAATAAATTGATGCATGGGTACGAACAGTATAGTCTGAGATGCATCATGTATGTAAACATTTCTATTCAGTTGCATGGTATTCATAATTCATAAACGTATTTTAACACGCCAGTTGATTAGACAGTGTGTGTATGTGTGTACCGGTATGACTATTATATGTGCGTGTGCTTGTGTGTGTGTGTGTGTGTGTGTGTGTGTGTGTGTGTGTGAGTGTGTGTGTGTATGGGCGCACGCGTGTGTGCGTGTGTTATTTTGTGTCTTACTCTTTCGTATAGATATGAACATGATGAAGTCCAGTGTATGATTAAAGTTTATGGACTTGAAACAATATCACTGATGATAATAATAATATGCACGATACGCAAATGAGTGAGGTGGCGCCAATATGTATTTGGGAATACAGACAACATCAATGAGAATATATTATGAGAGTCAAAGCAAAGGGTCATTATGCTTTATAGTTAAAGGGATAGTTCACCCTGAGAATTTGTTAGTTTCAATAAAAGCAAATTAGTGAAGGTTTGAGGAAAATCCGTCTAAGGTTAAGAAAGTTATGATCTTTTGAACGTTCAATTTTGTGACGTCACGTACAAGGTGATGTCCCATAATATTTGTACAGAATAATTCCATAAATTTCCCTTTATCTGTTTTTGTCACAACGGGATGACAAAATGAATCCTTTTAAAGATCATAACTTTTCTATCCTTTGAAGGCTTTCATCAAACCTTCACTAATATGTTTCTTTCATGACGGTGTCTGCTTTTATTGAAACGAACTTAATTTCAGGGTGAACTATCCCTTTAACAATGAGCAGCATATGCTTATAAGGCTAGCCTGCTGCTTAAATCCGTACTGTCAAGAAAAATTGAAAGCAAAGAAAAACAAGCAAGTGATACCTTATATGCACGCGGCCATACATTATTCAACAAGCATGGATGTCATGAATATGATGTTCGCCTGTCGCCAAAGGCTTATATGTTTTGCCGGAGTTTTTTTGTTTGTTTTTTTGTCTTCGTACTGAATGATTCTGAGAGGATAACGCACAGGTGTAGCAGGTCGTTCCTTTGACTCTCGATCAGGAGAATTAAAGGTCCGCTGAAGGTTCATTCAAGGCGAGATGCTGTGTGCCGCTACCGTTACCGCGTGCCGCAATGGCTCCTCTATCGGGGCTTACAAAGAGTTCCTCCATTCCGACGATACTTTGGAACACTTTGGCTTATACACGAGGGGGGATTTGGAGAGGTTGTGCTTTACCGCGGCGGGAAAATAGTGCCATCAACGTGCAGGAAGCGAGCTACACCGGCAAAACCGCTCCCATGTGAATGTACCTCCACATGGAAGCGTTTTGCCGCTTGCCATAATGCAACTTGTACTGGGCTGTTGATATGAAGTGTCTCTCCGCCATGTACCCCGGCAAAGCAGTGGACCGCCTTGCTGTTTACAGATTGATGAATGCTTTGATGTTCTTGCTTCACCAGCGTCAAACTTAAGGCGACAAGCGGTAGCGACAGCGAGAGCGGCAAAACGTTTCGATGTGAATGTAGCTCAAGGGTTCGAGCCCAGCAGCTGCCCTTAAGTTCTTCTGCGGGTCAGTTGAATCCACACTATCTGCTCTATGTATAAAGAGAGAGAAATAGAGATCTTGTATATATTTTCATTCAGAAAGAGAAGGTTTGGAGAAACCAAAGAGAGAGAGGGTTGGGTACAGAGAGAGAGAGAGAGAGAGAGAGAGAGAGAGAGATGAGATGAAGAGACAGGCAGAGGGGGAGAGGAGAAGAAGGGGAGGGGTAGAGAGAGAGGGGGATGAAGAATGCGAAGGGAGAGGGTGTAGGGAGAAAAAGAAGGGGGTAAAGAGAGGGAGAGAGAGAGGGTGTAGGGGGAAATAGATGGGGTAAGGGAGAGAGAGAGGGGGGAGAGTGAGAGAGAAAGAGAGAGAGAGAGAGATAGAGGGTGGGACAGAGAGAGGAAGGGGTAGAGAGGGGGAAGATAAAGACATAGAGAGAAAGAGGGGAAGAAATGAAGAGTGGGAAGGGAGTAGAGAGAGGGGTGGGGGGTGGGGGGGGGGCTAGGGAAAGAAGGGAAAATGAGGACTTGAAGGAGGAGAAATCAAAAAGGAAGAAGATGAGCAGAAGCAAAGTAATGAGGAAAGAAAACACTGATCACATCATCACGTGTTTCTGCCCGCACGCTCGTTCCTCAAAATAGGAAAAAAAAAAGCAGAAAAAAAGGCTCGTTTATAAATATTATATTCGTGTTTCCATGGCAATGATCCCCTCACCCGGGGCTTTTTTGCTCACGTGAATTGAAACTGGAGCCATTACGATCGGTATTCATCCCCAGGGTAAGTCATTTAGCAAGATAATCTTCTTATTGGACATGTTAGGTTAGACGCTTATTACACGGGGGGTCACGTGAGAAGACTGGATTTTTTACCCAATACCCCGACGCCCCAAGCACCTCTTTGCTCCTTAAGGTAATGGGTGGTGGTGGTCATGATGCCGGGCCGACATCGTAGCAGAGCAGGGGGGGGGGGGGGGGGGGGTGGTTCACTCGGCTGTTCTTAAGCTAAGAGCGGCTTTACGCACGACTGGTGACCCTTTCCTGTGCTAAAATCAGATTCTCAATAATTTTCATTCCCATCAGCTAAAGTTCAGGTCTGATGTTTATAAATTAGAATGTTTGCATTTAATAAGTGGCTGAATCCGAAGTTGATGATTTGTCAAAATTGATTAGGATTGTTGGAAATAAACTCCTACTATGTTAAAAACAGGAAGGAAGTTCCATCTAGCACAAGAAAGGGTCATCAGTTGTGCGAAAAGTCGTTCTTAGCTAAAAGGGACAGTCACCCTGATAATAAGTTGGTTTCAATGAAAGCAGAAACATGAAAGAAACATACATTTATTAGTGAAGGTTTGACGAATATCGGTCAAAGGAAAGTAAGTGATTAGATTTTGAAATTTCACATGTGCGAGGTGCTATCCCACACACACACACACGCACACACACACACACAAAATAAAATGTGTGTACCGAAGAGTGTATGCAATAGTGCAATCGCAACCGTTCAAGCACTTTTTATTTTCTAACCAAAAAAATAGATGCATTTGCCTCGTGGCCTTCGCCTACTTCTTTTTTCTTTTACGCTGCCCGTAATCGGTACCCATATCGATATTATCCCGTACCTTGTAACGTTGCCAGGGTAACCTTTCCCTGGTCTCATGTCTTAAAAGCAGAAATTGACGTCAATATAAATTAAAATATAAATTACAACGGAAATCAACGCATCTATGAAAGTGGTCATATCAATACAATGTTCCATATCTAATTTAATGTTATAATTCATCGTAATAGTTCAACATACTTTAAGTACATACATTTTTGAATCAACATTGTGAACATATCACTTACGATGAAAAAAAAATTAAGGTTTTGTAGAAGAAAATGGGAGAGCGTTGCAACGAATGTCTCCACGCTTTAATCATTTTGGGAACACATGGAAAGTAATTAGATTTTCGGTTTGAGACATTGATATTTCCTTAGTGCATCCGGTTTACACCGTTAACACAATATTGTGCAAACGTAATCACATCATAACATAACTTGAGATGGGTTTACAAGGATTATGGTGTTGAATTTGAATTAATACGATACAGCAATAATACAATTAGATTGAATAGGCAGACGAAGATTGTCCATGTGTCGAATACAATTACAAATGTATGTTTAAAGCAATATCCGTCACAAGCTTTCCGCCTCATCATGTCTTCTATACATTTAACACAAAAATATTTTGATATAATTTGTTATCATCAATGTAAATCTCATTGAAATGCTTCATTTCTTGATTTTATGAATACAAGTTGGTTTTGTAGGTATGGAAAATATGATACGAATGAAGGGACAAAATGTTTCACATTGAATTGAATTGAATGAAGCTGCGAAGAATACATAATGTGATGTGCATAATGTCCTCAAATAACACAGAGGACCAAAACGGCACAGGTGCATTAACATTCATAGTTTGGTTTATGCATGATGGGATCCCACTATTTCTACACAAACGATTCGAGATGAAAGTAAATACGTAATTCAATATGATGTTAGCCTTATTCAAGCTTCCTTTGAGGCTACACATTTTCAAATTCATAGCCTACTAAACCCTTGTTAGTGAACAATTACTTTACTTATATGTCCATGGTGAAATTTCAGGAGCAGCCGATCAATATACATGTATACTTTTATTTCACTTGCTTTAAAACGTAGGCATATACACGCAGAGAGGATAAAAATGCAAAAATACATGAAAGGATGAATCGATTAGATATAGATTTAGTGCTTAAGTGGGAGGATGCTAGGAAGGAAGCAGCCTTATAAACCGCTGACCTGAAACATGAGATTTGAAATTCATCAGCAACACGGTGCTACGAAACTCATAACACTGAATGATGGATCGGGACGAGAAAGAATAGAAAATCTGATTACATTGTACTTTGGTCTCTTTTTTTTTCTTTTTTTTAGGTTGCATGCCATATTTGATGCACTACGTCGTCACACAGGACAATCACTGGAAATAGTATATTCATCTATTCATCCCATAAGATAACATTTTCCTATTGTTATAGTAATTGTTGCCGTGATTACCAATGGGCATCATCACACGATACATTTTTTATTCAAGGAAACGTATATTCACGCCTCTCAATCACTATCATAAATCTGTCAACGATAAATGGCCGCCTATCCATCATTTCACGTGGGAGCTCTACTGATGAGGTCCTTTAAATTGCATCGGGTGTTTCAAAGTTCCATAATGTCCCTTTCCAAGAATTGCTGCAAGGTATATATTTTGTTTTATATTTGGAAAGTTAAATGACACGTGCGTGGCGCCATTAAGCAGCTTTCTTTAACGCGTAGCGCATCTTACTTGCTTTATTAATAGCCTAGTTTCCAGGCTTTTGGCCATGGTTAATTCAAACTTTAAAATAAGAGTCTGGTATCCATAAGACTAGTCACTTCTTCATTCTCCTCTTTTCTGCCTCGAGCCTGAGAAGGAATTAAGAATGAATAGTCTTCAGCAGCCAGTCGCTTATCAATGAAGATTGTTGTTTGGATTTTAAAAAAAATCCAACAGCCTGAAAGCGAGGCTAGTTTATGAAATACGAAACGTTTTATTGATGACTTGGTATCAAATACAGGACACCGGTGTTCAAAAGTGCTTTAGTGCTTCAGGCTAGGCCAAGACCAAAGGCACGTGTGCGCAAGAAGGTAAAGTGCGCGTGTGGCGCCGTGTGGTGCGGAGGGAGCGCGTGGGAACATCCGATCACAGCGCTGTAATGAGGCGTATGTGACGCGTTGACAACAGGGGGGGGGGGGAGGGGGGGGGGTCGGGGGATTCACATATCTTCAGGTATCTACAAGCGGTCGATCGATGAATCGGGTCAAGTCCTTCTTGATGAACGACTCCCAGAACGCTTTGGACCGCTTGAGTTCGCCTACACACTACAATCCCAGGAGTGGTTCAACATGTTCAAAGTAGTTAAAGGCGATCTACGAGCTGGATTACGTATGGTGAATATCATTGCGACACTGTTGATACAATCAGGACAATAGCGTGCAAAATTGTAGCACTCCTCCGATATCTGAACTAGTCTGGAACAACGAAAAACGCTCGACAAGTGCACATGAATGCTCGAAAGCCCCAAACCACTTTGCGAGGTGATCTGCGGAAGCGGTTCAGAGATACGCTTCCGATAACTCCTGGAACCAAATCGCTTTCATTGCACACACTAGCAGTCAGGGCTGGTTTACGAGCTGGGATGTAAAATCCACCCAGGACAGTGACCGGGAAATGATATGGAGGAGGGGGGGGGGGGGGCTGGAGGGAGAGGGGGGGGGGGCGTAGATGGAGCATTGTATTTTCATTGGACGGAGCGTGCAATGCGGATTATGTGGTCATACAAACTCATTACACACTAATCACACTAGTGATGCATTTTTGTACACAAAGTTCATTTTCAGTATCCCATCCATGTTACGCCTTGAGACGGAGAAACGCTCTGCACTCTCATCCATGCATCACGATAAAACCACCGTAAACGACACGATCCAATCAGTAGCACGATTCCTGCGACTGGCTGAATCACGGGTCCCGGCAATTGGATTAGTACAAGAAGGTGACGTCACCTTTCCAGTCGTAGGCCCCTTGCGACTGCAGAATCGTGACAAACTCGTGTCGCCTGCAGTGGCCTTTTAATAGGTGTTGTACCAGGCCAGCGTGGAGTCGTCATCAATGTTTCAAAGTAATTCTCCTCTTGTTAAAGAGGATTAAATTTTCTTCGGATCACTCAAAGCCGGTGAAAAAAATATTCTCTCTTTTCTTACCGCGACTCACTTTCTGAACGGGCAATGTCGGGTGCAAATATAACTTGGGGGTGTTTCACCAGGTTGTTTGTTTGTTTGTTCGTTTGCTTGTTCGATTTGTTTCTGTTTTAACATAGTGGGAGTTAATATCCAATAATCCTACTCAAATTTGACAGATAATAAACCTTGTATTCAGATTCTTGATAATAACAAGAAATTTTGATTTATTAAGATCAGATTTCAACTTCAGTTAATGGGAACCAAAATCATTGAGAATCTGATTTAGGACAAGAAAGGGTCACCAGTCGTGCGTAAAGTCGTTAGTAGCTAAGAACAGGTTGATGAGACACCCCCTGGACACTCTTTAAGATGCTTTCGAATTTTCACAAACGTGAAGGGAGAAGAAGATCTACGTTAGTAGTATAGGGGTACATATAGATATATCAATTTATGATCCGGATTTTTATTCGCTTAAAAAAGGTTATTATCATAATTCTGAAATATTGTTACTTTAGACAGAATGGAGAATGATGCTACTGTTGATGCCTCTCAGGTTTTCTAATTGACTTTCTTCTCTCTCTTTCTTCTTTCTTCTCCTTCCTCTCTCCTCTGTCGTTCCCTGCGCTTTCGCCCCACTCACTTGAACACAATATTGATTGAGTTTACATTTGGCTCTCCTCTCTCTCTCTCTCTCTCTCTCTCTCTCTCACACACACACACACACACACCCTATTTTCCCCCTCTCTCCTCCCTATCTCTCACCTTTCGATCCGTGCGCTTTCGCCGCACTCACTTGAACACAATATTAATTGAGTTTACATTTGGCTCTCCTCTCTCTCTCTCTCTCTCTCTCTCTCTCTCTCTCTCACACACACACACACACACCCTATTTTTCCTCTCTCTCCTCCCTTTCTCTCATCTTTCGATCCGTACGCTTTCGCCGCACACACTTAATGAACACAATATTGACCGACTCTACAATGTTGTCTCCTCAATAATCTTGGGTCGGGATTAGATGAGAAACCCTCTCCACCTTTACGTCAATCAATCATTTACGATGTTCATCATAATCTCATAAATGTCACATTACACACGAACTCAAACAAAGTTGAGGCTCCCTAGGGCAAAAGGATATACATATAGGGTGGTTATGTGTGTGTGTGTGGGGGGGGGGGGGGTGTACGTGCAGTGTTTTTAATATCTTCCTTCTTCGTCCCCTTTTCACTGATTTGTTATGAAGTCCGAACTATGATTTATGTTTTTTCTTTACAATTCTAAGTCTATGTATTTATGTTGAATAAAGTTCCCTCAAAATTGAAGGATATATGGGTATGTTTTAGTGGGAATTTTAAAAAGGAGGAGAAAATGGAAGGAGAGAAAGGGATATAGAAGATCAGAATTATTCTAAGTGTTAAATAAAACTGTTGACACTTTTCACAAAGAAGTTATAATAAATTACAACTTGAACCAAACTGATATCAACACATCATATAAAGTCAAGGGATGTCACCATTCTTAGAAGCAGGTTTTGTGACATTTCATCAATTACTTTTCTTGAAGTAAATCTGTGCCTATTTGATGAGATTTTCACTTTTGGACAAATCTGGAGCTTTAAATTTGTGTGTATCAGATAATTAATTCACAACATAACAATAGCCATCGTACACCACACACGTCAGCCCACAAGTTATTTTGTGCCAGAAGCATCATGCGTTATTTTTGACACTGTGATGGAAGTTGCTCGCTGATTGACAGGTGTGATACATAAGTGGTAATTGTTTTGTTCTCAATTAGTTATCTGATACGTTTGCCTCTGGTGATTTCAATCTCAGGTATTTTCAATGAAAGCACTAGTGAATACATAAACTTTGAAACAATACAATTTCATATAAGCCCCGACCCAAACGACCATTCACTTCGAGTTCCAGAATCTAAATGAATTGATAAAAAGGCTTTAAAAACACAGACTACGTCATGACATTGTTTGACCACCTTTCATTTAAATCATCAGTCAAGAATCCTACGAAACTAGGAATTTAGATGGAAATTGTAGAGGTGTGTGTTTAGTGTTTGTGTGTGTTTTATGTGTGTTTAAGCAAGGATATTTAAGTTACGTGGAGTACCATCGGCCGTTTAAATGCAGATTCATTTACTCTTCTAGTCACAAATTAACGCATTACAAAGAGATTCTCTTTGATCCCACATTCGAATCCGCCGATTCTACGGATAATTTTTGCCTGGATTTGACGTATAAACAAAACAGGATGCGAAGAAGAATTTAGGAAAGTATCCTCACCCCATATGCTTACGTAGCTGTGACATGTCATACCTATAATGCATTTAGAAAGATTCAATTGAGGAATATTGGTAAAATAATGTAAAAAGGCTATAAACGTGATTTCAAGTTTCAGTACAAAAATCTCGATTTCACAATGTTCTGCATGATATTCCATTAAAAGTTTTTAGAAACGTTACTCTAAGATATTTTCCTCTCAGAAAAGTAACATGACACATGTTGCCAAATTCGCGCCAAAACTATTATTGTCATCGAGAAAAATATCAAATTTCGTGTTCGCTTGTCCTCACTAACTACATAACAAGCACTTAGTGACAAAATTAAGAAAGCTGCGAAAGCTGGAAAGTGTATGTACATGTATGTATAGTTGGAATATGCATGACCTATTATAGAATCCAGGTGAACGTGACGCAATCTCGTATGCATCATACTACTAAAGGGCATATAATGTACTGGGAAGGCAAAAAAGCCTTAAAAATATAATTGTTAGCAATCTTCTTGCCAATGGTCTTAAATTCATGTATTGTCTATTTTAGAAGCTTGCTGAAAGTTATTTGCCCTCAAATGATCTGCATTTGGAGTAATGAGTGATTAAATCACAAATCCTCAAAATGTTCGGCCCGAACATTTTGAGGATTTAATCATTAATAATTAATTACTCCATATCTGGATCATTTGAGGGCAAATAACTGTCAGACAGCTTCTAACATGGACAATACATGAATTTAAGACTATTGGCGAGAAGATTGCTAACAATTACCTTTTGAAGGCTTTTTTGCCTTCCCAGTACAGTATATGCCCTTTAAGAGCAGTTGCCAGTCATGAATATTAAGCGGCGGTTTCAAACAGAGGGATGGTATCCATTTCTTGAAATATCCTTTGTCTCAGATTGAAATAAAAAAAGGAGGAAATGAAAGGGCAACCTTTGTGTGTGTATGTGTGTTTCTGTGTGTATGTGCGTGTTGGTGTGTGTTTGTCTTCGCGTTTGTGTTTGTATAAAATTATATACCATAAGGTAAGTGTGTATGCGTGTGTGTGTGTGTGCGTATTGTGTGTACAGTATTAGTATGTCCGCACTTCAATGTTCAAAAGTGGTTGCGTGTGTGTGTGTGTGTGTGTGTGTGTGCAGGTGTTTGAGTGTTCGTGTTTGTGCTCATGTGTACCGTAAGGTAAGTGTGTGTGTGCGTCATTACGTGTTTTCGTGAGTGGGTGTATGTGTGTAGGAATGTGCGCGTGTAGGTATGTGTTTTCGACGTGATCGCTACGGCACGTAGCGTCTTGCTTGATAGTGAAGAAAGTCGCCTTCTATTTTTATCCTAATGGCTTTGCTAGGAGCTCGCCTTTGATGGATTCTCAGAGAGTGACTTTAATGACTGACATATTTGTACAGATTTCGAAGAAGCGTCACATAAGCCTTTATACATTAGATGGTACGTTTTGCCACACCAACCGTATCATATATCCGAACCTAAGGTAGCGTATCTTTTACACAGGCCTGACATATACTTGAATGGAAACCACCGTTCGCAAGACACATGTCTTAAGGCACTTATCGTAAATCGATACTATGTACCTTTTACCGTGTCATTAATTTTTTTTTTCTCTGTAATGCGCTTAAAAACAGTGTATGAAGTGCTTTACAGTGTTATAAATCATTATTGTCAGCATTAGTACTGTTGAAGAAAATGGTAGCGCATCCTATTAACTGGCCTGAAATATAAAGTAGTTTAGAAGCCACCATATCAAGTTACATCATTTGAGGCAATTGTAAATTTATATGTATGTACATTTTCTACAATGTCGTGTATTTCTTTTTTTTTCTATTGTATTTAGAAACAGAATATAAAGCACCGTATGAATGTTATTTCTTTAATAGTGTTACTATTTTAAACATTATCATTATTATTATCATCATCATTATTATTATTATAATTATTGTTATTATCATTATCATCATTGTTATTAGTATTATCACCACTTTTACTATTTCTATCATTATTATTATGAATATCATATATATTATTATCATTGTTATTATTATTATTATTATTATTATTATTATTATTATTATTATTGTTATCACCATTATTATTATCATTATGATCATTATCATTATTATTATTTTTATTATTATTATTATGATTATCATTATTGTTATTGAAGAGAATGCTCTCTCATTTTGTACGTTCAGTTGTTGAATTTTAGCACTAGTAATAGAGACAAATATAACAAAAAACATCATTTGTTTGCAGTTCAGAACTTTCCTCAGAATTCAGAGCAGGAACTGAGAAGTGATTTCTACCGCTCGTTACTTTCAAAATTGATGTTCTCCCTATGGACCTGTGCATTGACATCTTTATGTCCAGCCTCTCGACCAAAGCGATTCGATCATATTAACTCCTTCTGTGCCAGATAAAATGCTGCTCTATGTGATTTGTGTGTATTACCAGTGCTAGAATGCATCAATGGCATAAGGAGTTAACTCCTTCTGTCCCAAACAAACTGCTGCTCTAAGGGATTTGTGTGTGTTACCAGTGCAAGAATGCATCAATGGCATAAGGAGTTAACTCCTTCTGTGCCAAACAAACTGCTGCTATATGGGATTTGTGTGTGTTACCAGTGCAAGAATGCATCAATGGCATAAGGAGTTAACTCCTTCTGTACCAAACAAACTGCTGCTCTGTGGGATTTGTGTGTATTACCAGTGCAAGAATGCATCAATGGCATAAGGAGTTAACTCCTTCTGTACCAAACAAACTGCTGCTCTGTGGGATTTGTGTGTATTACCAGTGCAAGAATGCATCAATGGCATAAGGAGTTAACTCCTTCTGTGCCAAACAAACTGCTGCTCTATGGGATTTGTGTGTGTTACCAGTGCAAGAATGCATCAATGGCATAAGGAGTTAACCCCTTCTGTCCCAAGCAAACTGCTGCTCTATGGGATTTGTGTGTGTTACCAGTGCAAGAATGACACACAAATGATTAAATATCTGTACTTAAGAAGATGACATGTGCTAAGATGGGATTGCATGTTATGAATAATGTCATCATGTTCGTTATCAGTGTTAAACATACACCCAGTAAGGATTTGATTTGATTTGATTTTATTTATTTTTCCATAATAATTTTCAACAAAGATATACAACTTAATACAAGGAATTAACAAGGTATAAACAAATGTATATCAGAACAGTTCATCTTGAACTGGCACACCAAGTGTACAAATTATTATGGAGGGAAAACTAAAAAAAATAAAAGCATAGCTTGTAAGGTAAAGGTACCCTTAAATGACGTAAAGGCCAATGGTACGGAAACTTAACATGTGGTAATTCAAGTAAAAAAAAAGCATTTTCCTTCTTAAAAGCAACTACATGACTGTGATTATAATCTAAAAAGTAAGGATAGCATGCTCTATTGGGCAGGAAATGACGAATGTGCAGTAAAACAAGGTTAGAACAACCAAACGTGAATCTTAAAGTTGCAGATAATCAACAAGTACATGCTACAGACGAAATGCAGTAAAATGGGCAAAAGAGCATACCTTTCTGCACTACATAAATCAATTTTTGTCGTTTATGGAGCTTATTTCTAAACAGGTTAAGAGTGTGCCCTACGGAACGTCTGGAGGGCATAAGGTTCTTGACTCAGAAATGACTTTCTCGCTCTCTGAGGGGGAGTTATTTCTCTTCTGTAACCCCTGATAGCAAGCATGGGTGCTGACTGAGCAACTGTTGATTTGGTTTCTTTAATTCATATTTTTGTTTTTTTTTATGTTGGTTTGTATTCAAATTTTTCCAATGTCTATTCCCCCCAGCCCAATACACACACACACACACACACACACACACACACACACATCTTGTCCCTCTCTTTGAGATTTTCTTTCCCATTTTTTTGCTCTCACCCCTTTATTTAAAATGGCTATTGAATACATTTTGTTAGCACGTGACAATTCAGATAAATCTTTGCAATGCTAGTATATTGTAAGTACGCTATGAGCTTACGTAAGCGTGGCACTGATTTATTAGGAATAGATGGTGTCCTCATGGAAGGTCCATGGTGTCACCGTGCATTACCAGCCGCCCATGTCTGTGCATGAATTTGCCAATACAGACCACCTTTTTACACTTTTCCACTAGCATGTCTCGTTGTATTTTTGTGTTGTTTTCACATGTTCCCGCGTACGGTCTGTGTCATTTCAGACACAATTTTTACATACACTTTTCGACAAATTTTGAATTTCGAATGAATTACTCTTTATACCTTCCAATCACTGTTTTTTCCTTCAAAAATCGGAAAAAATAGCCGTGAGTGCGCATTGTTCCTCGAAATATGTTATTGGTCTAAGGCCGATATTTTGAGTACATTTTATTAAATTTTACGCTTTAGGCATCTGATAAGTAATATTCTGTTTTATAATTTGCATCATGGGTTGGGGATATAACTAATGATAAGAATTAAAAATTGAAAAGGCATCCATTCTGGTACAAGATAAATCTATATTTTAGGAATTTGTATACAGCATTTCACCATCGTAATTACTTTTTTGAACGCGAGATAAATGTTAAATGATCATCAAATCTTCAAATTGGCAACGCATTGAAAAGGGTGAAATCACGCTTTTGCTCTTCCAATTCGCACAATATTATCTTGGGGTCAATGTTAAAATGGCCACTGAGTTAGCAATGGCATGTACGTTACGTTCCACGATGAAGATCTTGTTTTTAAACGCTGTTGCCAATTTGAGAGGCAAATAATGATTAGTTTTCCCTTTAAAAGCCTTGGTCCTGAATGTATTGAAGAACTAAAAAATAGCAAAATAGTTTCCAGCGTTCACAACCTCGTCCTGTGATATTCACAAACATTGCGCTGGAGAAAAGAAATGATAAGTGAGTAATGATGAAACATCATCATGTAAAGAAACATTATGTTCTGAGCATCGCACTGCGTCACGTGTCCCATGCGTGATCATGTTCCTAGTGGGCGCGACTGGTACTTGGTCACGTGCCATTGTTTACCCAATCAAAACTCATCAGAGTGCTTCCATCAGATTTCACCGATATCGGCTCAAGGAGTGAGAAATTTGCTGGCAACAGGTTAAAGGTACAGTTCACCCTGTACAGTTTTCAATAAAAGCAGACACGTGAAAAAACATATTAGTGAAGGTTTGATGAAAATACGCTGAAAAAAATAGATAGTTATGATCTTTTAATTTTTTTATTTTGTGACGTCATGTAGGAGGTGCCATATGTTGTGTACAGTTTCAGTGTACAGTAAATATTTATCAACAAGATATGTATCCTCTTACTTGTGCATTTGATACATCATTAGAAACACTTTTTCACACACGTACATCTATGGAAAATATTTATTCCGTTATCAAAAACAGAAAAGGGCAATTTATGAAATCATACAGAGTACAACATATGGGAAAGCACCTCACACGTGCCGTCACAAATTTGAAATGTCGAAAGATCATCACTTTCATTATCCTTTGACGGATTTTCATCAAACCTTCACTAATATGTTTCTGCTTTAATTGAATCAACTTATCATCAGGGTGAACTATCCCTTTAAGATAGGACCACATGGAAGCAGTTTGCCGCTACGGTTTGCCGCTACGGTTTGCCACCTGCACTTTGACGCGAGAGGTTTCCCGCGACGGGCGGCGTAAAGACGCATAAAGCAGGTGGCGTTTATGTACAGGTTATTTCATCACATGTTTCAATATGAAACGTTTCCGGGGGAAACACAATTGGTGGCTGTTATAGACACGTGGTCTTTCTATACAAGGTTGCTGGAGCAGATGTGATTATACACTCCTCGATTGGCAGGTTAAGGGTTAAAATGCATCTTCAAGTTTCTTTTTATTCTGAAACATTTTAAAATAGGTCTGTTCCGTGAAAATAGTTACACCTCTTGTCATGCTTGTGTTCAGTGTTGCCAAAAATTCTCAGCCCGAGTAACGGTAAGTAGCCGTAAAACTTCGCCGAATTTAGCATAAAGTATTTCAAACGGAAATATCGCAATTTCAAGGCTATACAGCATGATGATACTAGGTGAAAATGTATGATTGGCAATGGAGAAATTAGCAAGTTAGAAGTAGCCCGCAAAATTTAGTATCGAAGTAGCCCAAAAGTAGCCCAATCGGGAGCCTAAATCGCGGCTTTGGCAACACTGCTTGTGTTTTTGACCTAGTTTACACCATGTAGCTATACACTACCTGTCAAAGCTAAAAGAACGTATTAGACAGCTTTATTTCAGACATCCGGAATTCGACGAATCGATATTATTCCTTACAAATTCTGAGATAACGCATCCATTATGTTTATAAAAAGAAGCACTTACAAGAAAACTGTCGTGTTCATATCACTACAGCGTGACAGCGTTTGAATGATGACAAGCATCGCAAATTCTGTCTTCTTGAATAAGCGAGTTCGTCGTTGCAATGTGCGAATGAGCAGATTATTGCTGGTACGAATGACCTCGGGTCGATCGTACCACTCACAGAGAAAAATGAAAATTCATTAGATAGTCGACCACGTTTTTTATTCATGATCATGCAAATATGACTACAGCGATTCAGCTCTGAAAGGTAAAAGAACATTCCACCATGTGCACATGTGTATTTTGTTGTTCTGGGCACACTGTAAAATGTCTTTACATCCATCATCCAACACAGCTTCATTAACAAATCCCAGTCTGCAGTCTATAGTATTTGATTTAGTGGATTGTCCGACCATGGTGTTACTAAAAACTGGTCTATTAGAAGAGCAAGTTCGTATTGTGTCGTTGCTGTTCGTTGCCAGCCAATGTCTAAAGATAATACACATATCCCATCATTATCAGATTATACAGTTATAGTTAATAAATCACATATGCCTGTACCACTTGATAACTTAATTAAAACCAAAAATCATATTCTGCCATGAAACATTCTGGCCACATTTTAAATAAAAATTGCCTTTCACCTGATATGTATGCGATCTTTTTTAATTGGGTGGAAGCCAAGATGAATCTATGGCGGAAAGTTCCAGATTATATTCCAGCATATTAATGAACAAGTTCCGCTTTGTAGGAAACATTAATATTGGCGATTTGATACTTTACACTATGATCATGGTTGTTTCGAGCACATTTCAAAGGCTCCCTTTTAAATTTTCTTTGCGTAACAAAATACCATGTACATAATGTTATCCTACTTTCAACGCATATTAATGACGAAGTTCCACTAATACCTCAAGGTTATACTAACTGGTTTAAACCAGATATCATCGACGGTTAGCGATTTAATCATTTGATAATAAACTATGATAACGATGGATGGATGCACCCTTTTCCTCATGTAGGCAAGCTGTGAAAACTGACATGCTAGAACTTAATAGTGACACATGATCCTCACCTATGATCGGACTGAAACTTTTGCAGGCAGCTCTTCGATTGAAGTCGTGCAAATCAGTCCGTCGCTTTGATTCAACGGCTATACAAACTCTGCTAACCTTTGTTTTATGGCATCATACTGTGATTTTTTTCATTATTGTTTCAAATCTCTCTTCCCCTCTTCCGTACCAACTCTCCCTGCCTACATAAATTTATGTTCCCCCTTTCCCTCGTTTATGTTCTACACCCCTCCTTCTCCCTTTACTCAATTCCCCCTCTTTCCTTCCCTTTACCCCACCCCTCTTTCTCTCCCCTCTCACTCTCCCCTCCCCCCCCCCTCCCCCCCCCCCTCCCCCCCCCCTCTCTCTCTCTCTCCCTCATTATATTTCTATCTCTTCCCCTCCTTTGAATGATCTATAACACTTGTATAGCGCTTCAATCACTGCTTCTAAGCTCTCCCCCCCCCTCTCTCTCTTCCTCTCTATACCCCCCCCCCTCCCAATTCTTCTTTCGCCCGCTCACCATGCATAACGTCAATGTACCCTATTTTCTTCAGGTTTTCAGGAGGAAGAAAAGAATAATTCCCGTTCATACCATTGTCTATATATAAATGTCCCAAATAACATATATAATGAACTTCCTCAACTAAAACCGCAAATGTTGCATAAAACTCGGTTACAAACAAACAAAATTGCACAGATACTTACATGAACATGTAGGTAATGGAACTACACTCTTAATTTAATTTGACAATGGTTTCGTAATCGTTGTTCAAAGTATCATAAGTAGCGGTTTGTCAACAGTAGCATATGGCTGCTTCTTTACTACAGCACATACCTTCGTTAATTACAATCCGGATGACTTAATCGGCAATTTAAATTAATTAACTATCGCTGAAATCTTAACTTGCGCTAGCCAGCAGATGGTACAATATAAACTCTTCTCAAGAACGCCATTGTATTTAATTAGGTAATCAAGCCTGCAATTAATGACAGATCAAGGTTCCGAGCACATTAAAGAAGGATGGAGTGTTTACAGCGAAGCTTGTAATGGTATGCTGTGGTGTGTGATTTTTACATGTAGCTGCATTGGCAAAAGTATTGTGATGATGTGGCAAATGCAAATTCCTAAATGGTGTTTATTTCTCACTGAAGTATACATGTTACTTGTTTGTTTAATATGTAAACCATGTTGTGTTATATGTCAAGGCAGGGCCCTATGGTAGAACAGTGTTCAACCACTGAAGGGGCTACCCTTGGTAAATAATATCAATGAATAAAAATAAATAAATATATGCGAATATTTACAACTAGGTGCCATTATCATTATCTCAAAGCAAGCGGACAGGCTAGTGTCGTTATTTCACAAAATCAAATGTATCAGCTGTTTAACGGCGTTTGCACAAAATTATTGTGAATTACATTTTGAAGTCTGATAAATGCAAATGTTGCTTCCCACACTGTTTCTACCCAATCATCGCACAGTGTTATTATTCAAAATGATATGGTACAGACTGCTCTTCCGGCTGTTGGACATTTGCATACATTTTATTAAAAGTTTCATTCGGATCTAATACTGACAACGTTAATTCACCTTCTTCCCGTCCGTTTGAGAAGAACTCTCGAGTTTGAGTTTGAGTTTGAGTTTGAGTTTGAGTTTGAGTTTGAGTTCGAGTTCGAGTTCGAGTTCGAGTTCGAGTTTGAGTTCGAGTACAAGTTTGATTTTGAGTTTGAGTTTGAGTTTATTTAGCGATAGCAATAACAAGAACAATGTTTTAACAACCTTAACAAAAACAACATAATAATTCAGAAAATTAAGTAATTATTCTAGTATAAAACCTACAGATTTAAATACTAACATGATTATATTACGTAATAAAAGACCATAATATGGATAACTTACAGTATTTACAATAGTAAAAATAATTATTACAGATATTGTTGTTAAAATGGAACAAGAGGGCAGTACAAGTGTTATTCAAGCCTGATTCCTAGTGACTAGTCTACCACAACCAGACTTGTTCATTCTTGAGTTTGGATTAGAAATGCCAGACATCCTTGAAGAGAGGCTAACTTAGAATGGTACTCTGAGAGATAAACAAACAAACATGATATCAGAAGCGTCAAAAACTGAACGACAGGCCAGTGATTTATGCTGGTAGAGTAGGGCCGTATGCCTGTCACGCCGGTGACAGTGCCCTTTGAAGTGCCGAATGCCCTAGCCTGCTTTCCAGGCCGGTAGTACTTTTAAAATCAATTATTCTTTAAAGGGGTCTGGCTGCAGTAGACTTATCATTCTCACTTTCTTCTCCGACTCCCGCACTGAGAAAAGAGGATGATGATACAGTGAATATGTAGTCTTAGATTATTAGACTATTTTTTTTAGTTTGGATTGGAAAAAAATAATGTCCAAAAACCTGTAAGCGAGGCTAAGCCACCCACAGAGCGGCAACCTTTCAACAGTATTATTCCATGAATATTATTGTGTTGTTGACAAAATGGTGATGCATATACATGTATATTATATTCAAAGTACAAAATGATAAACACATCGGAGAATGTGTTATGTATTACATGTCATGTTATATAATATGTTACGTCCATGTTATGTTATAGATGTCCATCTATTCATATGTAAGAGTGTGTGTGTGTGTGTGTGTGTGTGTGCTGTGCGTGTGTTTGTTCGTGTGTATGTGTCTGTGCGTGTGTTTGTGTGTGTGTGTGTGTGTGTGTGTGTGTGTGTGTGAGTGTGTGTGTGTGTAATAATGTTTCTTTAATGCACTGTTTCTTAGAAATTACGAGAAGTTTCTTTAATGCACTGTTTCTTAGAAATTACGAGAAGTATACCCTGTCCTGTATCATGTACTACCTAGTTCCGGAACAGATTCATCTTGTGATTCTCGACACGTCTTAACTTTCGAGATGATCTTAAGCCATCCAGATCAGAAAGGAAAACATAACATTGCGCAATACTACCATCATAAAAGAATTGTGTTACGTCATAGGTCATGCCGTCTGGAACGCCTTATCAAATGATAGAAGAGAAAACCTATCCATCAAAATTTTATAAGAAAGACAACATATTGTATTTTTGAATAGTCACATTATAACCATTGTGTTGCGTAGGATGATTATGACAAGAACAACAACTCTATTTTGTGATTAGGAAAATACTACCAGAGAGAAAAAAAAATGAATTTGATTTCTAAACAATGCGCCCTTATACATCATGATTTCCATTAACATGAACAGATAATGAAACTAGAAAAAAAAAATAAGTGAGCAAACATACCACTGAAAAATCAAATGAATCCAATGAAATGACATCGTTTTCATAGCAACACTTTGTTGTGCATACGTCATAATTGGAGTAAGATTTGAAGTGTCGAGGTTGGCCGGGGAATGGAGGTGGAAGAGAGAAAGAGGAAAATTCCTTCAAGACGCGTGGATCTTTTACATTGGCTTAATACGGTAATCACGCAATCGATAAACGCCATCTGCATTGTTACGTAAGAATCCATGCATAACAAAGTACATAAATCAAAGCGGCAGTGATGTCTATTGACATGTGTACGTTATTCGATTAATTAAACCGTTGTTAAAAGATTATACATGTCCCCTCATGGCTTTTACGATCGCCACATCGCCATGTTGACTTGTTAATCACTATATCAAATACCAGCGATCGGACGCGAGCAAATTACGCGATGAAAATCAAACGGTACGCGCTCGCGCCTCATAAGCAAGTACATGTGATGTGTTAACTTTCTTTTATAATAAGCTCTGCATACCTTAATGAGAGAAGCAATAGTGGTAGGTATAGTTAATATATAAATTTTCCCATTCATTTACAGGATGAGGCACGCTATCATTACTGTTGGGTGTATGCTTTGAGTGTCGTTTCTAATTGGAATTTCAGCAGAAAGCCCTTTCATTTTAATCAAGTTTAATTGCCCCTGTATGTAAGACTAGCTAATAGTAATGAATTATGATTATAATAATCGGCTTTTACAGAGCGCTTTCCAAGTACGAGGTACTACCCACAGCACTTGATTATGAACCTAGCTTTAGAAAGCAGTCATAGATGAAGCTAGTTGATCTAATTAGAACAGGAAAACTATATTCCTGCCAGGTACTCATTTACTGCACCTTGGTTGAGAGAGACAAACTTGAGTGAAACACCTTGTCCAAGGGTGTACGCACCGGGCTGGGCTTGAACACAGGATCTCTCTGCGAGAGTCAAGAGCTCTCAACACCAAAGCTATCTATAAACAGAGTTTGGCCAACTCGGTTTCAATAGGCCGCAACATGGCGCGTGTTGCTTTGTTGGGCAAGCGAATAAAAAAGGAATGTGCCCTATATTGTAACCGAATGAAACCAGGTTGGCCAAAATCTGTATTTAGATGGCTCTGCTCACCACTATACCAGAGTGCCCTCGATGTAAGATTCTGTAAGAGTAAGATTCCCTGAAACTCTGGGGTATAGATTCTATGTTTTCGTGTCTTTTCTGGTGACAAGACATGGCCTGGTGGTTAGGTCCCTGCCCGGTAAGCAGTGTGTCAGGGAAGCATTATATAGACCTATGTTTTACATTATGTATTCACCCAGAGGACGAGTTGTGCGGAGTCTGGTTTACGACGGTTCTCGAATGGAAGTTCAACAATGATTCTTGAATCAATCACTTATGTGTGACTGTGTCGTAGAAGAAGAAGAAGAAGGAGAGGACCTGGGGAAGCGGTAGAAGAAAGTAGCCGTAACAGCAGTAGATCCAGGGTCAAAATCCCTCTGGTTCCAAGATGATCTGACTTGATTTTTCAGACATTTCCAAGAAGGAGCACGCTATCCGTAAATACCTTCAATGCGATCAGAAAAAGTACGATTTTGCAACTAATTATGTTTTTTTGTTTGTTTGTTTTTTAGAAATAGTAGTATTAGCAAAGGAAATAATACGTATGTGTGCTTAGTCATGTAACAATATGATAAACATGTTTTGATGGACACTATAGGAAACCGGAGCCAACTTCAGATTGCTACAAGATATGGGGTACCAGCCATATGGCGAAAGGAATGAATTTATCATGTTTGTTTGTTGTCGACCTTTTGAATGTTTCTATAGCGATTGCAACATACCGGAAATAACACCAATCCAGATCAACATTTCCAGATCTGCTAAGTGGCTATGATCCCGGTCGATGTGTTATTGCTGGTACGGAGTAGGCCTATAGGACAGAGTGATGTTTGTTACAGTCATTCGCTGGTAGAAACTTAGAAAGAAGGAAATAATAAAATGCAATAAAGTTTATTAATTTCCCGGAACTGTTATTCTTATTCGATGCGGTCGAGTTTGGGTCATTAAGTAGTATTTGTGATCGAAATTGTAAGGGACAGAGAGAGACAGAGACAGATAGAGACCATGGAGACAGGGAGAGAGATAGAGACAGAGAGACAGTGAGAGTGAGAGAGAGAGAGAGAGAGAGAGAGAGAGAGAGAGAAGGGGGGGAGGGAGAAAGGGTGCCAGAAAGAGACACACAAAGGGGGTATTACAAATTATACATTGAGAAGTGGGAGAGAGAGAGAGGGGGGGGGGGGGGGACAGACAGAAGGGGGTAGAAAGAAAGGTCGATGGAGACACGGGGAGCGACAGGGTCAGAGAGTGAAAGGGGAAAGGAAGAGAGATTAGGATGGGGAGAATCTGATGGAGGACATAAGGATATATCAACGTTCTTGTCATCTAACGTTCAATGTGCAAATATTGAAAAGAAAGCTGAGAAATTCCAAAAGCATCACCGTACTCAATATCATGACAAATGGACATTGTTGAGTCCACCCTATTCTCATTGGACTTAAGAAATCGCGAAGTTAGGGTAAAAGTTGCCTAGCAACCGTGCCAACAGCCGTCCGAAACTTCGCATGAAACTTCGCAAGTCAGAGCGCGATTTTTCTAACTTCTCGATTTTTTGGTGTAATGTGAACACGATTGTAAAATTTTGCGATTTTTAACTTCGTGATTTTTTGTAATGAGAATGGCCCTCATATTCATTCGATCACAACATACCTCGGAGGAATTTATTGGGTTGGATGACCCTGCCGTTTTAAACAGAGCCTCATTTCGGATGACAGATGATCAAAATCATTTTATTGATAAAGGACCGTATTTTCCGCTACGGTCCTTATAGGACAGTATGTGTATGAACGGGCATGTGTGTTATTAATGTGTATGATTGTAATAGTATCTACAGATTGTTTGTAAAAATCTCTAAATGATTTTCCTACGAAAATGTCTATATTTTTATTTTTATTATAACACAAATTTGTTTTTTAATTGATCTCTTTTGCTCAGTTTGGAGGGTTTGTTTCAACTATATTTCCATGCCAAGAGAGAGATAGTTCATTGCCATACGTCCAGTATCATTAGCAATGTATCGGTAAACTTCTTGCTTGGTAGTTTGTATTTTTTTTCATCGTTGTTGCCCATTCTGCAAAACAAATGCGCACATTTCCATGTGGTTTGGTAGAATAGACGCAAACTTTATTCACGTCGTTCAAACAATACGTTGCTAATGGGAACCTAAAAGCTTGTCCGAGGTTTGTCCGAGTAGCAACAACTAATAGATTCAAAGTGCATTCCATGCATTGAATCTGAATCACGAAATACAGGTGAATGCAACAACGCGTTATTACCCTGTTAAGGGGGAAGTTGTGAATAAATTACGAAAATAGTCTATTGTGTACCTGCGGTAACTTTGGCACGGTCGATAATAATGCAAACCATGCAAAGTCACCTTGTGCACGCACTTCTTACCAACCCTGAGACCTTTGCATTATATGTGTACTACGAGGTGTTAAAGGTGATACTTATAGGAAATAAAATCAAAAAGATATACTTTATTTTATAATTGAATGAGTTATTAAAGCAATTTATGTAGCTAACATGCCATGAAAGTGTTCAGTTTTGTGTTAAATGAAAGTCAAATTTCACTAAATTGACTCTTTTCCTGACCCACGGAATCGCCTAAGGGAAAGTGGCGTTGTGTGTACGTCACAGCTGGGATATGCTTCACAATGACCATTGTGTATCACACCTGTTAATCTACTAGCAACTGCCATCACAGTTTCATTAACAATGCCTGATGCTTCTGGCGGAAAAGAAGCTGCGGATTGGCATGTGTGATGCACAATAACGCCTCCCGTTTCTTACGTCAGACCTAAAGGCCGTTTCGGATGACAGTAGGTCAAATTTGTCCCCGAGAATACGGTGATTGTTTTCACCCTAATTTCGCTTTTTGGAAAGTGATATATTGTTTGAATGTCATCCGAGCTCATTGTATGGCTTATGAGCTTTCTGTAGATGAATATCTTCATATTTTTGGATTTTCTATGAATATCACCTTTAAGGTGGCGGATAACAGGAAAGGTGAAGAGTAGCAACAACTAATATGAATTCCACCAATTTAAACTGAATCACCAGATACAGGCGAAGATCATAGCGTCTTAGGGTTAAAGCTATGAATACATTGCGAAAACGGTTTATTCAAAAGCCCTGTACGATGGAATTATGCAACACTTAAATAGCACCATTCTAACATCCAGCGGGTATCGTCGTACAATACAACGTAAAACCAGCGATAAGCTACACATTTAACTTAGCATGTTCTCTGAATACATACGGTCATGACTCTGTGTGTACCACGGGTCTGTGTGTATTACTGACACTACGGACACGATCTTTTGTTATGCGGGCAAAATTTCAAAGGGTCCCTTTGAAATGTCCGCATAACAAAAGACCATGCTCATAGTGTATGAACGATTTCGGGCACGATACATTTACAGCTTAGGGTCGCTAAAACATTCATCGTGGAGGGATGCAAATATACACATAAACACCATGTAGCGGCTAAATTCTCCAGGTTGATCACCGACGCTATTATGGCCGAGAGGTCTAATACGCCGGGAGTAAGTTCACACTCGTGCGCCTCGCACGGGTTCGAATCTCGTCTGACGCTAATACAGGTTCAAGGATTTTTGCGGTTTGGCACCGTGTGATTGGGATCAGCCTTGTTTCCTCCCCTAAATCGTCAGGGCCTCGGCTAGAGTTTTCGGAGTTTACGAAGAGACATGCTTTGGGCCGATCGCCATATCAGAAGGGCACTAATGGTAGTCGGTAAAAGGTCATTGATTTGGCCCCTAAGTCACGACACCTGAACGCCTGGCAACCATTGCGTAATCTTTTGATTTTTTTTATTTTTTTTTATTTGTTGGTTTCCCTCTATCTCTATATATTAAGCAAGCCGTAACATTTCCTCCCCCCTTGTTTTTCTTTTTGAAATCCACTTTAACTTGTTTTCTATCCTTATCTCTACTTACAATAAGCTTGGATGATGCAAATCAAAATTAAACAACAGCATATCACTAATTACAGGCCCAACCCTGAAAATTGACTAAAAAGTATACCATTAAAACATAGGCATTCGACCAATAGCACATTAAAGTATAATGCGCACTCACCCTCATGCTTTGGTGAGAGTTGAAAAAACCCAACCCAAAACAAATTCCAGTGATTGAAAGAAACTAGTAATTGGAACCCAGATAGCAAAGTATCTGGGGCAGATATGGGAATCATGTGGGTTCACTGGGTGCCATATGTACCATGTTCAAGCCATATGGGGCCCATATGGCTTGTGCCACCTAGAACCCAGATAATACAATCATATGGGCCCCATGTGATATGTATATGGGTAATGTGGTCTTATTTCTGGGTCAACCAGCCATATAAAACCCATATAGGGCCCATATGGGCTTTTCCATCTTGAATTACCCACATGATAACCGAGATGCTTATGAATATTCATGTATGCATTAGGCCTATTGACTTGTGTCATATTTTTGTACATTAGAATAGATAACCGAGATATAACTAGAAGGAATATTTGACCATGCATTCCAATAACCGTTTTATTAAAAGATAAATAAATGCCACCTAATTGAATCCAGTAAACAATAACTACGACAAAATGTTCATCTTTAATTGTACTAACCAATATTTTTTGATGTAAATTTCCGTAGTACTATATATAAATGAAAGTAAGTGTACTGAGGAATGAGGGATGAGGTTAGGATAAGGATTATGTGTTCGTATGTTGCCTATCCAAGTATGATATATCATCCCTCAATTCTTTTTTGGTCCATTTGGCCCATATGGGCCCCAGATGGGGTGTACGGTGCAAAATATGGTCCAAGATGGGCCAAATAGGGCCCATGTGGGCCCAGATGCTCCCCATATGGGCATCCCATATGAAGCCCATATCCAGGCCCAGATCAACCCATATCTAGCCCATATAGGCCCCAGATATTTTGCTATCTGGAAAGTAACAACATGGCGCGTGTTACTTTGTTGGGCAAGCTGCGGATAGCAACATTAGATGCGCCATGTTGTTACCTAGTGTTACCATCTTGTGACGTATTAAAATCGAGTTGGCCAAGCTTTACTCATATCTTTATCTCTCTCAATGATCGTACTATTTTGAAAGTTGCAGGGCGTACACCATGTCTGATATGTATGCATATGTTATTCAAGTCGTTCAAACAATGCGTTATTAATGGAAATTCAATGCTTGCCCGAGGTTTGTCCCAGTAGCAACAACTAATAGATTCGGAGTGCGTTCTACCCATTGAAACTGAATCACGAAGTAGAGTGAATATATTTACGCGTTACTACATAGTTAGCAAACGGCTTATTGAATGGCGGATAGAAGGTGAACGAAATATAGGCCTAAGTATGATTCAGACAGATTGATGACACTACGATGTGGTGGTTGATATGCAGGTACAGACGTCTGGCAGTGAGTCTGAAATGGTAGACTTGCTATGAAGTGTTTGCACGTGCCTCCCAAGATGAGATACAACGGGCGAATCAATCACGCAGACACACATTTTGAAAAAGTGACTGAATTTGAGTCGATGCATGCATGCAGACTGCGCAGTTGGGAACACCTGACCCCTTACCCTTTCATCTGACTATTGTCACGTGATCAGTTGTGTAAGCTTCTTACATGAGTTTGATATGAGTGGAAGAAAAGGTATCAAATTTGTTTGTGAGTGAAGAATAAAACCAGCTTGAGCAAAACAATTGTATTATTGTCCCATAGCTTGACTCTTTCATTACCATTGGCATGGAATTGTCTAGTAAAGCCAGTAGAGTTTTAAAGGTCTGGTAAAGAAAGGGTGCTAAGCAGGAAGATGCAAATGTTTCACTGAACTTGCACCCCCCTGGCCCAACGATTCAAGTGTGTGAGTGTGTATGTCGCATGTTGAACGGGAATGTAATATATCAAGAGCCCTTTATACATGAACATAAGTGCTCTGAATGTATCAATCTCTCTCTTTATACATGTATAATTATATAAACAAATGTATCCACCACTCACCCCCCCCCCTCTATCTATCTCTCTCCCTCCCCCTCTCGCTACAGTATATCCATCTCCCTCTCTCTCTAAGCCGCCCCCCCCCCCCTTCTCGCTACAGTTTATCTCTCTCGCCCCCCCCCCTCTCTCTCTCTCTCTCATGAGTATATATTAAAGAAAATTTAAATCCTCGAAATTTTGTTTGAAAAATCGCGTTTTTGCCCCAAAATTTGATAAAAATAACACCAAAGCCAAATGAGTTTGGTATCATCTCGTAGAGAATTTAATTAGTTTTAATATGATACCTTATGTGATGAAAACAAATATTTTGTTCGATTTTTGAATGGCGACCATTTTGAAAAATGGCCGCCATTGCCTCCCTGGACAAAATTCAAGAGGGCTCAATATTCAAATTTGCTTAGATAATTTAATTCTACATGTGTGCCAAATTTGATGCTTTTAGACAAGAGTGATCAATTATTCAGCTATGCCGCTGGACTACTATGACTGAATTGAAAAGAGTACGCGGAGGTTTTTTCGACCTTGCTTGGGTGGTGCGTATTTACAGATTTTGTTGTAGTTAATCGAGTTGCCCACGGGGCGTGAGGAAAAGTCCCGGGGAAGAGTTTACATAGAGGTACATGTATATGTGCATCATATTTGACATTTAGGTATTACAAATTCTTGATTCTATTGTCTATTGTCTTAGATGTTAGTCATTTGTTTCTTTTTGCTGTTGTTTGTTTATTTGTTTGTTTGTTTGTTTTGTGTGTATGTTCTATGTTTATTGTCATCATACCTCACAAGCCATCGATTTTTCTGCTGAGACCTTGTATTCATTGCTCATGAATAATTGTTAATTTTGTTTTTAGAATGAATAAAGAATTGAAATGAATTGAAAACTGGTCAGCACACAATTCTTCTCCGGCGTTTTTTTTTTCTTTTATATATTTGTTTGTTTGGTATTTTCAGGGCCTCGCAATCTCGTGTCATGCTTTTACATATAACTATCAATCTAGCTATTTATTTATCTATCTATAATGTGTCTCTATCTCTCTCTCTCTCTCTCTCTCTCTCTCCCTCTCTCTATATATATATATATATATATGTGTGTGTGTGTGTGAATGTGTGTGTTTATGTGTGTATGTACATATATATGTATGTGTTTGTGTGTGTGTGTATGTGTGTATGTATATGTGTGTGTATATGTGTACATGTTTTTCAATCGAAAAAAGTAGCTCGAAGTTGAAACAGATCAGGTGCATTCTCCGGTAGATATAGAGTACCGAAGTCGTGTCGTCATACGAGCATGTTGTCAAGGTAATGCATGGTAAGGATTTACATGTCCTCTTTATCATTATATATTGAAAGAGCTTTCGGCTTTTGGCCTTCATCAGTTGGCAACAAAATGATACAAAAATGATAAAAGCATTTGGTTATATACAAGACTATACACACATATATATACACACATGTATATATATATATATATATATATATATATATACCATAAAATACATATATGATGTATGCAGGTGTATGTGTGTGGTTATGTGGGTCCGTGTGTACATATGTGTATGTGCGTGTTATGTCTGTTACATTAAATGTAAACAATACGAATACGTAAATGAATAGTGGTGCCGAGCACAGCACATTTCAACAAATATCAACCAAAAATTAATTTATGTGCATAATAAATCTCTGTGAATATCTCACAATAGCTCGCAAATATCAAATTTACCCTGGGACATTAGTTTTTAAGAAAAGATCTGAAGTACGTTTTTGTGCCTCTTTTTTCTATAAGTGGGTCAAAATCATAATCGGGAAATAAAAAAAAAACATGTTGCTGGCAAAAGTTTGAGGCATTTTGTAAGTAGTATTCGTAAGAACTAAAGTCATTCGGAGTGAAGCTGACGTGCTTAGTAATGTTGATTCCATCTGGTTAGGTCGTTCATCGAGGTAAAACATCATGACATCCTTTTAACTTCCTGGGACTACGCGGAATACAGGAGAAGCTAGCATCCTGTAACACACCAAACTTCCTTCCGTGTTTGTACACAAACAAGAAATAATCGTACTTATGTTGTCTTTTCTTGAAACTACAAGCTGGAAAATTAAGAAAGTCACGATATCAGGACGATTGGGGAGGGAGATTACAACAAGTTTGAGGGCTCTTTTCCGGCTCTGTAACAAACAAAACTATTCATATTCATGATGTTTCTTTCTGGAACTACAGACTGAACAATTAACACAAGTCACAAATTGTAGGGCAATTGGAGAAACAGCTTATTGCAAGTTTGAGTGTACTTTTCCGTCTCCTGTAACAAACAAGAAATATACACACTCACGTTATCTTTTCTTGAAGTACAGTCTGGAAAATCGTATTCAATCAAGAAAGTCGTGATTTCGGGTCTAGAGAATTAAGGGCAATCGCAGATATGGAAGAGAACACACTCAAGGCGTCTTATGCGTCTCTGTAACAAACAAGATTCATGTATAAGTTATACAACTCATGACGTCTTTCATGAAGTAAGAAAATCACAATTTCAGGGTTAGACCTTATTTTCCGTTCCTGCAACAAACAAGGAATACCTGATATACACATGATACACATTTATGTTGTCCTTTTCTTGTACTTCAAGCTGGAAAATAAAGAAAGTCTTGATTTCGGAGTTGGACTTTGATAGAATAAATCAGAAACATTTTGAGGACTATTTTTCTTCTTTGTAACAAACAAGAAATGTTTACACTCGTATGACCTTTTCTAGAACTACATGTACAAGCAGAAAGGTCAAGAATTCACAATTTCGGGGTTGGACTTTGATCGCAGAAATGATGGTTAGATAAATAAAAGAGAGATAAAAGGTCAGGCTTCCAGCTTTTGATCTCTGTAACCATGGTAAAAAAATATGCACATACTTATATATTGTCTTTTCTTGAACTTGAGGCTGAACAATTCAAAAAGTCACAATTTCTGGGTTGGACTTTGATAAACATGAAGGGAAACGGGTCAGAACAAGATTAAGGCTTCTTATCCGTCTCTGCAACAAACAGCTGAAGAAATATTCAAACTCACGGTGCCTTTCCTTGAACTTCAGACCAAAACGTCTGGTTTATTCAAGAAAATCACTATTACCGTATTGGATTTTGAAATGGTAAAGGAAAACTACAGGATGGTAGATGAAGAAACTCAAAAGTTTGAGGTTGGGCTCCGAAAGAATGAAGAAGAAAATAGAAGATAGAAAATATGTAGATACAATAGAAAATGAAGAAGGAAATCGAGTTGCCTCTCCTTGAACTACGGGCTGGGAAAATCAAGAAAGTCGCTATTTCAGGGTTGAACTTTGAAATAATTTATGGTATAGTTAAATAAGCATGCCAGGAAAAAATAGGTGTGTTTTCCGTCCCTGTAACAAACATGAGATGTTACCTTTCCTTGAACTAAAGGCTGACAAACAAGTCAGTCCTACTTTTGTAGTTGGACCCTCTATTTTCACATGCGCAATACTTTGTTCACTATAAATGGACCCAAAACATTAAGCGTTGCCACATACATTTCCTTTTATGATTTCCAAATAATTTATGAAAAATATCAATGACAACATGTGATCTATGAGGCCATCAAAATGTATAGATTTATCAATGTACGATTATCTTTCTGTTTTTCTGTCTTCTTTGTTTTACTGCCCATAATAAATCCGCTTGTTCGTGCAATATGATTCTCGTTGAAGGAGATGGTTCTCTAAAACTAGTTAGTAAAACTTTGTTCACAGGTTTGTTCACAAAACACCTGTTGAAATTACAGTATGAGGGGGTCCAAAGGGGATCGCCCCCTCTATCTGCCCTTCGAACCTGCTTGTCCAGACACCCCCCCCCCCCCCCTCCACCACCACCACTGAGACCGTACCACTTTAAAAATCCCACTGCTGTGTCTGTTATAACAAGCTGAGCTACTGTAACTGAAGATGATTCATTAATTAACACAAATGGCAAAGAGGGTTGTTTTCAGTTTCTTTACAGATTTAGCTACATCAATGTCTTTCTTAATTGAATTATAAAGAGGAGTATTCAAGGACGCATTATAGTAATTATGTTTTAGTTTCACTGTAAGATACATTATTGTCTGTCAAATTGCAAAGAGGGTTGTTTTCATTTTCATTACCGATTTAGCTACATCAATGTTTATTCTTTCTTGAACATTGTTGTAATTATGTTTTTTTTTTTCATTCTAAGACACATCATTGTCTTTCAAATTGCAAAGAGGTTTGTTTTTATTTTCATACTGATTTAGCTACATCCATGTCTTTCTTTATTGTATATATTTTAAAGTGAAGCAATCAAGATAGAACACGCATATCTTTGGGTGCGTTTATGCTCAACACTTAGGGGTCCAAATCAGCGTTTTTATACTCGTTTAGTTCAAAACGCGGGTGCGTTTCGCCAGTTCTGGCTAATCACGTTTAATGGGGAAGCATGAACGCAGTTCACATGTTCAAATGACGTCATCTCAACGGCAGTAACAATAACCCCGTATAAGGCGTTTTGGATGAGCGTTTTCTGCCATTGCAAATTGAGCACAAACACACCCTTTTGTTTTACTCTACTAATTCCTGTCTTGCCTACTTGAATTTCGAAGCATGCCATACTTTTCTTTATTTTATTGGTTTAAACCTTTACTCAGGTTAACTTATTCTTGATATCTGATGATAAAGCTTTTAAATAAAATTTATCAAAATCAGTTATTTACCTCGTTAAACGTGGTAGCGCATTTTGTGCATCTGTATGAGGGTGTATGTGTATGTGTGTAGGTGTGTGTGTGTTTGTGTGTGGGTGTGTGTGTGTGTGTGTGTGTGTGTGTTTGTGTGTGTGTGTGTGTGTTTGTGTGTGTGTGTGTGTGTGTTTGTGTGTGTGTGTGTGTGTGTTTGTGTGTGTGTGTGTTTGTGTGTGTGTGTGTGTGTGTTTGTGTGTGTGTGTGTGTTTGTGTGTGTGTGTGTTTGTGTGTGTGTGTGTGTGTGTGTGTTTGTGTGTGTGTGTGTGTGTGTGTGTTTGTGTGTGTGTGTGTGTGTGTGTGTGTGTGTGTGTGTGTGTGTGTTTGTATGTGTGTGTGGCTTCCCTCTTAGGGGGTATGGGGTAGGGCTGAGACGAAGGGGGGGGGTGTCAAAATACATGTTTTTACTAATCAAATGAGGGCCCCTTGTGAGATCCCCCCCTCCTCTCTCCCCCACCCCTCCTCCTCTCCCCCCTCCTCCTGTCCCCCCCCCCCCTCCCCCCCCCCCCCACCTAATCCTGGAAGGGTTTCGGAGCGCCCGCATGTAACACGTGTCCAGTCGCGACCAAACTAGTATTTTCATCTTGAAAAGTATTAAATTTCTTACGCGATTGTCCTTAAATATCACATTACAAGCACTACAAGACAAAACCACCACTTCATCGGCGAAAGTTGAAATATATGCATGATTAGGAATATGCCCATTTACATCAAACATGTCAACCCACAGAAGCATAATGAATTATTCATGACACTGTTACGTCAGTTGCTAGTTGATTGCCCAATGTAATACCCAATGGTCATTGTGTTATAAAGTGATTATCTCATTTGAATTGTTTACTGAACTGTAAGCGTCCATTCGCTTTGACCATCATCTCTTGTTACGCGGACAAAAATTCAAAGATTCCCTTTTGAAGTTTGTGCGCATAAAAAAGACGATATTCCCAGTGAATGTCCACCAAGACCACAAGGGCTCTTTTCAACTGGCACACCTGTGACATTTTAAACGGGTACCTTGAGAACAAAAGGGCTTGGATGAATGAATGATATGATATATTATATTCATAGTAATTATAGGAATACAAGTCAAGCAATCAGTTATAAATAGAACATGTTTCAATTGCAGTTTCATGAACAGTGTAGTTACAAGATAAATAGAACTGTCTTTTAAATAACTTGGCAAGTTATCACTCATGACAAAAACGCGGTTTACTTGAATTTGAAGTGACAGCAGTGTTACATCATAGGAATACAAGTCGTGAAATCAGTTATAAATAGAACATGTTTCAATTGCAGTTTCATAAACAGTGTGGTTAAAAGATAAACATAACTGTCTTTCAAATAACTTGGCAAGTTATTACTTGTGAAAAGAACTCGATTTACTTAAATTTGAAGTGACAGTATTGTTACATCATAGGAATGCAAGTCGTGAAATCAGTTATGAATAGAAAGTGTTTCATTTGCAGTTTCATAAACAGTGTGGTTAAAAGATAATCATAACCGTCATTCAAATAACTTGGCAAGTTATCACTTGTGAAAAGAACGCGATTTACTTGAATTTGAAGTGACAGCAGTGTTTCATCATAGGAATACAAGTCGTGAAATCAGTTATAAATAGAACATGTTTCAATTGCAGTTTCATAAACAGTGTGGTTAAAAGATAAACATAGCTGTCTCTTAAATAACTTTGCAAGTTATCACTCATGAAAAGAACGCGATTTACCTGAATTTGAAGTGACAGCAGTGTAACATCGTAGGAATACTAGTCGTGAATTTAGTTATAAATAGAACATATTTCAATTGCAGTTTCATAAACAGAGTGGTTTAAAGATAAACATAACTGTCTTTCTAAATAACTTGGCAAGTTATCATTTATGAAAAGAACTCGATTTACTTAAATTTGAAGTGATAGTATTGTTACATCATAGGAATACAAGTCATGAAATCAGTTATAAATAGGACATGTTTCAGTTCCAGTTACATGAATCAGGACATGTTTCAGTTCCAGTTCCATGAACAGAAGGGGTACAAGAAAACGTCGTTAAAATAACTTGACAAGTAGGCACTGGTTAGTCGGCACGTGAATAGTTTATGTAATAAACTTTCAGCGTCGAGTGACCCGGATTTTAGTCGGGATCGTAGACAGGCAATCGCTCATTCTAGGAAACACTGGTAATTCAGCCCATATCGGTAGGAAGTGGGCACCAGAAACTCGAACTCATCTTCATCGGCCTTTTTTGTCAGGAATCCGTTTAGCGATTAACAATTTCTGGCGATATAGGCTATAGATTAGACCCTATCTATACAGTATCGAAGTGTGACGTCATCTGTCATGTGAGCATTATTGCCTGGACATGTGTCCGTGATAGAGGCAGTAGGTTCAAAACTGGGGGGAAAGCAAGTAGTGGTGATCACAGCGGTGACTCTCATTGGGAGTGCCCGACACTAGCCCGCTAGACAATGTCGGACGAGTAAATCTCTCTATTGAGGGACGTTGTTTAGAACCAGAAACCTGCATAATAATGGATATATGACGACATCACTTCGATAGTCTATAAGCTATAGAGTAGAGGCTTGCTAAGCCGCTTTCGTCATGTGTTCACAACTTTTCGTTTTAACTGTTATCTGCGTGATAACGCACTGTGTCATTCACCTGTTGCGGGGGATTCAGTTTCGATAATCCGTTTTCGTAATGTATTCACAACTCCCTTCCTAACTGCGTTGTAACGCGTTATGACATTCACGTGTATCTTATGATTAAATTTCAATTGATTGAAAGCACTCTGAATTTATTCAATTATTTTTTTTCTCGGACAAGCTTTGAGTTTACTGTTAGTAACATAATTGTTTGGACAAAGTAAATAAATTCTGCATACATTTCGAAAATGGTCTATTGGTGGATTGCACGCTGAATTGAATAGTTCTTGATACTTAGGCAAACCTCGAATAAGCTTTGGGGATACCATTTGTAGCGTTTTGTTTGGAAACCTTGCATTAAAAATGTGCTTATATAACGAAATAGTCTAATCAGGGAAACGCGAAATGGACAGGTCCTTAACAGATGGGAGCAATTAAGGAAAAAAATAAGGTAAAGGCAAATCAAGAATAAAAAAGAGAGTTAGAGGCGGGGATATTTCATTTTAAAATAGACATGTCACCAAAAAAATGTATCAAATCATAAACATTAATGAACATGGTTTACAAAGCGGTGGCAGATTTGATGATACGGACATTATTTTGGCCAGGGTGGAAAAGTTGGGTTTGAAGTAGTGCAGTGGTCGATTCTAGAGGTTGTCGATTGTTGGTGGCGCTCTTCAAATATTTCACAAGGGTTGCTTTGCGCCAGTTCTCGTATTGAGCATACTCCGCTAGAATAGCAAGTCACTTTAGAATATCATGGAAGGTTGGAATAATTAGTACCTAACACAGTACGCAAACTCGAATAGTCGATGTGCAAGTCGACAGGATAACTTGGAAGTACTAACACCAGTGTTGATACATGGGTACAGTGTGTGGGCTTAATACAGCAGAACATATGACTGTAATTCGATCGGTCTTGCTTTTAAAATCTAATACCTTTCTTATCCTTTGACGGATTTATGTTTCTTTCATGTGGCTGCTTGTATTAAAACAAACACAATTTCAGGGTGTACTGTCCCTTAAATCTTGCTGCAACTTGATTGCAGCAATCAAACATGATGTGGAGTTGCACTGATACCAATTATACGCTACAGATATTATATTGCTCATTTACAATAAAAAAGGGTCCCTTTTGTCAAAGAAGGGCAGTGAAGCAAACTGCATTTGGGGGTAACATATCGGGAGTTCAGGAAAACGCTAGAAAACGAACCTATTATGCTTATTCACAAATACTCTCAAGGGGGCGCCATTACAGGAAAGTCTGTGGAAAAGGTTGACATAATGACTGATTGGCCGTCGTTTGTGACAGGATGTGAATCAATTTTAATTCCTTCATGCATAAAAGCCTCGAATATTTAGACGGCCATCGGTCTAGCAAGGATCTTGCTAGGGATAGTAATTCGCACTACAATTCGTTGTTCACGGAAAAAGGTACAATGAAGAATTCATGATATGTTGACATTTACAGGCACGCGGTACACTGTCATGACAACAATCTACCCAGGGAGTCTTGGATTCCACTGGACAGGCTATGGTCCGGTGCTGGTCGTTTCGCATCGAACATGAAAAGATGGGGCATCGCAGACTCTGACCTCTGTCGATCCTTGTGGTCAAGTACAGACCCATGAACACATCATGACCCAGTTTCTGACAGGACCTCCCTGATCACTGACCCACATTGGTGACAAATCTCACCAACTGCCAAGTTTGACTGCTAGTTGACATACGAGAGAATAACAGTAGGGTGAAAGGGGGATTTATTTTTAAGCTTATATGAAACGGACGCCCTGAGCCATATGATATACATAGTACCCTTGCCTTATACTGTCTCTCTATGGCAGTCTTTTCCTCCCCTCATCCCCCTCCCCTTCGCACAAATCCCTTTCTCTCTTGCTTTTACCTCTCCCTTCTCTCATTTCCCCCGTTTTCTTTCTTTCTTCTCGATTTCTCGCTTCCCCCATCTCTCTCTCGCTTGTTCTCTCTCTCTCTCTCTTGCAACCCCACACCTGCCTGTTGAGTTCGCTCTTTCCCTCTTTCTCTCTCTCACTCTCTCTCTCTCTTGCACTCCCACATCCGTCTGTTGATTTCTCTTTCTGCCTTTCCCTAACTTCTCTGTCTCCATCTCTCTCACTTCTCTCTCTCTCTCTCTCCCTCTCTAGTACCCCCATATCTGGCTTTTGATTTTTTTTTCTGTCCCTCTCTCTCTATCCCTCTTTCTCTCTCTCTGTCCCTTTTTGTCTCTCTCTCTCTGTCCCTCTTTCTCTCTCTCTCTATCTCTCTCTCTCTGTCCCTCTTTCTCTTTCTCTCTGTCCCTTTTTGTCTCTCTCTCTCTCTCTGTGTCCCTCTTTCTCTCTCTCTCTATCTCTCTCTCTCTGTCCCTCTTTCTCTTTCTCTCTGTCCCTCTTTCTCTCTCTTTCTCTCTCTGTCCCTCTTTCTCTCTCTCTCTCTCTCTCTCTCTCTATCTCTCTCTCTCTGTCCCTCTTTCTCTCTCTCTCTATCTCTCTCTCTCTGTCCCTCTTTCTCTTTCTCTCTGTCCCTTTCTCTCTCTCTTTCTCTCTCTGTCCCTCTTTTTCTCTCTCTCTCTCTCTCTCTCTGTCCCCCTCTCTCTCTCTCTCTCTCTCTCTCTCTCTCTACACCCCCAACTCCTTTCTCTTTCTTCAGCGATCTCTTCCCCCATGTCTGCGTAATATATCTACCTGCCTGCTTCTTCCTCTGTCCCTCTCACTAAATCTGACAAAAATTCTTCTACACGGGACATATTTCTATTAGCAATGAATATATATATTTCATAATACCTCTTGTGTATAAAGTAACAAACAACAATACCAATATAACAATATAACTGCCAACATATAAATCGCTACAAAAGTACACTTTAAACAAAAGCAATTTTACACATAAAATGTTATGTCAAATGATCCATTTTTGGTATCTTGACATTCAGAACCACATTATGAGTTTAAATTGTCTGTGCCTCTTTCTGAGGTAAGTTAACTATTCTAACAAATATATATCTACATGTTTATATGTGTAGTGAGTTAAGTTTCGTTTTCCTGAGCTTGATATACTATGAATACTTGTATGTACAATGCAGTACTTGCTGTCCTGTCTTGGCACAGTATGGGGTTTGTGCTCAAATCGCTTTAACTCCTTCTGCGCCTGATAAACTACGGCTCTATGGGATTTGTGGATACAACTTGTGCACAAATGCATTAATGGAATAAGGAGTTAACTCCTTCTGTACCAGATAAAATGCTGCTCTATGGGATTTGTGTGTATAAATTGTCCAAAAATGCATCAATGGTGCATAAGGAGTTAACAGACATGCAGGGCCAGCACAGACGACTTGATTATGCCACGACTTTGCAGTCGTTAGGGCCAAAGACTAGAAATGTGACGTAACCTTCATGCACAAATCCAATGACCGGGTCCTGCGATTCGGCCAGTCGCAGAGTCATGCGACTGATCGGATCGTGTCATCTGCGGTGGCCTCTTAAGTAGAAATTTCCTGGGCCAACAATTTTCTTTCCACAAAGCACGAGACCAAATACTGCGAGGCATCAAAAGCCAATCAGCATGACTGTTACATACACTCTCTCTATATATTTTTTTAAACAGCGCATCTGATTGGTTGACATAAAGACTGCCAGACCAGGGAACAGTCAGTTCTCGCTGCCAATGCCAAACCAAAATCGTGAGTTGGAATCTTTCTGTGGCATTGACAATAATACAATATATTCAACCAAAAATTAATGATTACTGAAGTACTTGTTTTGATTTAGTGTATATAATACACCCCCAAATAGTTCTAGTCAAACAATAGCTTCTCCCATCAAAGTTCATTTAGATGTAGTTTCACAATATTTTAGTAAAGGCAATATTTGAAATTCAAATTACAGCTTTACAAGAATACACATTATCATTGATTCAATCAACAGCAACAAAAATAATATATAATTTCAAGATGTATTGTAAACAGATGTACTGAGATAATATGGAAAAGGTAAAAGTGTCTGTTTTCTTGAGAATATAAAGTGAACAGATACAAGGTGCTGCTGTGTAAATATTAGTCCTTCTTTTTTTTCTCTCGAACAGCGGCCATCGCCTGAGAATACCAGAATCTGAGAAACACAGAATAAAATATGTCTCTCTTCCAATTACAGAAGATGCTAAATAGTGGATGGGAATGTACCTTACTAGACCAAATATCTGTGAGACTAAATGAGTACGGCAGCTATGCCCCGAATCAGATATGGTTGCAAATTGATCTTGTAAAAGGTAGAACAATCATCCATAATCTGTACCAAAATGAATGATAGAAAGTGATTGTTGCTTGCCTGAAGCTCAAGAATAAGAATAATTTTTGAGAGACAAACATTGTATTCTTGAGTTACTGCGATGACACATTCATCCAAAGAAGATTCGGAAGATGACAAACTAACACCAATATCAATTCATATCAATTCATATCCCCTCTCCATATCTCCTCTCCATTCCTCCAAGTTCCCCCTTACCAGAAAAGTGGAATATTGGTTAAACATGAGAAGACGGTATTGACCATCAGATCGGATTAAAAAAATGTAACAAATTCCATAAAGCACTCATTAATATAAGTATTAAGTTGGAAAACTGTCATAACATAGCATACAAGATGAAAATGCAATCGCCTACTAAGACTTATAAAATGGTAAATGGTAAATAGATACACTACAGCTCAAAAGAATTGACATATGGAAAGGGAAGAAAGGGAAGGAGCCGCAGTTTTAAACCGTGGTATATTTTGCCCAGTTCAGCATGAAACATGATGCGTTTTAGGCTAAAGCATCATGTTTCATGCTGAATTCTTATGCCAATTCCTTTGAGCTGGAGTGCAAGTCCAGAAATGTTGAATGGTAAGTCCAATATCACATAGACATGTATAGTATCAATATACAAATTAGCGAATAACCCTTATCATATATATATCATGGGTTTTCTTTACATATTGAGCAGCAATATAGCAATTTATGTCTATAGTACATTGTATTTCTAACATTCTGCGTACAATTTTAAATATCATACAACACTATCATATAATCTTATCCCTCTCAAATGATCAAAGTGTTGCTATATCAGGCAAGTTTGTTTTGCAACATAGGCCAACATAGAGAACTAAAAAATCTGCGTAAACATTACTTGCATGCAATATCTCACTATGCTGTGCAATATAACTATATTCTTCAAACTACTACTGTAGTATATACCGGTAGAAACTGATTTATATTACATTTACACAATTGTTTTTATACAGGGGTCTACTGCCCTATGACATTGTACTTTCATACTAGCTAAACGTATGAAATATGAAGACTTATTTTGTTTTAACCTTCTCAATATCGGATTTTCAGAAACTTGAAACTGATCCGCTTCTTTCTTCTTTCTTTCAAATTGATGGTTTAGCCGAGATTTTACGTCCATATTATCTTGAATGGAAGACTGATTAACGGTGTGAGACGTCACTTTGGTGGGTAGTGCAAAAAGGCATCGATGAATGCATGGATCTCTTACACATCGGACGTAATGTTTGGCACAAAATAAACATCAAACTTCATTCAATATCTAACCTTTTAACTGGAGAGGCCAGATGTGAAATGTGCATAGAATGTGCATTGAATACTGAAAAAACATGGCTTAGAATACATTCTGATACATAGATCTAGCTTATAGCTTTAAAATTGAAAACATTTACATCATAACTACAGGCAATTTACAACTGCATTATATATATTATGAGTTCGAGTTTTTTTTTGTCTAAAGTGCAAAATGATTTCATTGTGAGGGCAAATCCATAATACCGTAAAGACAATAGCCTATATAATTATTTTGTGCACATATTTGTATAACAATGGATCTGAAATATATCTAAAATTGATCTTTTTTCTCTGACTATGATGCTATTTGATTAATAGGCTATAGCTCATCTTAAACACACAGCATATTTTGTGATTAAATTCTCCATTTTTTTGCCCAAATCTGCTATCATAATCCCACATTCAATATAATGCAGAACTTTGTACAGAGTTATGTTTATGGAAGGTATATCTTTCATACAAAATACAAGCAAATAAAATCTATATAAATATATATTAGAATAAACTATGGAATACTAAAGCACACTGTCAAGAGTATGGAATGCTAAATGTGTTGGATGAATATGAGTGTATATGTAGCTAGTTTATCGTTTGAATACAATTTACAGTAAGTGAATACACTGCTTTATCAAAGTGAAGATGACATTTTTTTTTATCAACATTATTTTGTTCTTCTTGTGACCATAGAATCTTTATGTAACTCCTCATCTATACTTCTAGAATACAGGCAAAGGTTGTTCCTGAATGGATGAAGGATGTAAAGACATTTCATAACAAGCCAGGGGGTGGTTCACCAAGCTGTTCTTAAGATGTATGACTGGTGACCCTTTCTTGTGCTAAATGAGATACCTTGCTTCGTTCCTCTTCTGACACAGTGGGAGTCAATCACATTGATTTCCAAAACTCCTAATAAAAATTTGATAAATAATAAACTTTGTATTCAGATGCTTGTTAACAACAAGAATTTTCACTTACAAAGATCAGATTTCAACTTAAGTTGATGGGAATCAAAATCATTGAGAATCTGATTGTGCAGAAGAAAGGGTCACCAGTCGGGCGTAAAGTCATTCTTAGTCTAAGAACAGCTAGGGAAAACACCCCTTCCCCCAGGTACACAAAGTGGAATATTCTTCCACTTCTTAGAGCTGTTTTTGTATCTGCATAATGATAAGAAGTGTGGTTGGTTCTCTAATGACTTTTTAATTTACTTGCCGAGTGGGACAATAAGCCATTTTCGTAATGCATTCACAACTTTCCCCATAACTGCCTGGTAACGCGTTATTACATTCACCTGTATTTCGTGATTGTGGTTCAATGGATGGAACGCACTCTGAATCTATCAGTTGTTGCTATTCAGACAAACCTCAGGCAAGCTTTGGGGTTACCATATGTAACGTATTGCTCAAACGTGAATAAAATCTGCATACATAATGAACATGGCCTATTGACCCGAAGTCATTTGTACCAGCATAAATAATCTCATGCACACATTGCAAGTATGAACTGGCTCATTGGCTATCGCTTTAATAGACTAGTTTGTAAATTCTAAAGTTTACTGACCTCATCTGCACTGATTGTAAACATCTTCAATGTAGCATTAAAAGGGTTTGCAATACCAATAAGTCTTTTGGGTTTAAATAGTCCTTTTATAGTACTCTATCAAGTACCACTTGAAGCGCTCGATTATTACCCTGGCTTTTGGCTGAACAGCCATTTGAGAAGACCACCAATTCAGTCTCTGTCATGTCATTGGATCTGCTGAGATTGCATCTGTCTCCTCTAAATGCCCTTAATTATTGGGGGTCCAAAAATGAATCAAGCTTATTTAGAGAGTTTTCATACGAATATGAGTGAACATTATGAATGTACAAATGATTTAGGCTGTGTTTGTACATTTGCATACATTTGCATGATATCAACCTTGATATATAAACACTGGCAAGATTCATCTATACCATCTGAGTTCTAAATATATTTTTTTTTCATATAAAAGGCTTTGTCAAAGTATATGTCCGAGGAACAAAGGATTTTCTCTCCACAGTTTTTGCTGATCTATTCTCATGATTTTCTGGGTTGATACAAAGCATCTTCATTGGTAAAGGATTGATATAAACTTTCAGAGAACCAAATACTCAACAAGCCACAAAACACAAGGTGGCATAAGTCCTTTGTGCATTAAAAGTTTTGTTACATGAACAAAAATGTGTCTGAATCATGCAGCTCTTTCTACAAATTTAAGTTGGTACTACAATGTCCAGTATTTCTACTGTAAATATCACTAACAAAATATACATGAGGCCTGTCAAAAATGATATATTAGTAGAAAATTAGTTACAATAAATAATTGTGAAGGCATCCAATTTGCACATAAAAGTGGATGAATGACCAGATTAGATGATTAGATTAATAGCCATATTGACAATTTTTATATGTATACCAGTTTATGCCACAAAAGGTTCTGATTGGTCAAAAGTTGCTGAGACTGGTCCATTATTGTTAAGGGTGGTCACAAAAAAGTAAGGTAAGAGAAAACATGTACATGTACACATGTTGTAGAATCATCCATTATTACCTAGGGGTGCAAGATACACAGATGCACGCATCATTCCCCTATTGCTGTATATGCCCCTTTGATGGGATGGACTGGTCCATTTTTTCTTTGGGGTGATATATATACCTTTGCAGGTTACATTCCCCTGTGTTCTACTGTTTGCACCTTTGAAGGACTAGTCCATTATCCTGTAGGGGTGTCTGCTACACAAATACTCCTTCAGGATTATCTGAGCTGGGAGCTTGCATGAAGAGGTCCCGTGGGCTTTTTAACATCTTGCGTTGAGGTACTGACCCTGTGGGGTAATAAAGGCAAAATAACAAAACAGGAAATGGCTTTGGATTAGGAGTTTACACAACAGGCATGGGAGAAAAAATTAAAACATGTTTTTCATCGTGCTAACATTTATCTTTTTGTGGTCTGAGAATATCATACATGTTTTACTTAGGTACTGTTAAAAGCTTATTTGCAGTATTTGATAAATTCATTTGTTTTGCAGAGAAAGAATAAACAAAAGAAGTTAATTATGAAAGAAACATGTCAACTAAAGGTAATTGATCAAACCGATACAGGGCTTAAGCCGTTTGACATCATGTCAACAGCCAAATGAGCAACAGTTGCCATGGTATTTCGCACTGATGGTAAGTTACAATAATTGAAAACCTATATGCAACATGGCACCAATCCCATAAGGATGTCAACATTTGTTTTGGAGCTGCAAACACCAAAGGGATGTGGCTTAATTGCACCCTAGAGTATAAGGAATTTGAACTTTATTCATGGCCTGTCGTCTATTGTCCATACAGCAGATTATGCGGGAGTCCGGCTGTTCAGTATTTAGGTGGAGAACAGCCAGCCCATACAGAGAACTTGATCTTACCGGCAGGGGAGATTAATTGTCCAAGTTTGGGTAGGGGTGTCGGCTTTCTCTTCTCTCCCTGTCCTTGTTCCTTCCCTCCATCCTGCTTCTCCTTGTGATCTTCTTTCTCTTTCAAGTCTGCTTCCTGTTTCCGCTCTTCCTCCTTCCTCTTCTCCTCCTTCCTTTTCTTCTCTTCCACCCTCTTTTTCTCCTCTTCTTCCTTCCTTTTCTCTTCCTCTTTCCTTTTCTTTTCTTCTTGCTTCTTTTTCTTCTCCTCTTCTTTCCTTTTCTCTTCTTCCTTCTTTTTCTCCTCTTCCATCTTCTTCTTCTTCTCCTCCTCCTTCCTTTTCTCTTCCTCTTTCCTTTTCTTTTCTTCTTCCTTCTTTTTCTTCTCTTCCATCTTCTTCTTCTCCTCTTCCTTCTTCTTCATCACTTCCTTCTCCCTTTGCTCCTTTTCCTTCCTCCTCTCCTCCTCGACTTCTTTCCTCTTCTCCTCCTCCTTCTTCTTCTCCTCCTCTTTCCTCCTCTCTTCCTCTATCCTCTGCTCTCCCTCTATCCTCCGCTCCTCCGCCTCCCTCTTCTTCTTTTCTTCCTCGGCTCTCGTCCTCTCTTCTTCAATCTCTGCATCCACTTTCTCAACATCTTCCTCTATGTTCGTCTTTTCTTTCTCTCTCTGACTCAAGATTGCTTCTACTTCTTCGATTTCTTTCTTGACGGCTTGAAGACTCGCTGTGTATCCATCTAGCTCCTTCTGGAAGACTGTTAACTCAACTTGGACGGCCTGCACAGATCAGAAAAAAAAAGAGGAAATACTATTATCTGTATTGATCATTAAATATGCAGAGATGTGTTAAAATTCAACAATCAGGAAGTTTGGGGGAAATTTCATCAGAAATCAGGGAGATGTCTAATCAATGTTGAGGTAGGCAAAAAAATCACCGTGAGTGATTGGTGGTATTTTTTTTCAAGTCCTTCGTTCATGTAACAACCCTTCCATTTTAACAGTACAAGGTTTACAAGGGTCGAAATTACAGATTCTGTGCGTTATCGCATGAATTGATACGTACCAAACTCTTACCGGATGTATACGTCCCAAGAGCAATCGATCACATATCGGTATCACGAGGTGATATCGCTTGATATCGGCTATATGCGATAGGGAGAATTGAACTTGCAATTGATCACACTTAATGAAATGGGGACCTGGGCCCCGTAACATATAGGTTTGCGATCCATCGCAAGTTTGAAAGATGAATTCTGATTGGTTACTGGTCAGTCTTTCTAACAAAAAGCACATACATCAATGTTGATTGGCCATTGCCATTTTGCGATTGATCGCAAACCTTTATGCTACAGGGACCTGCTCTTCCAATTGTACAACTGATAATAATCATAAATATGTATCACAAAGAACCTATGACTACTAGTTGCAATTGATATGAATTAATTGGAACTTTTAATGATACAGGGCCCAGAATTGGATTACAGTAGCTGAGCATCTTACATGAAGATCTTTCTTGGCCTGCTCATCCCCTGCTGTCTTAATCCTCTCCTCCTCAATCTGGATCTGATCGCTAATCTTCTTAATCTCTGCTATCTTCTCATCGGTCTGCTTCTGACACACGTCCACTTTCTCTTTCATCGTCTTCACCTGCGAGACAAAGTAAACAGCAAAACAAACGTCAACAAATCTGTTGATGCAACTTAATATGTATATAACAAAATCACTAACTGTTCAATGTTTAGTTTGTGCATAAATTCTGCTTATTATCTTGCTAATTTCTACTTTTGATGATGTCACAGGGAGAATCTTGAGTTGGAGGATATTTTGGAGGCGGGGCTTATCAGTGCTGAGAAAAAATAAAGAAAAATTATTTTAAAATATAGGACACATATTTCCATTGAACAGTTAGTGATTTTGTTATGTACATATTATGTTGCATCAACATAAGTCGACATACATTTTGATGACAGGGGACCTTTAATCATCACTAAAGAATCATTATTCGCAAAATGTGACTAACGGATCACAACTGTCCATACACATTCCTCGTGGTTCGCATAGCAGGTGTTCAGCAGCTGGTACAGGTCTGGCCTGAATCTCGCATATGTGCGCAATTTGTTGCCGTGCAGTGTGTTGTTGTTTTCTGTATGCTGCCCTTCTGTGAGCCCGTGGATGGTGATTTGTTAGTACTGACTAAATTTTACGATTTTCACACATGGTCTCAGCATAATTTACCATGATTCTATAACTAAAGAAGAATTTTAGATGTTTTTCTTGAGCAATGCCACACTTTTGCATATGAAAGGATGTTAAAACTTCTTTTTTTTGAGCAATCACAATAAGATGATGACACTTTAAATATGAAAAAAAAAGACAAATTTCTCACCTCTTTCTTGAGTCGATCGCAAAGCTGCTGCTCGATCTCAAACTCGTTCTCCCAGAATTCCATCTCCTTGAGGGCGCTCTTGTTCTTCCTCAGGGCGTTCTCAAACTCAATGATCTGGTCCTCGATATGGTCCAGCTCCACGTCGGCCTCGAATGTCTGGAGTAAGACGATAGCGCCCTCTAGTGTGCCGAGTTGGGATTTCTGCTTCTCGATCCTCTCGGCCTGGACGGTGACAATCTCGTTGAGTTCACTGATCTTCTCTTTCTCCTGTTGCCGCTTCTGTCAAGGAGAGAGAAAAATAAAATTATTTGTAGTGGCAGCTTTGCAAGCCTGATTTCATAAAAAACAGCCCCGACCTACATGTCTATATTTTGGATTACAGAAAGTGTGACCATTTTGAAAGAGACCTGAACTCAACATGGTTGAGTAAGTATACCCTAAAGATACCGTGTATGAAATCTAAATGCATCATAAAACATATTCAGGTTTAGGGAGCAAATATCGCATCCATTATCAGCATATTTTCCAATTTGTCATTTTAAGCAAGTTGTTAAGGTGTTATATATAATAATGTTAACGTGTTATGAAATGGATATTGTCACATTATACTATAAGTGTTTTTATCTTGTTAAAGGTTGAACCACTATTTTATCTCAAGTGCATATCAGATCTATACACACTTCTACTAAGGGCACTTTGTTTAGCGTTTGAGGCATCAGATTCTATCAGGGGGAGGAAAGAAAAACACAATCATTTGTAGGACAAGGTGGTCATCAGAAAACCTTTCATGCGCGGCTCTAAAGAGCAGAATGTCACAGAGCCGGATAGATCGTAATCCGAATCTTTATAATGGAATGGGGCCGAAACACATTTTTGTGCCCGATCCTCCTAACCTGAACAGGGGTGTTAAAGGGATAGTTCACCCTGAAATTATTTTGGTTTCAATAAAAGGAGACACATAAAAGAAATGTATCAGTGAAGGTTTGACGAAAATCGGTCAAAGGAAGAGAAAGTCATTTGATTTTAAAGTTTGATTTTGTGATGTCACGTGCGAGGTGCTCTCCAATATGTTGTGTTACAAATGTGTATAAGTTATACATATATAGCCATACATGTAGCTCTTGAATTAGCTGCACTCTGTGTGCTTGTGACATTCCTCACTGGTGAAATAAACATTTAGCAATGTGTACTGCCCAGAAGAGTCTGGAATGTTATTTACATGAAAAAATGTTACAGCTAGCTGAGGCTTATTAGCATAATAAAGGAGCTCAGATGGGCTAGTGATGACTCATCAGTGTAATCTAGGTCAGGTCAATATGGATTGTCATGTTTACAAGCATAGAACTGACTAGATATATCGAGAAATTTCTGTTAATAGAACCTTCTAGAATCTAAGATTGTAGTATATATATGAGTTGTGTGAGATAGGAGCTCAGTTTTCATATCATCTTGCTCCAGTCACCTGTGATAAAAGTAACCTGCATCTAAGATATTGTTGTGACCCTGGCTCAATACCTACCTGTGGATTTATACGAGGACTTTCTCTACGTGGATAAATACCTGCCTGTTAAATAGCGCTTATGAGATCCTGCCTGTGAAATCGTGAAAGCTCTGTGGATTAACATTTGACCCTCTTGGATCATCTATTTGGACTTGACTATCTGGAATACCTGCTCTTCAGCGTACAACTTTGGGATCGACATTGCGATCATAATTTGGGAATACTGGATCGGATTATCAACTGGACCATCAGCGAGAGCCGTGGATCCATTGGACTTCAGTATCCTCCAGCACTGTAAGCTAACCTGTATCTATACATTGTAAAGTAACCTATATTGATATATTGATGTATTGATGTACTGCAAGTGAACGCTTGTCTTGGTTTTTAAAAGGGGAAAATACCCCATATAATAAAGAACACCTGAACTAAATATTGGTATCATTTTGTGCGATCCTTCTGGCGTGAACTGATCGTAACAAAATTTGGGGGCTTGTCCGGGAAATGAACATTGTTAATAAGCCAACCTTGTTCAAAATTCAGTGAAATTTTGGTCATAACTTTGATCTATCTTAGAATACATACAGACAAGCTTTCACATATTTTGATAGTGTATGTTGTATACTGTGTACAATCATGAGTACTTTCGATGCTGAGGCGTTTGCCGAGAGGACAGATTTGTCCTACACAGATTTGGAAAGATTAAGAAAGTGTAATTTGATTGCTATTGCCCAACATTTGAATGTTGAATTGACACAGGGTATGAAGAAGGCAGAGATACTTGAGAGTGTAGCTAGTCACATGGCAGTGAGACAACAAACCCAACCAGTTGAACAAGCCCAAGTTATGGGTGGTTCGGATCAAAACCAAATTGAACTGGCTAAAATAGAATTTGAAAGAGAGAAGATGAGATTAGAGTTTGAAATGAGAAGACTAGAAATGGAGATGAAATTGCGTGAGCTTGAATTGTCTCAGACTCGTGCACAGGACAATAAGTCCCATACATTCGATGTGGCAAAGAATGTTCGTTTGGTGCCAAAATTTGAAGAGGATAGAGTAGACAGATATTTTGTCTCGTTTGAGAAAGTGGCTAGTACGATGAAATGGCCACAGGAATTTTGGCCGATGCTTCTCCAAAGCGTTTTTGTTGGTAAAGCAGCAGACGTGTATTCATCTCTCTCAGCAGAACAGTCATGTAACTATGCTACTGTAAAGAAAGCAGTACTGAATGCGTATGAATTGGTACCGGAGGCGTACAGACAGAAATTCAGAAATACAACCCGCAAGCCAGGTCAGACACATGTTGAGTTTGCTCGTGAAAAAGAAATGATGTTTGATAGGTGGTATGGTTCATTGAAAGTGGGGGAAGATTTTGATAGCCTCAGAGAGATAGTGTTGTTGGAGGAGTTCAAAAAGAATGTTGCCTCCAATGTGAGATCCCACCTAGATGATCACAAAATCACAGATCTGAAAAAACAGCTCAAATGGCTGATGAGTATGAGCTAACTCACAAGAATGATAACAAACCACCATTCCGAAATTTCTCTGGTTATAGAGGTAAAAATCAGAGTGAGGCACAAAAAAGTACTGGCCAAGCAAAAGATGCGCAAAGTAAAGGCGGCAACACTAGCAGTGGTTCACCTCCGGCATCCAAAAATCAGTCTGACAATTCAGGTACGACAAAACCACCTCCAACTTGCTTTCATTGTAACAAGAGGGGGCACTTAAAAGCCCAGTGCTGGAAATTGCAAAATAAGGAAAAGAAAGAAGTTGGGTTTGTCATGCCAAAAAGTGTGCTCCCAGAAGAAAGTTTCCCAGGTAGAGATAGACAGGTCACTGAAAATCGTCTGTTCAATTTTGACGATAAACTTACGCAGGTTGATCAAAAATATCGTAGCTTTTTGTCTGAGGGAATAGTGGCCCCTAGTTCATCTGGTGAGGCAGGTAAGCCAGTGGTTATCCTTAGGGATACAGGGTCCAATCAGACATTGTTGGTGGAAGGTAGTGTGACCTTACCACCAGAGAGTGCACTGAATGCCAAGGCATTGATACAGCCTATTTTTGGCAGTTGTATCACCGTCCCCTTGTATAAGGTGGATTTGAATTGTGACCTAGTTTCTGGTCCTGTTACTGTTGGGGTCATCCCAGAGTTGCCCATGCGGGGTGTAGATTGTTTGCTGGGTAATGACTTGGCTGGCGACAAGGTTGTTGCGTCACCAGGTGTTTCAGAGCAACCGGTTGAGGTTACTGAAGCTGAACAGTTACAGGTGAAGTTCCCAGGGATTTTTCCGGATTGTGTTGTGGTTTTGGAAAAACCAGTTGAGGTTCCGGAAACTGAGAACTTACAGGAAGAAGTACCGGGAATTTTCCCAGCCTGTGTTGTTACTAGGTCTCAGGCTCGTAGGGATGCGCACGATGATGCGGATTGTGTTGACGTGGAGGAGAATACTGGGGTTTGGTTGGCTGAAACCTTTTTCAAGGATTTGAATGAAGGGGGTGCTGTTTTAGGCTCCGAGGCTAGCAGTGGTGAGCTGTTTAGTAAGTCTTCCTTGGTTCAGGCACAACAGGCAGACATGGAATTGAAGGGCTTGTCTCAGACTGCGTGTTCTGAGGCTGAGGCTGTTAATGTCCCTGAGTGCTATTTTGTCAAAGATGACATTTTGATGAGGAAGTGGAGACCTCCCCTTAGGCCAGCTGATGAAGATTGGACTATTGTCCATCAAATTGTTGTCCCTCCCTGTTATCGCAATGAGATTTTGAGAATTGCCCACGAGTTACCTGTTGGCGGCCATTTAGGTGTCAGAAAGACAAAAGATCGAATCATGAGGCATTTCTATTGGCCGAAGTTGAGTCGTGATGTGGCTGAGTTTTGTAAAACTTGTCACACATGTCAGGTGGTTGGTAAACCACAGCCGTCGATCAAACCGGCACCATTGATTCCAATACCCGCATTTGCTGAACCGTTCACTCGTGTTCTAGTTGACTGTGTTGGCCCTTTGCCTAGAACTAGGTCAGGTCATAAGTTCCTCTTGACAATCATGGACATGTCTACACGTTTCCCAGAGGCAATTCCACTCAGGAATATTACAGCCAAGACTGTAGTAGAGGCCCTAGTACAGTTTTTCACTAGGTATGGTCTGCCCAAGGAAATTCAGTCTGACCAGGGATCCAATTTCATGTCAAACATATTTCAAGAGGTGATGTATCAGTTGGGTATCAAACAGCTGAAGTCGTCAGCTTACCATCCCCAATCTCAAGGTGCATTAGAACGCTACCATCAGACCCTGAAAACCATGATTAGGGCATATTGTGAGGAGCACCCTGAGGACTGGGATAAGGGTATCCCATGTTTGTTGTTTGCTACTAGGGACTCCCCGAATGAGTCAACGGGATTTAGTCCGTTTGAGTTGGTGTACGGTCACGAGGTTAGGGGCCCTCTTAAGCTCATAAAGGAGAGGTTCATGTCCCAGGATGATGATGTAAACCTCCTTGACTATGTGTCAAAGTTCCGTGAACGGCTGTTCAAGGCATGTGAGGTAGCTAGGGGACATCTGAAAACGTCCCAAGAAAGCATGAAAAAGAAAGCAGACAAAAATGCTAAAGTGCGTACTTTCAAGCCTGGTGACAAAGTACTTGTGTTGCTACCATTGCAAGGTGAGCCATTAAAGGCCAAGTTCAGTGGACCGTACTGTGTCAAAAAGAAACTGAATGATGTCAATTATGTGATCGGTACTCCAGACAGGAGAAAAGATCAAAGGGTGTGTCATGTGAACATGCTCAAAGAATACTTTGAGCGAGAGGCTAGCCAGCCAGTTGGGGTGATACAGGTGGTAACCGATGAGGAGGAAGATGTGGTGGAATCAGATGTGGACATGTCTGAATCGGATGTAAACATGAGTGAGCCACCAAGTGTCAGGCTGTCTAACACGGAGGTGTTAGGGAAAACACAGGAAGTGTTGAGTTACCTCCCTGAAGATCAGAGAAAAGATGTAACTGATTTGTTGCATGAATTTGGGGACGTTTGCAAAGACAAAGTAGGTTGCACCCCACTGACTGTGCATGATGTTGATGTTGGAGATGCTAGACCAATCAAACAGCACCCATATCGGTTAAACCCCGATAAATTGGCGAAGGTTAGGGAGGAGGTTCAATTCATGTTAGAAAATGACATAATAGAGCCAAGTCAGAGTAGTTGGAGTTCCCCTATTGTCATGGTACCAAAACCAGATGGTTCCCAGAGGTTCTGTATTGATTACCGGAAGGTAAATGCAGTGAGTAAGACAGATTCATTCCCAATTCCCAGATTGGAGGACTGTATTGATAGGGTTGGTACCTCTGCCTTCGTCAGTAAGATAGACTTGCTTAAGGGGCTACTGGCAAGTGCCAATGACCGACCGTGCAAAAGAAATATCTGCCTTTGCGACCCCAGATGGTCTGTTTCAGTGTAAGGTCATGCCTTTTGGGATGAAGAATTCGCCAGCGACCTTTCAAAGGTTGACCAATCAGGTGATAGCCGGACTTGACCACTGTGTGGTGTACATTGATGACATTCTTGTGTTCTCGGACACATGGAGTGATCACATCCAACACCTCAGACTACTGTTTGACAGGCTCCACAAAGCCAATCTTGTGATCAATCTTGCAAAGAGTGAATTTGCAAAGGCAAAGGTCACCTATCTCGGTCACATAGTCGGTCAAGGGCAAGTACTGCCCAGAGAAGCCAAGGTTGAAGCTATACTCAGCTTCCCCATCCCCCAAACAAAGAAAGAGTTGCTCAGATTTCTGGGTATGGCTGGGTTCTACAGAAAATTCGTGCCAAATTTCAGTACTGTAGTGAGCCCACTTACGAACTTGCTGAAAGGCAAAGTCAAGTACATCTGGTCAGATGAGTGCCAAAATGCTTTTGTGAAGTTGAAATCTATCATGGCAAATGAGCCGGTGTTGGCTGCACCCAATTTCTCCAAGCCCTTCAAAGTGGCTATTGATGCCAGTGATGTTGGTGTAGGGGCAGTTTTGCTCCAAGATGATGATGATGGCATAGAAAAGCCCGTGAGCTACTTCTCTAAGAAACTGAACAAGTACCAGAAAAAGTACTCAACAATTGAGAAAGAGGCACTCAGTATGATCCTTGCCCTTCAGCAGTTTGAAGTGTATTTGACAAACAGTAAAGGGGAGATAATACTGTACACAGACCACAATCCCCTTGTCTTCCTGGATCGGTTTAAAACCAAGAACAGTAGAATATTCAGGTGGAGTCTGCTGATCCAGCCCTATGCACTCAAAATTGTACATGTATCAGGCAAAAACAATGTCATAGCTGATGCATTGTCCAGAGTGTGAAAAAAAAAACACAACAAAGAAGAAATAAGTTTTGTCACAAGGTATGTGATTACGTGTAAATATGTTATTGAATCAGTATGATCACAAATAAAAATTGCCATATATCTAAAAGACTTTGGCAAAAAGATTTTGAAGTTATTTTCATGTGGAAACATTCAGTGCAAGTAAGTGCCTTGCCGGTTGATTATGGTATTGAGACTGTTTGCTTGTTATTGAAGAAAATATTGTTTGGATAATACATGTCATCAAAATGGTTGAATAAGAAATTCAAAATGACAAAATACTCAAGACAAGTTGTCAGGGTTAAATTATGAGTTGTCATAAATAAGACATGGAAACATGATATTGTAAGTGTTCAAACATAAAAGTATGATTGTTCATAAGGCAGAGAATGTGAACATGTTTACTTAGGAAACTTTAAATGTTTGAAAATGTAAAAGAAAAATTTGCTACGGCAAAATTTTCTTTTTTCCATGGGGGAAAGTGTTACAAATGTGTATAAGTTATACATATATAGCCATACATGTAGCTCTTGAATTAGCTGCACTCTGTGTGCTTGTGACATTCCTCACTGGTGAAATAAACATTTAGCAATGTGTACTGCCCAGAAGAGTCTGGAATGTTATTTACATGAAAAAATGTTACAGCTAGCTGAGGCTTATTAGCATAATAAAGGAGCTCAGATGGGCTAGTGATGACTCATCAGTGTAATCTAGGTCAGGTCAATATGGATTGTCATGTTTACAAGCATAGAACTGACTAGATATATCGAGAAATTTCTGTTAATAGAACCTTCTAGAATCTAAGATTGTAGTATATATATGAGTTGTGTGAGATAGGAGCTCAGTTTTCATATCATCTTGCTCCAGTCACCTGTGATAAAAGTAACCTGCATCTAAGATATTGTTGTGACCCTGGCTCAATACCTACCTGTGGATTTATACGAGGACTTTCTCTACGTGGATAAATACCTGCCTGTTAAATAGCGCTTATGAGATCCTGCCTGTGAAATCGTGAAAGCTCTGTGGATTAACATTTGACCCTCTTGGATCATCTATTTGGACTTGACTATCTGGAATACCTGCTCTTCAGCGTACAACTTTGGGATCGACATTGCGATCATAATTTGGGAATACTGGATCGGATTATCAACTGGACCATCAGCGAGAGCCGTGGATCCATTGGACTTCAGTATCCTCCAGCACTGTAAGCTAACCTGTATCTATACATTGTAAAGTAACCTATATTGATATATTGATGTATTGATGTACTGCAAGTGAACGCTTGTCTTGGTTTTTAAAAGGGGAAAATACCCCATATAATAAAGAACACCTGAACTAAATATTGGTATCATTTTGTGCGATCCTTCTGGCGTGAACTGATCGTAACAGTTGTGTACTACTTTTTTTCATAAATTGCCTTTTTATGTTTTTTGATGAAGGAATAAATTCTTTTCAAAGCGATATGTGTGTAAAAACATGTGTCTAATGATATATCAACTGCACAGGTGAATTTTGAGAAAATGGACATTTTCCCCCCCAAAATTGTACACAACATATTCTTTTTTTTTGCTTTGACCTTTACTTAGATGTTTCTTTCATGTGTCTCCTTTCATTGAAACCAAAATAATTTCAGGGTGATCTATCCCTTTAAAGTTGAGTAAATTTGTTTTGGGTGAATACCTCTTCTTCATCCTTCTTGCGAGTAACTTCCCTCTGTCGTCTAGCCTCGAGAATCTTGGCCTTCTCCATCTCGATCCGTTCCTTCCGAGCTTTCTCCTTCTTCTCCAGCTCTTGCATTCTCAGCCGTTCTATCTCTCGCTGTTTCTCCACCTCCATCAGTCGTTCCTCCTCTCTCTGCCCCGCCTCCGCCGCCAGTCTGGCTTTCTCTCGTTCCAGCTCCTTCAATCGCTCCGCCTCCTTCTTCTTAGCTTCCTCTTCCAGCCGCTTCTTCTCCTTCTCAAACTCTTCCTCCTTCCGTCTCTCCTTTTCTCGCTCTTCCTTTTTACGTTGGACTTCTTTCTGTCGCTCCTTCTCCATGAGCCTTACCTTCTCCCACTCGAGTTCCTGGAGTCTTAATTTCTCTTTCAACAATTCAGCGTCCTTATGTTTTTTTAATTCCTGTTGATGAGCTATTTCCTTCTTCCGTAATTCCTCTTCGATCTTCTTCTTTTCTCGTGAAATTTCTCTCTGCTTCAAGACTTCCATTTGCCTTTGATATTCTAGTTCTCGTTCTCGCTCTCTCGATTTTTCTTCCACATCCCTCTTGATTCGTTCAATCTCCCTCTGTCTCTCTTCTTCCTTCTGTAGCTCGATCTGTCTTTCCTCTTCTCTCTCCTTCTCCAGTTGTCTTCTGAGTTCTTCTTCCCTCTTCCTCGCCTCTTCTCTCGCCAGCGCTTCTTTTTCTAAGCGATCTCGCTCTCCCTGCCAAACTTTCTCACGCTCCAGCGCCGCTGCTCGTTCCATCTCTCCCTTCTTCTCCATCTCTTTCCTCTTCTCTTCCTCCTTCTGTCTCTCCATCTCCTTCCTCCTCGCCTCTTCCCTCAATCGAGCAATCTCCTCTTCTTTTGCCCTCTGCTCCTCCCTCTGTTTCTCTTGGAGTCTCTCTAGTTCGCTCTTCCACTCCACTTCTTTCTGTCGTTCCCTCTCTCTCTTCTCAGCTTCTTCCCGTAACCTCTGAATCTCCTTCTCCTTCTCCTCCTGCTCCTTCAAGTACTGCCGACGTTGCCGTTCCAGCTCCCTCCGTTTCTCCTCCTCCTTCAATCGTTCTATCTCTCGAATCCTCCCTTCCCCTGGCATCTCCATCCCTCTGGGATCACCTTTCCATCTCTCTCTCTTCCTCTGCTGACCCTTCTCCATCGCCAGTGCTTGCTGCCGCTCCATCTCTCGCTTCTCCTCCATCACCCTCATCGTCTCCATCTCCTTCAATCTCTCCACCGCTCGCTCCCTCTCCATCCTCTCCTCCTCCACTCTCCTCCTCTCATCTTCCTCCTTCCTCATCTGTGAATCAAAGTCCAACCTCTGGTACACGCTCGACCTCTCACCAGGATAAGGCGGCAGCCGTTTTGCCTCCACGCGATTCTCATCATCCTCCGGCTCGATATTAAAATCCGAAAAATTCATGAAACGTTCGTCCGGGCTCGACAGATTGTAACTATTAACAGATGATGGTCTGCTACTGTGCGGAGTCCTGCTACGCGGCGTCCCAATCTTTTTCTGGAGAAAGAACCGAACATTCTTCGCCATTGGCCCCCATCTCTCCAAGGCACGGTAGGGACTCTCTTGAGGGTGGAGGATGCGTTCCGTTTTGGCCGTTTTCTCGACGAGGTTGAAGCGCCCGACTTGGCCCGTCGACTGAGCGAGCGCGAGCACCACCTCCCGACACGTGGTGAGTTCGGTGATACCAGACACCACACGTGGCGCGCCGTCCACCCAGACCTTCAGCTCCACCATGGTGATAGCGGCAGTTAGAGGGCGCTATAACATTGTTGCTTTATCTGCACACCATGTCCCGACACCAACTGCTGCCTACATTCTGTAGTCTGAATGGACCTGTAGTTTCAAGAACAAGGAAGTAAAATGGTTACATTCAAGAGATTAAAATCTTCAACAAAGTTCAAACAGTGAGTGAAAATATGTTTTCATCCATAGGATAATGCATCACTCATTTCAGCAGGAAGCAGGAAACGTGTGGACTTATTTCTACAATCTGCATGTAATACCTAAAAGTGCAATGAACTTAACATCTAAAATCTCTTGCAGCCTAGGAGCTACATGTATGCTATCATATACATGTACAGTATAGTAGGCATTCACAAAGAAATGGACTAATGTTCATATTTTCACATTTTGAAGTGTATAATTTGAAGCCCTTCTTTCTTTCTTTGGAACAAAGTTCATTTTGACTGACCACCACATACATGTACGTGTGTAAACAAGCAAAACAACAATACTTAATACAACAATACTACATATGAGACATATAGAGACATCCAGGCATGACCTCAACACACACTGTATTGTTTACACAGTGACGTCAAAACAAACAGCATACCAACACTGCACAACGAACATTAATCAACAAGCAACAACAACAAAGAAGAAACACTCCGCATATTTCACATTCCATACCAAATCAACACCTCACTCAAGATTGGAATGTAGTGCAGCCACTCAGCAGTAATACAGTAACAAGATCATGTACAGAGAGAAATCTCTGACTTACACTACATAGTATACTGTAGCTTCACGAGCCTTTACAGGAAAAGTGAAAAATTTTCGTTCAGTACATTTCCTGTTTTTAGCGAATATAGTCTACATTCATACAATACATTGAATAAATCACGTTGACCCATCCTAAACTCAAAACCTAATATAATCATGCTTAAAGTCAGTTTCCAGTTTTAATATAAAAGGCAGTTACATGCACATGTACAGTATGTCGTATTTTCTTCCATTTTTTTTTGGTAATTATAGATTTTGTCTTTTTTTTTCCTACAATGTGGCTACTCTTCCTTTAAAGGATCCGAGATTGTTTTCTGTTTTATTTACGAGATTAGAATTGGGAGTGAAGGTTCATGGTCAAATATTTTACGGGACTGGCATTCCACTGAAGAAAGGCCCGGAAGGTTTGAAGATTAATCTCACTGGTAATGCTGAACAGCGAGCACTCTGGTTTGTGGAATACTGAGTAGGTCAGTTATTGTAGTAATGCAATGAATAGGAGAGAAAGAGGGAGGGGGAGGGGTGGGGAGAGAGAGGGGGGGGTAGGATAGAGAGAATGAGAAAGGAAAAAGAGTGAGTGAGAGAGGGGGGAAAAAAGTGAGAAAATAGAGAGAGAAAGGGGAGCAAGAGAAGGAGGGGTTGGGGGGAAGGGGAGAAAGAAAGAGAAAGGGAAAAAATCATTGTGAGAGAGAGAGGGAGGGAGAGAGAGGGAGAGTGTGTGTGTGGGGGGGGGGGGGCAACAGATTGACAGAAAGAGAAAAAAAGAGAGGAAAAGGAGGAAAGAGAGGATGCACATACATGTACAGATGTATTTGATCATCAAGATATTGTAAGTTATCAAAAGCACATACCAGCAGAATCATGAACTCATCATGCAGAACTTTACTAACTGGAATTATTCATACTGGTGAAGCTGTTAGTACTGAAAGTAATGATTGAATGAATAAAGAAACTCTAACACATGAAGTCTAAATGTACTGTATATGTCTATGAATACTCATTGATTGATATTAGAGTTCAAACTTGAACTCTTCAACTCCCATTATGGTGTCTGAGAAGTTTCATTATGTTTAATTTTATAAATGAACTATGGTGTATAACACATGAAATCTAGATAAATTTTGATTGATATTAGAATTCAAGACTTTTATTATTAACTCCCATCTGTGTGAAAACCTAGGGAGCAGGAGTCTGGCAGAGAAGGAATTAAAGTTACTCTTATAAATAAATTACAGTGTGTAACACATGAAGTGTAGAGATAAATTGTGATCAACATTAGAATTTTACCTTTTACTTTTAACTTCCATCTATGTGAAAACCTAGGCAGTATGGAGTCTGGCAGAGAAGGAGTTAAAGTTTCATTACATTTACTTTTATAACTGAACTTTAATCTATGAAGTTTAGATAAATTTTGATCAATACTAGAATTCAAGACTTTTACTTTTAACTCCCATCTATGTGAAAACCTAGACAGTATGGAGTCTGGCAGAGAAGGAGTTAATGTTACATGTATATTACCACACCACACCACGCAGCACTATTGTCATCTACTCAACAATCACTTCCGTCACCGACCCATTGTAAGTTTGACAGCGAGAAAAATAACTCGGTGAATAGGGGGACATACTCCAATGCCCACGTAAATACAGTCAATGGTTAACCACGTTTACCTACATGCACAGTACAGATTCACACATAGGTGCTAATAGTAAACTATTCAACTGCTACAGTTAACGTACACATGCAATGTATACCAGTTTTTATTTTTAGACTAATTATCATTATTGTGCCAAAAGGTGTACTTGCTTTGTATGTTATGTCACAAGTTTTTTGCATGGATACGTTTAGTCTACTGTATATGTATACAAGCACTGTGCTCTACCATTTTTATATCAGAATAATGATCCGATTTGTGCCAAAAGGTGTACTTGCATTGTATTTTAATTCACAATTTTCTCCATTGCTATAAACCTTGTCCGTGCTGAGTGAAATATACCACTCTGTGGGATTTGTTGTTAACAAGCGTCTGAAAAAAAACGTTATGATTTGTCAAATTTGATTAGGATTGCTAAATATGTTACTCATTGCAGATAAATGGCTACTGATAATCATTTGTCAAATTTGATTAGGATTGTTGGAAATTGACTCCCACTACGTTAAAACATAAACAAATTGGGGTAACTCCTTTATCGCAAGAAAGGGTCACCAGTCATGTATAAAGTCGTTTGTAGCTTACAAACAGCTTGGTGAAACACCCCCCTGGTGACAAAATGCATACATGGAGCATAAAGATTTCAAATCAACCATCCTCACTGCTTCCTCAAAATTATGCCTGGTATACACTGTAAAGTACATGTGTAGAAATTTAATTGTTTTATACTTTGCGTACTTTAATTAAACAGCACATGCCCATGTACACAAAAACAAGTTGAAAGCTACAAGATCAATAATTCATCACCCAAAATAAATACATACTGATCACTCAATTATGAAGAAAAATTCCAGACAAAACATTCTGTATGGCCATTGGAAAAGGTAAACTTATGAGCCAAAAAATAGTACAGTGGAGGCCAACTAAAACTGTAAAAATATTCAGTTTGAGCATTGTATGAATGTGTGCATGGTCTTGTTTTGATCTACAGCAGACTTGTTTTAGTTGGACTCTAATGTACATAGTAGTTGTAGCCTGAAGTCGCATACAGTACCTGTAAGTGCATCGTAAAATACAACAGTAATTTTACTGTACGGACTTGAAAATGTGCCTCTACATAACACCGTATACTCTATGTACAATGTACAATCCATATACCATTTGTTCTACAGTGTGCACTGCCTAAAAATCGATGGAAAATCAATGCAAAACAAACCAATTTACAAAAGGCAGCTGAGCGCGTCAAGCACATGTTTTGTTTACAAAATGTTAAGTGCTGCACTTTGGGAGGAAGAAAGAATTGCAGGGAGTTACATTGTAATCAAAGACCAACAATTGGGCTCCTTGGAGGATTTTCTAGAGTCCAGTGGTTTGAATCAATGACCATTTAAAATCATGGACACTGCAACTTACTCTACAAAGCAGACACAGACTATTTATTATGTATAGTGCGGTAGGTACACTAGTGTAGACTACTCTGGTAATCTCTGTCGCGGGACCTTTTGCAGGTAAAAAAACAAATGATTCTAGGATTGTTGGAAATTAACTCCCACTATGTTTAAACAGGTATAAATTGGGGTATCTCATTTCGCACAAAAATAGGTTACCAGTCATGCATAGTCGTAGCTTTAGAACAGCTATGTAACAGCTATGTAAAACACCCCCCTGAACTAAACTGAAATATTTCCCTGTGAGTCTTGAATCAAGTCTAGCAAGCCAGCCTGAGCAAATCTGCTTAGCACTGGCCTCCCATTCATCCCCTCTGGACTCTGGGCCTAATCTCAGACCAGGCTTATTGTTGGGCCTATTGTTAGGCCTGGTCCAGGGAAGAGGACTATTGACGGACCCTGAAGTGGGCTAAACAGAGATTGTAAACAGGAGAATGCAAAGATTGGCATTCAGGATCCTCAAGCTTCATAGTGGGCCTTGTTACAAAGTAAATGGCTTAAGTCTTGAGCTCAAAGCTTGCATGATAGTAGTCTAGCTTCCAGACTGTTGGGCATTTCCAATCCAAACCAGGGGGGAAAATACACGGGGGCTTGGGGCTATTTCCACCCCGAAATGCATAAAAGAGCCCTGGAAAATGTTAAAAAGCCCCCAAAATTCCCATAGACACAATGTAAATTTGTAGCCAAATCGGCCTACATGTACAGTGTACATGTGCTCAAAAAGAAGCATTCAGAAATTTGGAATTATTTTTTTTCCCTGAGCCAAACTGTAATATTCAAGTAACAGGTCTAGCTGCAGTAGACTAATCATTCTCAATGCCTTCTCCGTCTCACCCCTACTCAAAGGGACGGAGAGAGAAAAGAGGAAAATGAAAGAGTAACTAGTCTTTTGAGTACTAGACTCTTATTTTTTAATTTGAATTAGCCATGTAAAAAAGCCTGGGAGACAGGCTAGCAGCGATGTTGTACATACATGCATGGATGCTGGTGGGAGTGTGTATTATCAACACTGTACATTCACACACTTCCATAGAAGCACATGAATAGTAAGTGATCCACAAACTGGTCCCTTCCCTTCAAACTGCCCCGCCCCCTTACATGCACACGCACCTGCTCAAAGTGGGTTACTGTGTATGAACGCATTAGAAAACATAAACTTTGCAAGATTTGCGGGAGAAAAATTCTGCAACATTTTGAAATATTTCACAATTGCACATTATCATGATATACATGTATGTGTGTTTTCAATCTGCGTTTGTACCATTTAGCTTGCTCCCCCAAATCTCTGGAGTTTTGGAGAGTCTACATGTAGGGCCAGTGTTTAATGTTTAGCTAAAAACAAAAATGAGCCACAAAGAGTAATGTACGTAAACCTTATAAATTAAAGAAAGAGCTATTCTGGAGTTAAATGTAAACAAAACCACAACTGAATGTTATCTACATGTACATGTACATGTACACATGTATAATTCACTGAATGTACAAAGTGCAATGTCTGTACAGTGTATGCATAGTAAAAAGAAAACGGAAGTAGAATTGTCTGTACATTTACATGTACATGTATAAGGGTTAGTGGGGAAGAAAACATAAGTTGCAGAGAATAAAGGCAGAACAATTAACAACAAGATTGGAAAAGTTGGAGAAACGGCTGTATTGTCTGGGCAATGGGCATTGCCTTCTTATTACGCGATTCTCAAGAACTGAAAGAGTTGCCCACAAAGATAAATGTTGAGGGATGAGTGCTAGTACATTAAGTGCTGTACAAATGTCAAAAATATACCATTTCCTTTCTGAAGATCCAAGTTTTCTTGAGCTTGTGCTAATCTGTTTCTCTGGTTTACTCAATTTTCAGGTTTTCATTCCCTTTTTCCGATCTTTTCTGTTTTTGATGATTTTTTTTTCCTTCTTGATGATAGTAAGAATGTCCACACTCTCCAAAATGATGGTGTTACCACAAACATTTCTTGTTATTGCATCATTACCATAGAAATCGATACAAAGGATAAACACATAAGATTATATATCACATGGTGCTACTCTAAACATGTCTCTTTGTATCATTACCATGACAACCTGAAAGAACTATGCTATATAATTTTTACGCTCACAAATGATAAATAAACTTTAATCACAGGACACGCACTATGAAACCCATCCACTGGGGTGAATCATCCTTTTCATCACCATGGTTACGAAGAAATATCCACATGTACCATTTCCCCCCCCCCCCCCCCATAATCTGCAAACCTGCAGTTCTCATACTATTTTAACTGTCTGTTGCAAACGTGGCAGGTTATCAATCAACTTGATCCCAGCACATGCGTGACCCTTGACCCCCGCACAGCCGGCAGATGTTGTTTTCATTTTTTATCGGCTAAACAAAATACTTGATATCTATGAACACTTGTTGTACTAACGACCCATGGGCTTTACACATGTAGACGCTGCGGTATGCTGATTTTTTTTTTCTATATGGAGTGACAGAAATATTCCGCATCAAGTTGAATGTCATGCTTCCGCTGCTTCTTTTTTTTACCATAAAGATGTCTTCAATTCTGTCTTTTTTCACCATTAATAAATCCCACAGAGAATAAGTTCGTCTGGCACACAAAGGGTTAATGCCCTCATGTGCCCACCCCACCCTCAGCCCCCCCCCCCCCCCACACACACACACCTCCCCTAGCAACCCATTTCCATCTTTTGAATTTGTTTTACACCCTTTGTATGTTGGATGAATACATGCCCTGTGGCCTATACAGTCTTTGTGTGTGTGAATGTGCAAAGATGTATTAATGGCTCAAAATATGTTAATTCAAATGTTGTCATTTTCAATTATTTGCTCTGCAGACCATACATGTAAATGCATGTAACCATCAATGGCACTAAAAATTGGCTTGCTCTTCATATACCGGTAAGTATTTTTCTCTAAAAAGCTAATTTTCCCTATTCCTACACTGCATTTCACTCTATTATTTACATAATTTGATCACCTAAATTTTGTACATATATGTAAATTCCACCCTCCCCCTGCACCTCCCCCCCCCCCACTCCCACTACTACCACTACCACCCCCACACACCCACACTGAAATCTGTCAATTGTATTCTGCTCTAGACAGAAAGTCACTGCGTTTCTTCCAAGGCCTGTTAACAGTAATGTCTTCCTTATTCTTCCTGGTTTCGGCTAGATTCTTGGCATAACTGTGGTGATTAAATCACCCCTTACACATTTTTGTTCTGGAGGTGGGTGTACCATACTACTACAGACCAGAGTTGGCAAAAAACACACCCTTTTTTAACCTGCGAAAGAAAACAAAATGTTCTCATTTCTCCTACGACAAGCAAATAAACTTTACAGTACATGTTTCACTCTTTCAGGGTTATTGATAAAAACAAATAAAATCGAATAAAACAGTCCAAAGAGTGACACTTTTCCAATTTATACAAAGTGAAAATATACAAATTCAGTAATAAATATAATCAATCAATTCAGAGCTTTAGCAAAACATCAGTATGACTTAATAAGCAAAATATTACACAAAGGCCCATTATATGACCAAAACTGTGCATGCTTCAACAGAATATCTGTGATTCAACTATTTCAAACCACTTCCAAAGACTTTTGTGTGATGGGAACACATGTTATACCTCATAGGTACAGAGTGGTTCAGTGTTTATGTAAAAAAGGATTCATGATCACATGTTCAAATTGTATCTGATCTTATTTAGATGTTATTTACACTTAAACTGTAGAACTCAGGTCCTCATTTCAAAATGGAATAGAAACCTCATGTTACCAAATAATCAAAAAATACTGTACATTGTACATGTCCATGTATTTATGTAAACGTATGTCCATAAACACATTAAATTCTGTACATGTAAATGTTTCAGCAAATCATATCAAATACATTTTTTTTTAAATCTTGACATGGATTTAATACACACATGTCCATGAATGCATTAAATAATGTCATAAATATTTTGAAAAATCAATTAAACATAATTTTCTCCAAAGTTAAACATTGACATAAAAGCCTATAAAGGTACAATATTCCAAGCATTATTTCTTGAGCTAAAAACGACTCTGCAGTCTGCACACATTCCTTAGTTCCTGAATAATGTATCGATCCGAGTCTAGTCGTAAATATTTGCCAGGAGGTGGGGAGTGTCAATAAAAGTAACGCCTTTATCTGGAGATCGCCTTGACAAGACAAACAGAACCAACCATGGCAGTTATACAGTACGACGTAGTAATTGGTAACTCAATAATCGTTTTTAGGTCAATGATAGATTTGGTGTACAGGGGTGTATGGTGAATTTGACATGCTTTTTTACTTGATTACCGGTAGTTGAATACTGTAGCTGTTAATTCACGATTGATGGACAAGGTATTGAAATGGTACATGTACATGTGTATTGAATGTGTGCACTGTATGACTTTTCTTTTATTTAATATTGGTAACTCGATTGCATTTTCTAGGTGAATGACTGATCGGTGACAGTGTACATTGAAATGCCTTGTCAAACAGAACTTTTCATTCACAAATCTGCTACTTTACTGGACAGAGTAATATTCTAAAGTGTACATTTCCACTATGAACATGAATGTATGCAATCTATAAACTGTAGTTAACATTGGTAACTCGATTACCGGTAATGGTATTTCAGAGTTCAATGATAGATCTTGTGTACATGGAAATGCCTACACTGTCCATATATTTCTTTTTGATATTTAATCAAATACAATTGTTTATTCACAAATGTGATGTACAAAACTGGACAAGGTGTGGTCAAGAGTGCACATTTCCACTATTAACTAAATGTATGCAATTTACATTCTAGTGACTTTTTACTTTTCAAACGCCAAACAGTTTTCACATACAAGTACAAATGTACCATTTTTGTACCCTGTATGTACATTGTACATGAATACAAACATACGTTAAACATCTGTTTCTTTAAAGTACATCTGTCTGTATTCTTGGAAACTTGTCTAGACTTGATCAGGAAACAATCCTCTTTTGTACAGTGTAGTTTAAGAGCAAAAAAAAATACAGACAGAGGCAATAAAATGCACTTAAAATAATAAACATAAACATATGAATTGAAGAAAAAAAACACCAGAATCGACCCAGTCGGTAGCAAACTGGGGTCAGAAGAGAGGAACAACTCCCCTCCTGAGAACGAGGAGGAATTTCTGAGTCAAGAACCTTGTGCCCTCCAGAAGCCCTATAGGCCACATTCCTAACCCTTTATAAATTAGCTCTTGACTTGAGACTATGGTTGTACATATTCGCAAGATGAGGCTCAAACTAAAAGAAACATGATCTTTTTTTCAATTTGGTCTTTTGAGAGGAGAGACTTAGATGGGCAAAAGTTGAAGAAGTTCGACCCAAACAGTTTGAGGATTTGTGATTTAATCACTAATTACTCCACATGTGGATCACTTGGGGGAAAATAATTTTCAGCAATTTTCTAAAATGGACACGACATATGAATTTAAGACCATTGGCAAGAAGATTGCGCACGATCACCTTTTTGAAGGCTTTTTGTCTTCTCAGTTCAGTAAAATTGCAATATAAGAAACTTCACATGTTAGATGGTGCATTCATGCAAGATACTGTACATTGTTATTTTCGAATGTGGGACATGCGCACTATCCACTGATGTACTACTAATAATACACAGTTTTAAAGGGCATATACTGTACTGGCAAGACAAAGACGACTTCAAAATTTTAATGTGAGCAATCTCCTTGCCAATGGTCTAAAATTCATGTATTGCCCATTTTAGAAACTTGCTGAAAGTTATTTGCCCTAAAATTAGCCACATTTAGAGTAATTAGTGATTAAATCACAAATCCTCAAATTGTTCGGGCCGAACATTTCGAGGATTTGTGATTTAATCATTAATCACTTCAAGTGTAGACCATATGAGTTCAAAAAACTTTCAGCAAGTTTCTAAAATGGACAAGACATATGAATTTAAGACCATTGGCAAGAAGATTGCTCACAATCACCTTTTTGAAGGCTTTTTGTCTTCTCAGTACAGTAAAATTGCAATATAAGAAACTTCACATGTTAACTCTTGTCATGTGTGTATTTTTAAACCTGTTTTGTACATTAATCACATAGAGTAGTATTTTGTCTGATGCAGGAAGGATTAAATGGTGCATTCATGCAAGATACTGTACATTATAATTTTGGAAACTGATGTACTACTAATAATACACAGTTTTAAGCACCTAATATGAAACAGTATCATCTCTACACGCTTTACCATCTTATTATTGTCATCGATCCCAAGCCTTCGCGACACCTGTCCACTCGCAAGCGATCACTTTCGCATCATGGCAGCCAGTGAGGTGCACTCATTCCATTTCCACTGGGTACCCAATTATACACCTGGAGGTTGTTTCACCGAGCGGTTCTTCAGCTAAGAACAACTTTACTCAAGACTGGTGACCCTTTCTCAATGAGATTTGCTCCTGTCTTAACACAGTGGGAGTTGATTTGCAACAATCCTAATCAATTATGATAAGTCATAAACTTCGTTTTCAGACGCTTGTGAACAACTAAAGATCAGATTTCAACTTTAGCTGATGGGAATTAAAAATCACTGAGAATCTGATTTATTGTAGCAGAAGAAGGGGTCACCAGTCATGCGTAAAGCTTGGTGAAACACATCCCTGGGTTGGGAACTGGAGATTAGCACTGTGGATGAAGTATTTTTTGTAGAATTAACAAAATCATGGAAGAAAGACTTGAAAATTTGGTCATAGAAATCACATGCCTGCTGAATTATGAGCTGGTCACCAGATAAATCATTTGATGGGGATGCACAACGAAAGCAAATCCAGAAATCAGTGTGGAACGTGCACCACAGTACAGCCACTAAAGGTAATGGGGGAAACATATGTCAAGATTGAGAGGCCCAGGATCAGGTTTTTCAAACCAAGTGAATAATTGCTCATAAAACTAAGAGGGTAGTTTATTACATGTGTAGCATGAATATCACCTGATTGTTTGATGTACATGTACAGTGTACATGTAAGCAAATCATTACAAATCATACAGATACTGTATGCAATGTCTCTGCAGCAAAGACATTGCACATCTGTATGATTTGTAATGATTTGCTAGATGTGTACGTACATCAAACAATAAAATAATATTCATTCTTCCCTATACAGCTTTATGATCAATTATTGATTTGGTTTGAAAAACCTGATCCTGGGTGTCTTGACATATGGTATGATTCCCCCATTAGTACTGCTTTCAAGAAATGTTATATTACTACCACAGTTATGAAGTGTAATCTCCAATTAATCTGATAGTTTGATAGCTTCTTTTTAATGTATTTGTCATTTTTTTTGTGAAGAAATAAATTAAACACAATTTGTTACAGGTAGAGCGTATCAAACCATCATGTATGTTTTATCACACTAGCAAATCCTTTTTTGTTGCTGTTCACGTTAGATTGACAACGCTAGTTCATTCTCTGTTATACCAAAAAATCAGTCTCTGTAGGATGTTGGATGTGCTGAGATTGCATAGATGGCTCCTCTGAACGCCCTCCCTACGTGTACTGTAGATATGTCCAAAAATGTAACTTGATTAAAAAATGCCCCGAAAAAAAAAAAGAATTAGACGGTTATTCCTGTCTAATTCTCTGTAGTCTCGATATAACGTTATATGAGGTAGTAATATATCACTGTAAGAACTGTCAAACTTTCTTGTCATACATCAAGCCAATAAATGATGGACTTTTTGGCTTTGGTAACACGACTACAAATATGGTCTACAATTTAAACGGCCTAGTCTAGACTAGTCAAAATCAGAATGCCCCGAATGAGACAATTATTCCCGTCTTCTTTGACAACAACGTCAGTTCTAAATGAGATGTCATGGTCATTAAAATACAGAAACAGACCCCTAAAGATTAAGTCTCCATTTTGAAGAAGCGGTCACGCTGGCAGTAGTTTAGCACTCCCTCGCCCGAAGCTACGGCGCAGGGCGGCTACCCGATAAGACTTATCAAGCTCCGCAGCGGCAGCAGGGCAAGTTAACACTACACACACGGTAAAAAGCGCACGTAAAACTTTGCAACCGCAAACATATTCACAACCTTCCGATCCAACACACTCACTCCACTAAATTCTAATGATTCCTACGCAAAATGTACGATCAAACAAGCACCGATGTACATGAAAATTCGTGCAAGAACACATCACAACTACTTACAGCTGAATTTCAGAGACGATCAACGACGAATTCGGCAATTACATGTACTTTTCTCACACCTAGTTAGTAAGTATTCCAGTGGTCGGTCCTTCCCCTTCACTTGCCAAATACGTGAATGAAGATAACAAAACTACGCTCAATAGTCTCTTTTCCAGCGTTATGCTTCATTAATTATGTACAACGCTATCCCCTTTTCGCTTCCCGTATTTTCCACCGGGATTTTCCATTGTAAAAATAGTATTAAATTTCAACCTTTAATCATCTTTTAATTCTTTAATTCATGAACTAACAAATTGTAATTTCGGTTCAATCCTTATTTCTGAGAAAAAAATTAAATTAAATGAGCGAGTAAGAAGTTAAAAGAATAAAATTGCATTCTATTACCAGAACCAGAAAAAACATTGGTGCCATGGAAAGTGTTCAAAAGCATTTCAGATTTTGTTTGTTTATTCTTTGAAAATGTAAACCCTTTGACTTACTTTCTATTTTCACTTAAAGGCAAGGTGTCCCTTTTGCAGGTCAACAAAATAAAATTGTGTAAAAACCACAGAAAATGGACTGTATTGCAATTTGCAAATGGGACACCCTGTCTTTAAAGGGTTACTAAATTAGAAAAATAAGTTCCCACTAATCTATGTAAAATTATCCACTAAAAACAAATTTCACATTCGCTTGCGCACTAAAGTCTCATGTTGATGAAAATTTGAAAAAAGGCACGCCTCCAGTGACGAATGAGAAGTCAAAATGCAACGGCGTAAATAAAATATTTTATTCACGCCATTCAAACAATACGTTACCAATGGGAACCCCAAAGCTTGTACGAGGTTTGTCCAAATAGCAACAATTAATAGATTCAAAGTGCACTCCATCCATTGAATCTGAATGACAAGATACGGGTGAATGCAATAACGCGTTACTACGCAGTTAGGGGGAAAGTTGTGAGTACATTACGAAAATGGATGTGACTTTAGTACAATCTATGGAATTTTGACTTCTCATACGTCACTGGAGGTATGCAGGTGTTTTTTTTCCAATTTTCGTCAAAATGAGACTTTATTGTGGCAAAAGAATGTGAAATTCGTTTTTAGTGGATAATTTTACAGATTAGTGGGAACTTATTTTTCTAATTTAGTAACCCTTTAAAGATAGGTTACTTAGGCCTAGTCTGTAATTAGGTAGGTTGTTGCTTCATGTTTCAAACTTCTTTATGATGTATGTCTAAGTTCTTGGTCCATGTATTGTTTTACTTAAACGATTAATTAAAAGAAACAATAGGTAAATTTTACTTTCATTTCCATATTTTATTTGATCCTTTCAGGCATCAAAAGCTAGAATACAAACAATTGACATTACACACGTGACATTTCATGATACTCTCAAAAACAAACCCATAAATTTCCGGCATGTAATTCAAACTAGAGAAAGTTTATCTGCTTGGTATTAGAAAATACCTCGCTACTATGACAGATTTGCATTTCTTAGCTTGCTAGTGCATGATGCTGTATTTTCATGCAAATGAGCTTGTTCAATTTATGAAGAAAAGAATAAGTTTCTGGACTGAAAAGGCAAAGCCCTCAAGAAAAGCAAATTACTTTGGCCAATTAGGCTACCCTAATAGACCATATTATCAGCATTATGATATCGTTATCAGATCTTACTGCTCTCTGAACAGGTATGTTTACAATAATTAATAAACGCAACAGTTCTTTTCAAGACTATACACAGTACATATATGGTTAACCCTCTCAGTACCATAGGTGCTTGAAATGGAAAATATGAAGAAAAAAGACTGGCTTGGTACCAAGATTAAAATTCATTTTAGTACATGCCTCCTCACAATACAAACACATTCCTTGACAGTAAATTTGAAAAAGAAATGTGTTTTCATGTATATCGGTATATACAAAAAAAAATCTGGCTTGATACCAAGATTACAACTCAGTTTAGTACAGGCCTCCTCACAATACAAACACATTCCTTCAAGGAATATCTTGACAGTAAAATTTGCAAAACAAAATTTGTTATCGTGTATATCGGTATATACATATATATAGATAATATACAGATATATAATCATGATAATATATCTAATATGATATCATGAAAGAACCAACTGTCCCCAGAAGAAGACATATAAAATTTGTCTGAATTGCAGAATATTTCAGATTTCTGAGTTGTCAATCAACTATGACTATAATTTACAAATACATATACATAATAAATATATACATAATCTCAACAATCATATAAAACAGGTAAAATGGAAATTCTATGTTTCATGTAAGATGAAGGTATTAGTACATGTATTACACACACACACACACAAACATACACACACACACACACACACACACACACACACACACACACACACACACACATACTTTTCTATGTACTATACATGTTATATCAACATATGCATGAATGTAATAAACAACATGATTCTGCAAGGTCATTAAAGCATTACCCAACCATACAATATGCATAGTACATGTACCAGTATGTGAAATGTCAAGTTACAAAATTTATATCTCCATAACCCAATCAAATTGAGATGAGACACAAACAACAAATTAATACCTTCTCTAGCCTGGTGTTCAGGCTGATAGGCATTATTAATTAAAACTATAATATTCATTAAGGGGGTCTGGCAGAAGTAGACTAATCATTCTCAATTTGTTTCATCTCCAGGTCGACGGATGGGGAGAAGTGGAATATGAAAGTGTGATTAGTCTTGTAAGTACTAGACTCTTATTTTCAAGTTTGAATTAGCCGTGTCCCAAAGCATGGTTCCAAGCCAGGCTAACCTAATACAAGCTTATACATCAATCTCTTCAAAATTAAGTCCATAAATCACAATCATAGGTCCAAGCAGACTATCATTATTTTATTTTGAAGGTTTAGTTTGTTTTACATATATGTAGTTCATAATTAAAAACTGGTACTAAAAAATGGTTTATTTATAATAATATACCGGAAACTTTTCGCAAAATACATCATATTGACATGCAAGCTTTAGCATTCATAATACATTATGACACATTGCAATGTAAGCGTAAAACAAAAACATTTTTTTTACAGGATGGAGCATGCTATCCTTACTCCTAAGGTGCATGCCTAAAATTTCTTTGTAAATTTAAATGACACCAGAAATCTAGGCAAAAACATCATTGATTACATCAGCATGTATTTTTATTTCATCATGATCAAAACAAAAATGTCACAATGTCAGTTGTTTGCATACCCAATTCAGCATGCATGTGCAAAGAATACAGAATTCGTGTCCATTCTAGCTTTGCTTCAAGTCTGGTGGGCATTTATAAACCATGCAAACTGCCCAATAAAGGGATCTGTCTGCAGTAGACTAATTATTCTTCATTCCTTCTCTGTCCACCCCCCCACCCCCCCACCCCCACCCCCAATGGACTGAGAACATGAGCATGATACATTGACTAGTCTTTGAGTACAAGACTTTATTTGTCAGTTGGGATAAAATATATCCCACAGTCTGGAAGCTAGGCAATGTCCATTCAAGCTGATAGAAGGTAAAAACTGCTGATTATGAAATGAAATCCACACGTTCGGATGAAAATAGGAATTTCTGAGCCATAAACCAGTGAAATTATTCATAGTTAGTGTCTGGGGAACACCAGAATAACAACCAATTATTAATTAAAAATTAATGCACAGTTGAGTACCAGCAATTTAATCAACCATAATTGCTTACCAGGCATGCTCTGTTTAACATTCCCATTATCATACAGGTACATGAATAGTAATTGTTTATTGTATAAGGCAATATTTTCACGTACATATTGCAGTAGATGACAGCATCACAGACTATTTTCGTGAGTTGTTTTTTTCCCAACTGATACCCTGGAAATTTCCAAATGTTGAAACCGAGTTGGCCAAACTCTGTGTTTATAAGGGGTTCTGGCATCCTGTGTATGTAGACCGGTACTTTTTTTCATTAAGACCAGAGAAGAAACCCAGCGAAGAAGATGAAAATCCCCCAGGATAAAGATTGGAGGGGTACATAGCATTCCCTATCTGCAGACCGGGGTCCGTCGCATAAAAAAACTTACTATATTGATGGTAACTTTGCTAGGTACAAATGGCAACTTCTCTGGAAATCTATAATTTGATTGGCTGTTGAGCAATGTTACAATGGTAGTTTCCATTGATGAGAGAGCGTAACTATTGATGGATAGTTTTATGCAACAGGGCCAGGTACTCAGCTATATAAGACCATCAAAGACATAGGAACGCTCTTCTATATGTTGCATCTTTGTTATTATTAGTGTCAGATGGCGTTACAAAGTGCTGCTGTGGTCTTCACAAGAGCATGCCATTTAAAGGGCATATACTGTACCGGGAAGGCAAAAAAGCCTTCAAAGGGTAATTATTATCAATCTTCTTGCCAATGGTCTTAAATTCATGTATTGTCTATTTTAGAAGCTTGCTGAAAGTTATTTGCCCTCAAATGATCTACATTTGGATTAAATCCTCAAAATGTTCGGCCCGAACATTTTGAGGATTTAATCAGTAATCATTAATTACTCCAAATGTGGATCATTGAGGGCAAATAACTTTCAGCAAGCTTCTAAAATGGACAATACATGAATTTAATTAAGACCATTGGCAAGAAGATTGCTAACAATTATATGTTGAAGGCAATTTTTCCTTCCCAGTACAGTATATGCCTTTAACTCTATTTCCTGCCAAGTGGGTTGTTCCTATCATCCCTCCTCTTGACAGTCTCTTCATGTCCTCCGTCCAAGACACAGGTAAATGGCCTCTTCTACATTTACCTGAAATTACTCCCAGCAATATTTCTTGCACCATAGTCTTCTCCAAATCCATTGAGTGCCATGAACGTTTGACTCCGATGACCAGAGTCAGACATCAATTTGACAATTTCTGCACAGTCAGAGAAACAAATAAAAACACTGTGTATAAGTTTGGGATGTTTGAATTCTGCATTTTGCAATCTAAAATTGGCTTTATTTCTGTAAAAACATTTATGTACACAATGCATTTCAAATCACCACATTCTCCACATGATCATTGCGGATAGTAAACTTATTCATTCATTCATTCATTTGTATGCCACATATTTGTTTACTTGTATATTATAAGTAGAGGTATGCCGTGAGCTTTTTGAAATCATAATACAAACTGGGTAAGATCAGTGCTGTTAGACAGTGGAACATTTTCCAATGATACATGACTTGTATATCCTATATCCTTCTGTTGCTTTTGATTTTCTCACATGGGTTTTGACCTTTTTTTTTAATTGCGGAGTGAGTGTATGTTAAAATGGATTCCAACTGGGTCAAGGATAAAACCGATGGCTGATGCTTATTCAAGTCACATGATTATTTGTGTCTTTTTCCCCATCGCTACCTCCAGAGCGATTAGCGTGAAACACGAGTACAATTACGGTGCAACACTGTGTCTCTCTCTCTAGCCTATTTCTCTCCACTGCTGAAGGAAGGCCTCCTCATCATTTTTCCATTTTGATCTATCTTGTGCCGTTCGTTTCCATGTCATACTCCCATATTCTCTAATATCGTCAATCCACCTCCTACTTTGCCTGCCTCTTCTTCTGGTGTTAGCTCTGGGGGTCCAGATGGTTAATTTATAAGTCCATCTATCATCTTTCCTCCTGGCCAGATGACCAGGTCACCTCCATTTCTTTTATTTAATTTCCTGTACTATGTCCCATACTTCAGTTTTCTTTCTCAAATCCTGGTTTCTGTGTATTGAGATACATCTCCATCTGTCATTGTCCACAGATAAAATGCAATTTCCAAATTGATATTTATTTCTCACTCAACTGTGCATATCATTTGTTTGGAGTTATGTAAATCATATGTTGTGTTAAATCAGCGCTCCCTGGCAGAACAGTGTTCAACCACTGAAAGGGCTACCCTGGGTAAATAGTATACAAATATTTCATGACCATGAGGGATCTTGTGGAATCTATTTTCACCGAGGCTGCGGTCTTGGGAAAATAGTACTGCACGCCCTCCACTTCACCGAGGGGACCAATAGATTCCACAAAGTTGCCGAATAAAGATCATGAAATATTTGTTTTATATCCTTCATTGATATATTCTTTGTTCATTAATTTAATCCTTACCATGGACCTTGTGATAGTGTCCTTGCTCTAAGCTCCGAACGCAGGAGCCCGATTCAGATGTATTGTTATTTCCTGCGGCTTGAGCAAACCAACAGAAATTCAAGTTGCACCACGGCCGCAACACCGCGGGAGTTCTGGCAGCGCGCCCAATGATTTTCCGCTAAATTACCTAAAGGCAGCTGGAGAGAATGTAGATTTTGCGTGTCGCGCAATTTACCTGGGATGAATCGATGAAAATTGTATCGATCACCAATAGCCCAGAGATCGATAGTCAAGAGGGAAAGAAAAGACTATTTTTGACATGACGTCACAAAATAGTACTTTTTTTCCCTCTGACGTCACGAACTAGTACTTTTCTTCCCTCTGAGCTCTCTTCCTTCAAATAGTTCATCTATTTGTGGTCATGTGACACCCTTTCAACCAATCAACGAACTGGAATATATTAATGAGGGATATAATACTAATAAAAATGGAAACAAAAAAGTGCTTTAATTTATACAGTAGCCTCCCAGTGCCCTGCATCTCTCCATTACACTCACAGCAGTGCATTCTTTGTATCGTAACCTACCTCATGGATCACATAGACAGTGAGTTTGCTTTTCTTTGGGAGGGCAGCGATCACCTTCTCCAGACCTGGGCTGGTGTCGCAACAGATCAACCTACAAAAAGAAATCAATCAAATGAACACAATCTTCTCCTTCTTCTTCTTCTCCTTCTCCTTCTCCTTCTCCTTCTCCTTCTCCTTCTTCTTCTTCTTCTTCTCCTTCTCCTTCTCCTTCTCCTTCTCCTTCTTCTCCTTCTTCTTCCTCTTCTTCCTCTTCTTCTCTTCTTCTTCCTCTTCTTCTCTTCTTCTTCTTCTTCTTCTTCTTCTTCTTCTTCTTCTTCTTCTTCTTCTTCTTCTTCTTCTTCTTCTTCTTCTTCTTCTTCTTCTTCTTCTTCTTCTTCTTCTTCTTCTTCTTCTTCTTCTTCTTCTTCTTCTTCTTCTTCTTCTTCTTCTTCTTCTTCTTCTTCTTCTTCTTCTTCTTCTTCTTCGGGTTAATCTGCCTCCTTCAATCCTGGAGATTCTTGCAGATACATTGATCAGCATTTGCAATCAGCATTTGTAATACAATGCTGTCATCTATATACTGAACAAATGGTTATTTTCGCAGTGGTTTGAAGTTTGTGAATTTCACAAGTCAATTATCACGAAAATTTCCCCGTTGGTTCATGTCCATCATTCACATTAATAAAAGCACCTCTAAAATCTTGAAAAATAGCACTCACGAAATGTGAGATTTACTCCCAAATTGCGAAAATATCTGTCAGTGAAAATATTGGCGTATACAGTAGTGTATGAGTAAACCTTTAATGCAGTAAAGCGCATGAAACCAATATTGAGTTGTTGAAACATACATGTTTTAACTGTTAGGTGCTTGATACAGTATGCTAATAAAAACCACATGGTGGGGTTTTCCCCAGGTCAGAAATGCACTACATAGCAAAGAAGTATTATTCTTATCATTTGCCTGTCCTTTACTGAGCTGGCGCCCTCATGAGTCTGCAGTATGACAGGTGTTAATTACAATAATTCAATGTTTTGCAGAGAGACAATATATAATAAGACAGAAACAGGAAAAACAAATACTTCATCACTTATTGCCTTATTGATCCCCAAAACATTCAATTATTGAATAAATTTGAACTTACTGTATAAGGGCAAGCGAGGGCATCTTCTTCAGCGACTGGATGATCTTCTCGGACCGCTGGTCACCGAGCTGCACTCTCCTCATAGTCAGACTCGCCAGACGAGGGCAGCCTGTCCTCACTGCCTCACAGAACGCGGCCACATCCGTCACCTCGACGCTGGTGCGTTCACACTGGCTGCGAACGTGCAGCTGGGTGAGTTGCTGGGACTGTGCGCAGGCTGCTTGGAGTGCTGCCGTGTGGACACAGCGCCCTCTAGTGACACGCACTGTTATCTTCTCGACGCGAGGGCATGACTGGACGACACGCGAGAGTGAGTCCTGATCGACGTCCAATTCAACGACATTGGGGTACGAAGCTCCCTGGATGTGTGTGGTGAAAACAATCACAGAATATGAATAAAAATAAGCTCTATGAAATTTGAAGATTTGACCTTGACCTGTAACCTTTAACCTTTGACCTACATAACCCCAAATCTTATCAATCTTATCATCATTGTACCAAGTATGATAAAATTTGGTCAATCATTTTTTTTGGTTATCGCGTAAACGAGATCCGGACAGACGAAGGTTGGACAACCCAGAAACATAATGCCATCAGGCAACTTCCTTGCGGAGGCATAAAGAGAAAACTTAAAAGTGACGATAAAGACCGAGATAATCTCATCTTTGTTTTCTGTAAGTTACTCTCCATAGAAATGATCAATCTGTTGGAAAATAAGCCAAGCAAAATAGACCATGCAGAATTTGGAAAAAAAAAATGAGACTCGTTCATATCTGTCTACCTGCGAGACCTTTTCTCCCAGCATGCTCTCTGTCTCTCCTTCTACCTCCATCAGAGTGTCCGCGCCTCCCTCCGGTAGCTTGACATCGATGAGCTTTAGGGATCGCAGATCACCCAAAGAGCTGAGCCATTGCACGTAGTCATCACATGACGCGGGACTGACACTCGTATCATAGAGACCCAGCTCATTGATCTGTTTGAGGGCGAGAGAATTGAATAGAATTGAATTTGAACTGCTGCTCAATGGGATTTGTGTGTATCACTCGTGGAAAAAAAATACACATGTCACACAAAGGGTTAAAGGGCATATACTGTACTGGGAAGGCAAAAAATCCTTCAAAAGGTGATCGTGAGCATTTTGGCAATGGTTTTGAATTCATGTATTGTCCATTTTAGAAGCTTGCTGAAAGTTATTTTCCCTCAAATAATCCACATTTGGAGTAATTGATGATTAATTATTAAATCGTTCGGGCCGAACATTTTGAGGATTTGCGATTTAATCACTCAGTACTAAAAATGTAGATCATTTGAGGGCAAATAACTTTCAGCAAGCTTCTAAAATAGACAATACATGAATTTAACACCATTGGCAAGAAGATTGCTAACAATTACCTTTTAAAGGATTTTTGCCTTCCCAGTACAGCATATGCCCTTTAATAACAAGCATCAACAAGAAAATGTCATGTGTGACCTCCACTTGTGTCATTTTCATTTCGTTTATCTTGAGGTAGTGTGTGTGGGACCACATGCCCTCGGGCAACAGTGAATGACTTCACTTTTGTGGATCCTGATCCACACACTGTCTCTTTCTTTCATCTATATTCTATTGTATTATGTCCTTTGTTCTTTTATCTGTGTTTTTTTTTTCTTATGATGTGTTATGAAATATTACTTTTATGGTCAAATAAATAAATAAGTAAATAAATACCACTACTACTACTACTACTACTACTACTACTACTACTAATAATAATAATAATAATAATTATAATAATAATTATAATGATAATAATAATAATACTAATAATAATAATAATAATAATAATAATAATAATAACAATAATGATAATAGTAATAAAATAATAATAACAATAATGATGATAATAATAATAATAATAATAATAATAATAATAATAATAATAATAATAATAATAATAACACTCAAGTTCCTGCAGCATATCAAAACTTCTCTATCAATAATTACTTGCATTTTTTTTTATTGCGGTTTCCATTTGATAAAGCACAAAAGCTGAGAGACAAATAGATCATCTCACCTGAGACCTAGAGGGCTAAATAAATTATCATTACCTTCTATTCTTCCCATTATGCCCGAAGACATGAGCAACAAGTTAAGGAGGCTTTTGGATCAGTGGTGGATGGGGGAAGGTTGGCTGGAGATGGATTGCGCTTCCGAAAAGCTGTGAGAGTTTTGATGCTCCCGCAAGAGAAGGAGGAGAAGAAGAAAAAGCAAAGCTGAGAGACAAATAGACCATCATACCTGAGACCTAGAGGCCAGTTCAGACGCCGTGCTGAAGAACGCCTCATCAAGCTCCACGTTCTCCAACTCCAGAGCCCGGAGAGTCTGCATAGAGGACAGCGCTCTGGCATACTTGCCTGACATAGCGCCATTCAGCCGAGCATGGCGATGACAGAGACGGATTATCTGCGAGGTAAAAAGTGAAATAGATGCACTATTATGGCATTTTATCCCCCATAAAAGTGGAATAAAGAAGACAATATTCTACTACTACTCAATATAATATTTACCATGATTGTGAGAATTTACAATAAATGACTGTGTAACTCATTCATAACTCAAAAATATTTTGGTATATGTAGGTAGTGGGATATTGTTACAAATGTGTATAAGTTATACATATAGCCATACGTGTAGCTCTTGAATTAGCTGCACTCTGTGTGCTTGTGACATTCCTCACTGGTGAAATAAACATTTAGTAATGTGTACTGCCCAGAAGAGTCTGGAATGTTATTTAAATGAAAAAAAATGTTACAGCTAGCTGAGATCATTAGCATAATAAAGGAGCTCAGATGGGCTAATGATGACTCATCAGTGTAATCTAGGTCAGGTCAAAATTGATTGTCATGTTTACAAGCATAGGTACAATGAAGAGCTTACTAGATATATTGAGAAATCTCTAGAAGTACAAATAATAGAACCTTCTGGAATGTACAGTTTGTAGTATATATATGAGTTGTTTGAGATAGGAGCTCAGTTTCATATCATCTTGCTCCAGTCACCTGTGATAAGAGTAACCTGCATCTAAGATATTGTTGTGACCCTGTCTCAATACCTACCTGTGGATTTATACGAGGACTTTCTCTACGTGGATAAATACCTGCCTGTTAAATAGCGTTTATGAGATCCTGCCTGTGAAAGCGTGAAAGCTCTGTGGATTAACATTTGACCATCTTGGATCATCTATTTGGACTTGACTATCTGGAATACCTGCTCTTCAGCGTACAACATTGGGATCAACATTGCGATCATAATTTGGGAATACTGGATCGGATTATCAACTGGACCATCAGCGAGAGCCGTGGATCCATTGGACTTCAGTATCCTCCAGCACTGTAAGCTAACCTGTATCCATACATTGTAAAGTAACCTATATTGATGTATTGATGTACTGCAAGTGAATGCTTGTCTTGGTTTTTAAAAGGGGAAAATACCCCATATAATAAAGAACACCTGAACTAAATATTGGTATCATTTTGTGCGATCCTTTCTGGCGTGAACTGATCGTAACAGTTATGTAATAAAACTCTGAAACCAAGACATTGTAGAGTGAAAAAATGAGCCTTTTTATCATAATAGGAGCTTATAGGACATTCAGCTGATTTTTTCTTATCCTGGCAGATTTGCACTAAATGCTATTTTTTCCATGAAGGTGGAATAAAGATGAAAATAATTCTACTTCTGTATACATACATGTTCTCAATACAATATTTACCATAAGAATGATCATAGTAAGTATTTACAATAAATTACTGCATAACTTGGAAAAAATATTGATAACAAAAGAATGTTTTCCACAGAATATTGGTGTGGGATACGTGATGTAATCTTGTTACCAAAACATTTTTAAGTGAAAAGTGAGATTTTGCTGTTATAGTATATTATCCTAGTAAGAGCTTGGAAGATGTTAAGTTAGATGTTGATTGTGGTGTGTGTAATTCTTGCAGATTAGAATAATTTATTGGAAATACAACTTTGGTTGTTAGCTACAGGTACAACATCAAGAAATGAAGCAATTTCCACCAGAAATTGATTTCAATGCATACAAATAACCCGTTCTCCCAAGCCTTGAAAACCCCTTTGGCATACTCAGGGCTGCCAATCTTGATCAAAACATTTCAGTATCCTAAAGGCTGAAAATCAGTATTTTGATGGAAAAAATCAGTATTTTCAAGTAAAGACAATAGAACATCTCAAAAAATAAAATTTATGAGATCAATATTTTGTATGAAACTTTCAGTATTCTTCTCACAAATCAGTATGAAAAAAACAGTTTTATTTGGCAGCTCTACATACTGCACATCTCTATGTAAATGGTCGTGAAAGGTTTATAGCACATACCTGCGACGTCGGTGCCACCTGATCCATGACGTTGAAGAACTGCTCATCGACTTCAACGTTATCCATCACCACTGCTCGCAGCTCGGGCATGGCGCACAGGCATTGTGCCAGCTTCTCTGACATGGCGCCATCCAGATTCATGCTCCAAAGCGACAGCTTCTCAATCTAGTAGGGAGACACATCAAGGCTCTGTCTCATTGACAAGACTTTGAGATTGATTTGAATCGATTGCAAGTGCAATCCTACATCTTTAACAGTTACGATTGCTATCAATTGCTAGTCAAGTTAGGATCTATCATAATTCTTTCTTAGACAGGGACATTTCACCTTGTGCTTTGCATCATAAAGTGACAAGAATATATTAATACCAATTTCAATATCTGAAGAAAGAGCAGCAGACATCAGTAACAAAAATACGCAGAAATATTTCCTGTTTTATTTGCTGCATCTTTTATCATTTTCAATCCTTGAGATCAAAAGTTGAAACCCCAAACTATCTGCTTGTGGTTAACTCTTTATGTACCATTGATGCATGTACGGTATTACAGACACACAAAACCCATAGAGCAGCAGTGAAGTTACAATTGTTTCAAGTTTTGAATTTGTGACGTCATTTGCGAGATGCTCTCCCATATGTTGTGTACCTGTAATAATCTTTTTTTAAATGTCGATTCTATCATATGGATATATGCATATTTCACTTTAGCATTTGATACTTTATTAGAAACATAATTTTACACACACACCTCTTCAAAAATTCATTTCTTCATCAAAAACAGAAAAAGAGCAATTTATGGAATTATACAGCGCACAACATATGGGAGAGAACCTCGCACATGACATCAAGAAATTGACATTTTAAAAGACCATAACTTTCGTATCCTTCATGATGGATTTTCTTCAAACCTTCATTAAGATGTTTCTTTCATATTTCTGCTTTTATCTATAACCAACTTAACTTCAGGGTGAGGTTTCCCTTTCATCTAGCAAAAAGGGTTTGGGACAAATATGAGGAACTTACGCATCGTTTGGGAGATGTCACAGCCAGACCAGTGAAGAACTCTGCGGTCAGTTTCATGTCTGCAAACTGGAGATGCTTGACCTTGGTCAGAGAACCTAGACACGTGGCCAGAGAGCTAGAAGCGGCTGGACTGAGACTACCATGTCGGAAGGTCAGTTCCTCGATCTAGATATTGCATGAGTGCATGTTAAATGTGGTCATTATTTCAACATCTTTGATGTTATGTATTTGATTGTATTAAAAGGTGTTGTTTACCTTGCCTCTCTCTTTCATAGATACATGCACTGGAGTGAAATATCTGAGCATGTAAAGGGAATATACTGTAGAATATACTGGGGAAATAAGTAATTAAATCACAAATCCTCAAAATGTTCGGCCTGAACATTTTTGATTGTTTTGTGATCTGTATTAAAGGGAATATACTGTACTGAGCCCGAAAATTGTCTAATTACTCCAAATGTGGATCATTTATGGGCAAACCACTTTCAGCAAGTTTCTAAAATGGACAATACAATAATTTCAGACCATTGGCAAGAAGATTGCTCACGATCACCCTTTAGAAGGCATTTTGTCTTCCCAGTACAGTATATTCCCTTTAACTGCTATATATGTGTAAAGGTACTGTAAAAATGGTATAAGGTTTCTCGGCACAGCTCATGTGCCCTTCAGTAGGATATCCACATTGCTGCTCTCCACCCAGGAGTATAAATGGGTACCTAGAACAGGTAGGATTATATGAATGATCTTGACCCAGCGCCGATATCGTGCAGCGGGCAAGGAATACTCCCCAGGGAGTGGAGATGTTGCACAATTTTTTCTTCATATATACCATATGTATGGACAAATTTCATTTTTTTTTTTATGAGTCCAGTCCAATCAATTAATTAATCAATCAAAATGAATAAATCAATCAATCAATCACTCAACCTAATACCTACATGTATCTTCAGACAAACACATATACCATGTCAATTTCTTCTCATCAGAAAAGGTGTTGTTTTCACCTAAGCACGATACCAATACCAACGCCAGCAACACATTGTCTCACCTGTGAAGGGGAGCGTTCAGCGGCCGCAGTGAAGAACTCATCCTCCACTCGGACATTGTCCAGCTCCAAAGTCTTGAGACCTTCAAGGGAGACCAGACTCTCGGCGAGGTGGCTGGACGCAGCCGCACTCATCGTCATGTCTTGTAAGGAGAGCTTCTCAATCTAGCGAAAGAAGAAAAAACAGGAGAGAAAAGGTTACTTCCATGGAAACAAAATAACATCACTGAGATGAGATGAGATGAGGTAGACACCGCGTGTAGTGAGCTAGAACTCAGTAATCTAAGGAAAGATGACAAACAGGAGAGAAAAGGTCATTTCCATGGTAACAGATTAATAATAATTCATCACTGTTACTGCTGATTTATTCATCCAAATGAATAAACACATACACAGTTATCAGCAGCACATTCACAAGATTGCCATGGTATTTACAGTAAATTTAGTGGAAAGATGTCTCAAATTATCCATGATATATAAACAATATTACCTTGCTGGAAGAAGACTTTTCTGCGAATGTAGCGTAGAATTCATCTGTCAGCTTCACGTTGTTCAGTTTCAGCCTTGTCAGACCCGGCATAGCGCAGATCGCTTTTGCAAACTGACTGGATGAGCTAGCATCAAGTGTCGCAGATCCATGGGTCAGCTTCTCAAGCTGAAAGAGGAATCATATTGACTGGTATTTCATAATGATCAGTGCTTTTATATTGACTGGTACTTTTATAATGATCAGTGCTTTTATATTGACTGGTACATTTTATATTGACTGGTACTTTTTATAATGATTGGTATTTTTACATCGGCTGGTAATGTTTATGTATTGAACCGGTAATTAACCGGTAATTTATATATTGACCTGGACTTGTCATATTGAACAGTACTTTTTAAATTGATCAGTGTTTTTCATATTGACTGGTACTCTTTATCTTGATCATTACTTTTTATGTATTGAACAATATTTTTCATGTATCGACCAGTACTTTATATATTAACCGGTACTTTTTATATTGAACAGTGCTTTTTATATTAATCAGTGTTTTTTATATTGACTGGTACTTTTTACATAAATTTTTGCATTTGAAATTGACTGATACTCTTTAAATTGACTGGCTTTTCTCAAATTTCTCAAGGGAATACACCCACCTTCAAGGAAGATGAGTTGTCTGCCAGGTATTTGTAGAATTCTGGAGCCATCTCGATGCATTGAAGCCCAAGGGTCTGTACAAGGGGGAGGGCACAGAGCCAACGAGCGTACTGAGTCGAGGCACTGGGTGTTAGGGTCGTGAAGTTATGTTCTAGGTGCTCGATCTGTGAGAATGAGGATGGGAGGAATGAGAGAGGAATTAATCTCAGGACAGAGAGAAGGAGGAGAGGAGAGAGAGGGAGAGAGGGGGGAATGAGAGAGGACTCGATCTCAGAAGGAAAGGACGGATGGGAGGAATAAGAGGGGATTTAATCCTTGGAAAGAGAGAAGGAGGTCATAAAAGAGGAAATGGAAAAGGAGCAAGGTTGGAGGAATGGAGGGGTGGAGAGAAGATGAGTATGAGGAAGTGAGAAGGAAGGAGATATAGAGGAATGGAGGAGAGAGAAAAAGAAGAGAGGACTCGATCTTAGAAGGAAAGGACGGATGGGAGGAATAAGAGGGGATTCAATCCTTGGAATAAGAGAAGGAGGTCATAAAAGAGGAAATGGAAAAGGAGCAAGGTTGGAGGAACGGAGGGGTGGAGAGGTGGAAAGAAGAGGAGAATGAGGAGATGAGAAAGGAAGGAGATACAGAGGAAAGTAGGAGGGAGAAAAAGAAGAGAGGACTCGATCTTAGAAGGATGGGAGGAACAAGAGAGGATTCAATCTTTAGAAAGAGAGAAGGAGGTCATAATAGAGGAAGGGGAAAAGAAGGAATGAACAGGTGGAGAGAAAATGAAAATGGGAAGATGAGAAAGGAAGGAGACATAGAGGAAAGGAGGAGAAAGAAAGAGAAGGGAAAGGGAATGGAAGATGGAGATGAAGAAGAAAGAAAAGGAGGGAAAGATGGAAGGACAGCAGCAGATGATGAAGAGAGAAGGAGAGAGAAGGAGAAAAAAGAGAAGGGAAGAGGGGTCAAAGGAGGAGGATTGGAAGAGGATGACAAGAAGGGAAAGATAAATGAAAGAGGAAGCAGAGAGAAGGAGAGGAAAAGGGGAAGAAAGGAAGGGAAGAGGAAAGAGAATATAGAGAGAGGGAAGAAGGAGAGAGAATGGAGAAGAAAGAGAAAGGAAGGGAAGAGGAAAGAGAATATAGAGAGAGGGAAGAAGGAGAGAGAATGGAGAAGAAAGAGAAAGAAGAGGAAGGGAAAGGAGGAATTGGGAGAAAGATGGAGTGAAAGTGGGGGACGGGGAAGAGGTGGAAGAAAAGGAAAAGAAGAAAGAGGGGAGAAACAGAGGGAGTGGAAAGGGGAGATTTATAAATTCTTGAAGAAAACTTCTAAGATCTAACCTTTGACCATGATGCTGCATCAATCAGGCCAGTCATGAAGCGATTCTCGATGTCTAGGATGCGAAACATCTCCGAGTCTTTCCTCTTCAAGTAGAAGAAATCCGCTGGGGTTTCAATCACTGGCTGCGGGTCGGGGCGGGGACGCCAGTAGTTGTCCGGTCGGTTACGGGCATTCTTCACACAGAAGGAACAGACATGTATTGTTAAACTTAGGGCGTGTTTCACCAAGCTTTTCTTAAGCTAAGAACGATTTTACGAACAATGGTGACCCTTTCTTTTGCTGAATTAGACACCCCAATTTGTTCCTGTTTTAACATGGTGGGAGTCACAAGTCTATTCCCCTTCGCTATAACAAACACTGTACAATCTAAATTTGTTGTTGTATTTGTCTTTATTGGTCTCAAATCATTCATAATACATGGAATATAATAAACACAATAAAGATGAAAAATCTAACATAAATAAATAAATAAATTAAAGGTAAAGTAAGCGTGGAACATATTAAAATACTAAATGCCAATGGCAGGGCTCAGAAATAAGGATGTAGATGAGATAGGAAGAAAAGGCAACAGAAGGCGGAAGAAATTACATAAGAAGGAAAGCAATCTTGACTTGCGATATACAAGAGATTAATAAAAGGTCACTAGTTTAAAACAGTGTACAGCAATTTGCAGTGATACTGGCATTAAAAGATTGTATTTGTTTGTACATGTATAATCGTTTTTTATGCTCTTATATATCATATTATTCTCACCCGTTCTCTTTCTGCTCGTGCCATTTCGGCAAACAAATGCCCCTCAAATTCGCGCTGAAAATCGCGCTCGATGTCGTGACGGTAGTCGCGGTGGCGGTCAGGGTGGCGGTCGTGATGGCGGTCGCGGTAGAAGTCGCGGTGGAAGTCACGATGGCGGTCATGGTAGAAGTCATCGTGGTAGTCGTCGTGGTAGAAGTCCCTCATACGTGAGTGGCGGTGGCGGTCAGAGTAGACGCTGCGCATCAGACGTCGAGGGAGCTCTGACCCCTCAATGGACGAGAGCAGGTGGCGGAAGTTTTGCGGCTTCATCTCAGAGTGGGCAATCAGCTGTGGGAAGGAGTCATGATTTGAAAAATATTTTGAGTTAAATTTGATCTCCATCGCATCATAAGCCAGGTGTAGTCTGACTGGATTGCAAAAACAGTATGCCAAACATATAGCAAAATTGCAAATTCCTTCATCTCCATCCTTACACCTTCTTTTTCCATTTTTTTTCTGGTGGATAGGCTCCTTGTATGTCAACACTTCATCTTCAGAGGACACCTTGAGCAACAAAGGAGATGACGTTCACCAACGAATATTCAATTTCATAGATTTTCTATTTGTTTGGCGTATGCTTATGCAATCCGATCAGATGCGACTGGGGCTTAAAACAATTAACGTGTATGTACAATCATAAAAAGATGGTATATTGATAAACAACAAGTAAAGAAACAAAGAGTTTGAGAAACAAGTATGAGGTGACAGAGAATCTAGCAAGGTAAGCTTAAAATAAATTAAATCGTATATGAGATCACGTGCGAGGTGCTCTCGTATATGTTGAGTACAATAAAATTACATAAACTGCTCTTTTTCTGTTTTTGACAAAGGAATGATTTTTTCATACAGGTACATGTATGTGTGTTAAAACGTATTTCTGATGATGCATCAAATGCACAGGTACAAGGATGCATATTTGTTGAGAAAATGCACGTTTTCGAATAACATGTACACAATACATGGGAGCTGAGCATCCCACACGTGACATCACAAAATCAAAACTTTAAAATATCATAACTTTCTTATCCTTTGACGGATTTTCATCAAATCTACACTATACTGTATATGTTTCTTTCATGTGTCTGCTTTTATTGAAAGACTAGAGCAATTCGACTGCCACGCAGTCGATAAATATGCCTCCGCCTCTTTGCTATTCTCAGAAAATGTGTATGTTTGGTGGGCAATGTACCATTGCTCCTATGTGAAATGAAAATATCACATTCTGTTTTTCCAAGTTTAGCCAAGGTTGGCAATGTTCATTGACTTTTGACCTCCTACTTCTTTGACTTCCAATCTAACCAGTCTGTCTAAATCCATCCTTGTATCAAGTTTGTTTAAAATTAGCCACTTTTGGATGAAGTTCAGTGACCTTTGACCTTTCAGGAATTTTACCCAAACTGCACCAGTCTACCTCCATGATGTGATACATCTCTGTACTATGTTTGGTTTGAATTGAATCATTAGTATTGGATTCAATGTGAAATATATCTATTTGGGGGCAATTTTTAGCCAATTTTGGCAAAGTTCATTGACTTTTGATCTCTGACCTTTGAGAAATTTCACCAAAAATGTCATCAGTCTACCCCCAAGTGGTGATCCATCTTTGCACCATGTTTGGTTGGTATTGCACCATTGGACTTGGATATATTTTGAAAATTATCACTTTGGGGGCAATTTTTAGCTAATTTTTGGCAAAGTTCATTGACCTTTGACCTTTGAACTCTCAGGAGTTTTACCCAAACTTTCACCAGTCTACCTCCATGAAATGATACATCTCTATACCATGTTTGGTTAGAACTGCGCCACTGGATTTGGATTTGGGTTTATTGCAAAAAATATACATTTTTGCAAAGTTCATTGACCTTTGACCTCTGACCTTCCAGCAATTTCACCAACAATGTCACCAGTCTACCCCCAAGTAGTGATCCATCGTTTCACTATGTTTGGTTGGAATTGCACCATTGGATTTGGATTTATTGTGAAAAATTTAAAGTTTAGGGTAATTTCTAGCCAATTTTAGCAAAGTTCATTGACCTTTGACCTCTGAACTTTCAGGAATTCTACCAAAAATGTCACCAGTCTATCCCCAAGTAGTGATCTATTTTTGTACCACGTTTAATGAGAATTGCATCCTTGGATTTGGATTTATTGTGAAAAAGGTCAATTTTTGGCAAATTTTCACAAATTTTATTGACCTTTGACCTCTGACCTTTCAGGAATTTTACCAAAAATGTCACCAGTCTATCCCCAAGTAGTGATCCATCTTTGTACCATGTTTAATGAGAATTGCATCCTTGGATTGAATTTATTGTGAAAAAGGTCAATTTTGGGCAATTTTTACAAAGTTCATTGACCTTTGACCTTTGACCTCAATCAGATTTGACCCCAATTTTACACACTTCTTTAGTGTCATGCAATACATACATGTACCAAGTTTGAAGCAAATCTGCTTAACGGTTCTCAAGATATTGCCTGAACGGATTCGGGACAGACGGACGGACGGACGGACTTACGGACGGACGGACGGACGGACGGACGGACAACCCGAAAACATTATGCCTCCGGCCACTTCGTGGCGGAGGCATAAAAATAATTTCAATGTGAACTATCCCTTTAAAATCGGGATAAGAATCCTCACCTTTGAGCGCACTTCCGCATTGGCTAGGCCGATGAAGAAGAACTCTTCAAAGTTGAGCCTGTCCAGACGGACAAACTGAGCCTTGGGCAGTGTGAACATGCCTACTACTGGCTCGTACACGGCCGCCGTGAAAGCGTTGGGCGGCTTTCTCCTCTGCCAATGTACGATCTCGGGCCCATCCGGCTTCCTATGGGCCGCAAGCTGTAAAAAAGAAAATATGAATAAGTAACCGTACAGTAAAACTGGCGTTAACTAAAAAAAATAATAATAAAAAAGTATGTACCGGTACAGTGAAACTGGCTTTGGCAAAGACATTGTTTGTTGAGACGTGTATTGAAAAAAAATGTACATTATGAGCACACCAGTTGTAAAGATCACATTTTTTGTTGCTTTCTCCTCTGCCAGATTTCGATCAAGCTGAAGTGTGGGGCAAAATAAGTGAAGTAAAATGTGTAAGGTGAATTAGCATACCAGACGGGTGTTTCACCAAGACTTTACGAAAGACTGGTGATCCCTCCTTGTGCTAAATGCGATACCACACTCTGTTCATTGAGAATCTGATTTAGCACAAGAAGGGATCACCCGTCATTCGTAAAGTCGTTCGTAACTTACAAACAGCTTGGTGAAACACCCCCCAGTAGTATAACTTGCTTTACCAAACAACTGAAAAGAAACACTTCATTGTTTCTTCTCTGAAAAAAAAATTCTTCCAAAATTTTTTAAACCAGGGCCCTGTCTTATAAAGAAATGCAATTGATCGCAACTTGACTTGATTTAAAGTTGACCAAGTTGTTGAACACATTTGAGAATTATATCCCTTTATTATTAAAACAATTGCAGTCATCAATTTATTTTGTGTGTATCAATCCTTGTAAAGCAAAGGGCATACCAAATTTCCTCACTGTTGTATTGCCACATATGATACACAGATGAATGATATCATATAGCCAATGTCAAGCGATATCACCTCGCGATACCTGATCGATTGCTCTTGGGACGTATACTTACGGTAAGAAATTGGTACATATTCAATTCACGCAATAGCGCACAGAATCTGTAATTTCGACCCTTGTAAACCTCATAATATTAAAATGGAAGGGTTATTACATTGACGAAGGACTTGAAAAAAATTCCACCAATCACTCACGGCGATGTTTTTGCCTTCCTCAACATTGATTGTGGATGGACTAATGAAAGAATGAATAGACACAGGTAGGACGATGGCTATAGAATGTTCATGAACCGGAAGTTCATATCCCAAGAATTATCGGGTAATGGCATTGTGAGACCAACTTTAAGTCCATTCAATCAATCGAAACTTTCTCTATTAGATGTAGGGATCGATCGTAACTGTTCATTAGGCTGGGCCCTTTATCGATAAAACATGTACATAAAAGGCACCCAAGTTATGGAGATTACATTTCTTGTTTTTGTATAGGTTTCACAGCTGTATTTCATCAAGTGTCATTGGGGTGGTAGAACCTCCTGTTAAACGTGATTCTGGTGGAAATTCCTTATTTGAATGATGTTGTCGCTAATAATACCTATGTGATCTGTAAAATGTGTATCCGCAAAAATAAGTTCACACTGTAATGTATTACACAAATTGAATTATCATCATCAAGAGGACTGAGAGTGGGTGTTGTAAGTACGTACCTCTCTGCGTCCACACATGCTCAGGGCATAGTTGTAGCCCGCGATGGTGTGCATGTCCATATCAGCTGAGAGTTCAAGGGAAGTCTTCCGCCTCATCATGGCAACAACAGGGTCCATCGCCTCGGCCTTGTGGCACTCGACGGCGACGTTGACGATGAAAACCTCATCATCGACCTCCTGACAGAGCTTCTTGATCACCGCGGTCCCGACCTCGACGCTCCTCCGCCCAACGACGCAGTAGAGTAGCATGCGCCATCGTTGGGGGTCGTGGACGAGCGTGGCCACGATTCGATTGAACTCTGATCGGTCGCTCTTGTACAGGGACTCAATGTAGCAGGAGGCCATGTACTCCTGAAAGAGCGGCTGAGAGAAAGAGAATTCCTCGTAGGTCCGCTTGCCGGCCTCGCGGCTGGACCGTGGAGCAAGATATGTCTGCCGCACAAGGACCTTGAATCAAATTAAAATAAATTCAAATCAAATCAATTTATTTATTCTACTTGATATCTTCATTACCCATTTTAATGTTTATACATGTTTGCAGATACTTATGTACATGTACAGTATACATAGTAAAATAACATGCAATTCGGCCTGCGGGCCGCGAAGTGTTTCTGTTTTGTACCGTTGTTGTTTTCATTATCTATAAAGAAATAATGTAGAGGTACAATACAATAAAACAATACTGCACTAATAACAATGCAATTTAATATAATTTAAGTATATCAATCAAGTTTCAGGTCTGTTATAATAAAACAGTAAACAACACAAATAGTGCAATCATTTTGAGCAGTTACATCTAAATGTCAATGACAAACGGGAAGCTCAGTGAAGCAAGACATGTTGGGGAAGATTCTTGTAAATGAGTAGAATATAATGACAGCATACATTTGGATGACAACAAAAAATTGAACGCAAAGAACATGCTGTTTGGAAAGTGAGAGAGGAGGAAAAAACAAGAGATTTGAGGGTGATTTAGTGTCATTTACGGCAGGTTTGAAGAAAAATACCTTGATTTCTAGGCCATGCTGCACAGCTTTCTGGCTACAGGCGTCGAACTCGGCCTTCGTGAAGACGCGGCGTTGCTCGAGGAGCCCCTTCCAGGCGACACAGCCGACCGCTATCACATCATCCTCCATCATTCGGAAAATGAGGTTGTCCCGGAAGTTATCCTTGGATGTGCAATGCTCCTGGAGAGCAAACACGGCCTCGAAGAGGACGTTGGCAAAGGTGTGGAAGTCGGAGAGCAGCTTGCGGCCGATCATCTCCAGCCATATCTGACACAGCATACTGACGTTGAGGGGCGAGGGCAGCAAACAACGCATCGTGGCCTGCGTCTCGTACAGCACGTCCTTCAACAACCTCCACTCCGGCACCTCAAATCCAAGTCAAACATGGTGTAATTGATATAGACATGCATGGTAGCCAGTAGCTGAATTGTACATGACTTTAACAAAGTAACTATATCAAATGAATAAAACAGTAAAACACACATTTCACTTTGACAAATACAAACAAGCAAAACCACAAGTACTGACTTTGCAATCTGAAAACGATATATAATGGAGTAATTCATTAACAGAATGTCCATGAGCTTGAAAATACAATAAAAAACACATTTCTTTCTGATGAGTACAAAAAAAAACAGGGCTAACACCAGAAGAAGAGGCAGGCAAAGTAGGAGGTGGATTGATGATATTAGAGAATATGGTAGTATGATATAGGAACGAACAGCACCAGGTATATGAAAATGGAAAAATGATGAGGAGGCCTTCCTTTAGCAGTGGAGAGAAATAGGCTAGAGATAGAGATAGACAAAAAAAACACACATAAATACTGATTTTACATAACACACATCATATCATATTCCATCATATTCCATATTACACGATATAAGATGGGTTGTATGAGAGAAGGCTTCCGATTGCTCAATAGCCCTCTTTTTGCAATGACTTTATCCGGTATATGGCCACGATCGTGGCATATACCAGCAATTTCTGAACGATACCTTGTGTACAACACCTCATAGAGTGATGTATCAAACGATACCTTGAAGAAAACGATTCTGCAAGATTTTCATGGATGCAAAGTGAAAATCTACTCCCAAAAAGTAGATTTTTCCTTGAACTTTGACTTCTTCCTTACTTTGACTTTGGATCAGTGAAATTTTAGCTGTTTAAACTTTTTGGAACCACATTTTAGACGTTTAATCAACTTTCAAGGGAATTCAAAACTTTCCTGTTTTTACGTGTTATGGACGTTACATGGATTTTCAAGTCTTCAAGAGAGGATTCATCATGTAAATAGTTCAAATAAAATCAGATATATTTTGGTACAATTTTGTGTTCCCATCTTACCTAACACATAGTACATGCTAATTGTTGCTCACTTTACAATATCATAAATAGATTTCAAATTTCTCTTGTTGAAATATGAACGCATGCAAGAAATTTGAAATCTATGGACACTCATATTAGGGTACATATTTAACTCCTTAGCATGCACTACATGTATAATAGTACAATATGTTACTCTATATTACAGTATCTTACACATAATAATATCACAATACATTTGGGTGTTAGATTGAGTTTACAAACCTCCTCAAAAGTGAAGAACTTGTCAATGTAGTCCGTCATACCGTCTTGTGAGAATCCTCTCACAGTGATATAGCGGTACTCTTTCCCGATCCGATGGTCGGCCAGAATCCGTTCGAGGCCTGTCGGGCACGTTGCGATCACGACGGGAATCCCCTTGAGGTATTCGCCGCGGAGCACGCGGAGGTCCGGCGCTTCGGTATCGATGTCGTCCACCCCGTCGCCCCGCTCCTCCAGCCCGTCGAGAAGCACGAGGGTTCTGTGGTGCGTCGACTGCACGAAGTCCTCCACGCCGCTACCGCCCATGCCAGGCCGGTACCGGTCGCCCAACAGCCTGCCGAGATAGCTCCCCAGAGACTGAAAGCCTTTCAAATCTATAAGAGGGATGTAGAAGACCAGGTCCACGCTCCGGAGAACCCGATCGGCAGCCCAGTCCGAAGCCATCTTCGTGAGAAGAAGCGACTTCCCACTCCCGGGTTGACCCTTGACGATGATCCGGACGTTTGTTCCCCTCTCCAAACTCTCGGTCTCCTTGCAGATGTCTTCGTAAGAGACGCGGTCTTCCTTGAGCGGGTCGTCGCCCCTCGTGTAGACGACATCCTCCCATACCTCGTCAAGCTGCCGGAGAGTTTCCCGATTAGAAGGAGTGGTCCTTATCCTTCGGTGGTGGATGGTGTAGACACGCTGAAGGGCTTTCTTTAACGACGCACAGGACATATACCCATCGGCTAAATAGCAGGGAAGCAAGGGAAAATATACACTCCAGCTCAAAGGAATTGGCATAGGGAAATGGAGAGGGAGAAAAGGGAAGGAGCCGCAGTTTTAAACCGCGGTATATTGGGTCCAGTTCAGCATGAAACACAATGCTTTTTAGGCTAAAGCATCATGTTTCTTGGTGAGCTGGACAAAATATACCGCGGCTTAAAACTATGGCTCCTCCCCTTTCTTCCCTTTCCCTTTCCCTATGCCATTTCCTTTGAGCTGTAGTGTACAAGAGTTAGAGGCAAGATGCAAATCTGTAGAAATTGCAAGGAAATAGTGAAACATGGAAATATTTAAGATGTAGTCAAAGGCAGTAGCTATAGACACATACAAATAATGGCAATAATTATGCCAATTTGAAGAGCGCAAACATGATCGTGACCCTTTCACTGTGCTGCCAATTTGAAGATCTAGTGATCATTTAACCTTTCGCTTTGAAAAAATCATTACAATAGGTAAAACGTACATCACTAAAAGACAAGATTCATCTTGTGCAGAAATTCAAGCTCTTTCATGTGATGCATCTTTTATTATTTCTAATATTTGATATGAAAAGTCATAGCCCCAAAACACAAACTCGAGGTATTTAGTCCCCAATCGGTCAAGGTCAAGAAAAATCGGTCAAGAAAAATGCCATGGCAACACTACCTAGTGGTTCTCGTGGGTGACGCCACTCGTCCCTCGCAGACTCCAGTCCAGCCTCGGTAAGCACCTGGGTCATCTTCTCGACGACATCGTCGTCGTCGAAATCGTCGGCCCATGCCCTGAGCAGTGTTCGGGTCCCCATCCCTGTACGCCATTCACCACCCCAATTCTGATCCTGGCAAGATTGGGAAGGATTTATCTTTATTTATCTTTATGAATTAATGAATTCATTGCTAGTGATAATCGTTTGTCTCGCAATGCCAGGTCAGCATGGAATCTAAAAAGATCATGACGTTTTTTGCACCGCTGCAACACTTCGTCAGGTGTGGCAAAACGTGATCTTGTTAAATTCCTTGTTGACCATACATTGCGAGACAAATTAAGGATTATCACCAGTGATTATATCAGCAATGAGTAACATATCTACTATATCTAGCATTAATGAATTTATTACCAACAATCAACAATCAACAATCAATTATATCAACAATGAGTAACATACCTACTATATCTAGCATTAATGAATTTATTACCAACAATCAAATTTACATAATCGCAACGATCATAACATGATTTTTTTGTATATATGGTGTAGAGGTGCTTTTCCATTGGAGACTGAATTAAGTAGGATGATAAAATTAGAGCCCTGATCGCTGGATATGAGAACATATCGCGCACACATTTGTGCACCATCTCCACTCCCTTGGGATGTTCTTTGCACCATATTGCATTCTTTCAGAGAGGACTGTAGGCTATGATTTTGGATGGCTCTGAAAAAAAGCTGTTCAGAGAGAAAGCAAGAAAAGGAAGATAAACAGATAAAGAGGGTGAAAGAAGAGTAGAGTAGAAAGGGTGAGAGTAGAGTATTCTTTCTGGGAGTTAAGCTCTCAAAAGAGCTGTAACTCATTCCTTCTGGAGTACCTCTGAAAAACGACTGCTCAGAAAGTGAGGAAGAAAAGAAAGAAAACAGATAGAGTAAAAGGGATGAAGGAAAAAAAATTTTTCAGAAAGATTAGCTCTGGAAAGAGCTGCTTTGAGAGTGAGTTAGAATAGAAGAGAAAATATATAGTGGAGAGGGTACATGAGAGTAAAGTATTTTTTCAGAGAATTTATAGCTATGAAAAGAGTTGTTAACTCATTCGGAAAGCGAGTGAGAAAAACAGAGAGAATATAGAGTGGAGAGGGTGAGAATCATTGCATTCTTTTGGTGAGCTTAAGCCCCTTCTTAATAGACCTTAATAAACCAACGTTGGGGTAAGAAACACAGGGTAAATTCTGCACCGGGGTAGAGCTCTCGGCACCGTCTTAACAGACACACGCTAAAAACACTGCCACGGTAGGTTTCCATAGCAACCTACATGTCTAGCCGGTCGCGCGCGAGATTCAACCCAGGCCCAAATGCGGGAAATACAACACTGTGTTACAGTGACCGCATTGCGCATGCGTCCTTCCGGCGTACAGGGAAAAACTTACCCCGAGAGCGTCTTAACAGGAGGATTGCCGCGACAACATCGCGACATTGCCGCGGTAATTATCAAAAGTTACCCTAGGCGGACTAGGGTAGATTTTCGGTAAAAGTTGCCGGGACATTGCCGCGGCAGCACTCCGTGTGGACCGTCTTAATAGGCAGGGTAAAAAAAAATTACCCGGACGTTGTCGCTGTAATTCAGTTTTCAGAAGGTCTGTTAAGACGGGGCTTTATATGGCTCTACATTTCACATCTGTTTGGCAGATCATTGTCAAACACTGACCTGGAGGTCCTGGATCTGTGAGGTGCTGAAGCCGAGATGTCTCCCTAACTGCTCCACCTGTTCGTCCGTCCGCAGGATGTAGCTGAGTTCCCGCAGGGACTCGTCAGTGCGCACCCGGCTATACAGCGACATCTCCTTTCAACTCGTTCTCTATCTGGATGTGTATTGTGCAGGACCGCTGCGGTATCATCGGGTAGAGAGAGAGGGCTGGATGAAGGCTAGCTAGCAGAACTGGCGGAGCTAGCTCACCTTTAACAGCTGCGGACTTTAAGCTAGCCACGGTTTGGGAGGTTACTAAGGAGTCTGCAAGATATGGTAGTAGCTTACACGATGAATAGTCTTCTGTCAACAAAGAAATGAGGAAAATTAATCATTCGCAGCCCTCCGGATCCCAGAAATATCAAAGACCAAACCCCACGATAATCTGTGGTACATATGACTGGTTTCACAAGTAATTAATACATTTCACATAAAGAGGAGCACTGAAAGGATTGATAGTCTCCCGTGTGTGAAAACAACTAAGAAAATGAATATGACCAATCAATTTTTTTTCACATATCTCTCTTTATGCAGTGTGTGGCAAATATTCTACATTTATATACCATATTACAACATTTAGTGTATCGCTCAGTAGTGCGCCACTTGCCTGAAGCATCACTGTGCATTGTGAAAATAAGCTGTGATGTGCAATTATGTATTGCAGTCTCAGGTCTCTAGCCGGTGCTACAGAAACTGCTAGGTTTCAGACATATACAGCTGGTATATTAAACATGTAACAGGTATGGTTTCAGATGATCCTTACAAAACCTTCTCGAAATCTAGCAATTAATATTCCGCCCAAATTCAGCTTTCGGGTCTTGATACTTGATATGCAGCAATCTCTTAAAGCAGCTACATGAAGCTATACTGGGATGATTTAATGCTATTGTGTCGTCAGGAGGTGACGACATTTATGCTCGAGTATGTTACAGCTGCATGTATTTATGTACAATAAAATGCATGAACATTTGCTGCAAGTAAACAATTGTAGCCATCTATACGATGTCGATGGGAGGGAAATTAATTCTGACAGATCTACACAATATGCTTCCCATTTCCCATGGTCACTTGTCACAAAATAATTTTTCGACCTACATAAAAGCCTAGCTAGGCCAGGGCTTAATTGGGTATGGCTTGGCTAGAGTAGGGGCGGCCTATAGGCTAGGGCTACCAACGCTACCAAAACTGGAGTCAAACGTCATTATAGTCGAGTTTTTCTGTCTCATCGCTAGACGCTACAGTTAGCGCTTATTGATGACGTCGTCATCATAGCTTTCGGGGCATCCCCCTTTTTTTAGCGTCGCATTGCATGACGCCTGCACGGGTTGCGATCGAGGCGCTGGGCTAGTGCAGCGCAGCAGCAGCGCGACGAGGCCGTGCGTTGATCAACAAAATTAGTATTCCGAGTTTAAAAATACGTAATCTATTCTATTTTTACTTCATCACTTACCAAAAACAGGGACTTATCCTCCTCTGGTGCTCTTTAAAAAAGAAAATCCCCGTTTCAAACAAAAAGATTTTGATTAAAAGGCCAAGCTGCATTGAATCTGCAGTCGGCAGAATCGGGGACTTAATTGTAGCCTTAAGTAAAATCGTTATAAGGCTGCATTTTTGTTTATTTTCTTGATGGTTTATCTTCTAATCGCATTTTACTACTTTGACAATTGAAATCGGCAGTTCTTGAAACCAAAATGAATAATTCTTGTTTTGTTTGACTAGATGGGGACTGTACTCATCCAAAAAGAAGAAGATTTTGTGGGAAATAATAGCAAGAGACACGTGGCATTGTCAAAAGGCTAGACAGTTCAGGCACGGCGCACATCCTTACCCCCCCCCCCCCCGTCTCCTCCTCTCTCTAGGTCTCTCTCCCTCCCTAGCACGCCCCCCCCCCCTCTTTCTCTCTCTCTCTCTCTCTCTCTCTCTCTCTCTCTCTCTCTCTCTCTCTCTCTCTCTCTCTCTCTCTCTGTCTGTCTCTCCTCTCTCACTCTCCCTTATGTTTCATTATTCTCTTGCATTCTTCTTTTTTAAACTCGGGTTGAAAAACTATGAGCTTTTGGGACAGAAGGCATAGGCTAAATATATTCCATTGTTTCCGATTTCCTATCAACATTTTCTTCCTAAAGCTGGATAGAAAATACATAATGGTAATTTACAAATAAATTTTAGGCATACACCCAGTAGTAAGGATAGCGTGCTCCATCCTGTAAATGAATGAAAAACAAGTCAGACTTTTTTTTGTCTTGTCTGACTTGTTTTTCATTCATTTACAAGATGGAGCAACGCTATCCTTGCTACTGGGTGTATTCCTAAAATTTATTTGTAAATTGAAATTATCCCTGAAAGCCCTTTCACTAAAAACATAATAGTAAGTTTAAAAAGCTGAGATCTGAAAGCTAGAAATAAATCTGATATATTTTGTGCGCAAATGATTCTCTTCCAATAATAATTTTGCTCTCAACCATATTTTATCGAATACATGTATATGAATATGTGGTCTTCTCCTTTTCATCCAGAGGAACAGACAAGGTATCGTGATGTCAATTTCTTCCGAGGTAAAATAAGATACCTGCCACTTCTATGGGATATCCATAAATTAAATATGGTCGTATAAAAATAGGAACAATGAATGTTACCCATTCCTCAACATCGATGTTTCTGACTAACAAAAACAAAACAGAAGATAAATCTCTCTTTATTGAATGTTATAAATTCTCGCTCTTTTGTGAAAAAATAAACTTCTTTGTTTTTTACTCTCTTGTTACCGGTGCTTGATTTTTCATAGATTAAAAAACAAAAACATAGAGCTGTAGTTCTATGAAAAAAAAAAAAAACAACAACACTATAAGCGATAACGCAACCGATCGCATTATGTTATCGATAGTATAGCCAGCGAAATGTCCAGCTGTGAAGTCTGCGAGCCGTGACGGGACAAAGTCAACATCTCGTCAGATCTAACTTACTAAATGGATAATTGTATGATTTAAATCAGCTGTCAATCAGCTACTGTTTGTTTTGAAGCGAATTACTGGCCGTCTTCATTTACAGCTTGCGTCGTTGAGAGAAATTAAGGTGAGATATCTGTGATTTCAGTTGTTCTGCTTGTTAGTCTACACGTAGAGCGCTGTCAATGCATATTGCACGGAATATGGACATTATTTATTGTGAATATTCCGTGCAATATGCATTGATGACAGCGCTCTACGTGTAATTGCGCCAGGCAGTAGTAGTATTAGAGTGGAAATTCTCTCAGTATTGTCAGTTGTCTTACTAGACAGGAATAAACGTCTCATTCGGGGCATTCTTGAATCCAAATGACATTGTTGGACATACCCACAGGTTCAGAGCTAGATGCAATCTCAGCGGATCCAACGTCCTACAGAGTACAGAGACTGAATTTTCGGTCTATTGACTGACGTGAAACGTAAGCCCACGATCGCCACGCTGTGTCACCTGTGACTATGACTTTCCTTTTTTTAATTCTTATTAAAATATCAACAAATATTGAGTACAGAACTGTAAGTGCAATGCCCATATATGTCATTTCTTTTCAAATTGAAATTATCCCTCTCTCCTCCATTTCTCCAAAATGACTTGTCCTGCACTCACACCGCCTCTCACATCCTCTGTTTCTGTCAGCTTTGTTACACTGTCCCCCTTCATCTCTCCTCTCATCCCTACCTCTCTCATCTTTTCCCACCCCACCTCCCTTTTAGTCCAGTCTCTCTCAGTCTATCCTTACTGTCCTCTTTTCTTACCATTTCTCCTCCCACTTTGTTCACCTCCGCATAATCGATCTCTCCCTTCCCCAGTCTTTCTCCCACACTGTCTTTCCTGACCCTTCTCTGCTCTTTAAAGATTGTCCGTCCCTTTTGCAAGCTGAAAATTTGAAATCGTCCATCACGATCGTAAATTGAAGAAAGTGTGATTCAAGACCATTTCTAAGAATATAGCATGTTGAAGCTTTCTGTGTATGTAAAAATTTCAGCCGTTAAATTTCAAACCGACTTTTTTAGTACTACGAAAAAAGTATTAGTCTTTGTCACAGTATCTATGTGGTTATTATGCATGTGTGAAATCCTAATTTTATGAATAATTACCAAACTTTGGAAATGATTCCTTCTATAGAACAATTTTTTTCATAATGCATTTTAAAATTTAATAAACAGATTAATCAATAAAGCAGATATTTCAACACAAACTGCTAAGAGCCTAAGGTAAAGACTATTAATCAGACGTTGTTTACGTGCATTATTTGAATTTTACACTACGTATCAGTTTCAAATTAGGAAAATACAGCTTGCTAACACTTCTCTATATGTTTTACCAATGTTTTGATGGTCTTGTGGTGATCTGAAAAAGGGACGGGCTGTCTTTAATATGGCAAGTGCAGAGAAGGATCAGGACTTGTCATCTCTCTTCCAATCCCACTTCCTCTGTCTCACTATCTCTCCCCTCTCTTTCTCTCTTTCTCTCTTTCTCTCTTCTCTCTCTCTCTCTCTCTCTCTCTCCCTCTCTCTCTCTCCATCTCTCTCTCTCTCTCCATCTCTCTCTCTCTCTCTCTCTCCCCCCCCCCTGTCTCTCCTCTCATTACATTTCTTGATCAATGTAATTTTGTCCCACCTGAAGGAAGTTCAGCTGAGACCTACCGGTACCGTATACAGCAATTACTTTTCCTGTCAGTCTGTTGGTCGGTTAGTCTGGTAGTCTGCTACAAAAAAATGTTGAATTTTTGTTTTACTTCCTCTCATTTCTGGATCAATTGTGTTCATACTTGGTAAAAATGAGCCTTCGGTCATACTACTAGTACCTGTGTGTTGATGAGGATAATGAGGTCAAAGGTCATCATGACATCGGGCAAGACTCGTGGTTCGCGAACTACCTTGTTCTCTTATCTGTTTATTATTGCTTTCTTATTAATTTATACATGTATTCAATTCCTCCCATCCCCCTTTCTCTCTCTCTCGTCCCACCCAACATCAACTTTTTATAAGATAAGATAAGATAAGATAAGATAAGATTTTATTAACTCTATCGACCCCCTCTCGGGGTATGAGAGTTCAACATATTTACAATGATATACAATAACATGAATACATACAAATACATAAAGTAAATAGAGTACATAACTTCTTCAGTATTTACAACACCAAGCGCACAGGATTTCTTACAATTCTACCACTACGTGTAACTACATGTTCGTGACGCTGAACAGTAACATCAACAAAATCACTTCTTTTTGGTTAATGACTAAAATGATTCATGATTATGTTAATAAATTTTACAAGTTTCCTCAACTGGCAAGAGTCTCGCATCTTAAAAAGTTTCTCCATTTCAATAGAGCTAGGTCTACGACTACGTAATACTGATTTCTGTAAATATAACTTTCTCTCTTCCAAAAAGAAAGGACAAACAAATATATAATGGAATTCATCCCCTGTATCTGACAAGCAGAGTGTGCATATATCATCCTGCGACATGTCTGAGTCAAACCTATTATTATTTACAGGTAAACTGTGTGATCTACATCTGAATTTACACAAAGTAGTAGCATCTTTACTTATTTAGAAACAGCAGATACTTTTCCAGTTCCAATAGGCCTTTAAACATTCTATAATTGGAACATAATCGGTTACTCCATATTGTAGCTTTCCAGTCCTGTTTAAAGATATCAGCTAGTCTCAATTTCAATGCTTTCAGTACCCATTCAGATTTAAATCCATGACTCTGAGATGACCACACATTAGCAAATCCTGCATTGTTCAATATATCTTCAACATAGCGTAACCAATTTGATGCTGAATTCAAGTCTTCATTTTGGCTCAAACATTTTGAAAGGCGGTAAAGTAAAAATGAGTGCTTAGTTTGTTCCCCTTTGATGATCCTTAACCAAAACCCAACCATTCTGCATTTGACATGGTTTAGTATTACACATCGACCAGTTTCACCATAAACCATGCAGTCGGGAGTGCATTTATTAACATGTAGAATAGTTCTTAAAAACTTTCTGTGAAATACTTCAATTTGACTTATATTTTCGTATCCCCAGACCTCGCTTCCATACAACAAAATCGGTAGCACCATACGATCAAATAATTCACATTGAGTATCTATAGATAACTGCAATCTCTTTGCTTTAACTAGCATACTAAATAAAGCCTTTTGAGCCTGAATCACTTGCTTTGTGATGGCCTTCTTGAAGCTGCCATTGTAGTTTATCTTCTCTATCTCTACCATCTCTCTCCTGTCACTTTTCCTCTCTCTTCCGTCCCCTACGTATCTCTCCATTCAACCCTTCCCCTTTCTCTCTCTTACAGTACCAATTAGAAACACTTCAAAACATATTTCCTCAGTTAACATTTTCTATTCCTTTTTGATTTATTGTCTCGCCCACCGGAGGTGAAGGCGAGACTAAGGGATCCAAATGGCGTCCGTCCGTCGTCCGTCCGTCGTCCGTCCGTCGTCCGTCCGTCGTCCGTCACAAATGTTAAAGTTTACCTGCAAGACTCTCTTATGATCCATAACTTGGCAACAGTTACAGCTATGGCAGCCACACTTGGTTGATAGAAGCACTAGGGGTATCTTCATGTTATGGTGTTGTCAGAGGTCATGTGATGATGTCAAAGGTCATTTGAGGTCATATATTAAAGAGTATGTGCAAGACTCTCTTTTTCTGTGTTAAAGTTTACCTGCAAGACTCTCTTTTGACAAATAACTTCACATAGGTTGCTTGGATTACAACCTAACTTGGGTCATAGATGCACTGGGTGTACCTTCATGTTATGGTACCGTTGGAGGTCACAGGATAAGGTCAAAGGTCATTTGAGGTCATATGTTAAAGTTTACCTGCAAGACTCTCTTTTGACAAATAACTTCATATGGGTTGCTTGGATTACAACCTAACTTGGGTCATAGATGCACTGGGGGTACCTTCATGTTATGGTGCCGTTGGAGGTCACAGGATAAGGTCAAAGGTCATTTGAGGTCATACGTTAAAGTTTACCTGCAAGACTCTCTTTTGACAAATAACTTCACATAGGTTGCTTGGATTACAACCCAACTTGGGTCATAGATGCACTGGGGGTACCTTCATGTTATGGTACCGTTGGAGGTCACAGGATAAGGTCAAAGGTCATTTGAGGTCATACATTAAAGTTTACTTGCAAGACTCTCTTATCACACATAACTCATCACATGTTGCTACAATGGCAATCAAACTTGGATGATGGATGCACTGGGGGCACCTGCATGTTATTGTGCTGTAAGAGGTCACATGATAAGGTCAAAGGTCATTTGAGGTCATACATTAAAGTTTACTTGCAAGACTCTTGCTGAAGGCTTCCTTACTTGTGCACAGAATTGTGTGAGCATGTGTGAGCATTACTGATGTAGATTTAGGCAAACATTACTCATGCACATCTTTTGCGTAGCAACGGAGATCGCGATATTTCTGGTTATTTTCGCAAGTGGGCGAGACACAATATTGCTAATGCCTTGTATTGTATTATTTAAAGATGGTAAGTGCTATGGTACTTTTGGTGTATAGCGCATAAATACCCATATTACCATTATATTGAAAATGGTCTTATTACCTCCGGCAGGAGAGCCCAAGATGGCTTGGTGCGGCCATTGCCGCTGCAGACCCTGGTTCTTAATTGGCTTGGGCTGGCTGCCCATTCTGATTGGTCTTTTCCTCTCGCTTAGCATCGTCGTCCCGTAAGTACAAAGCAAATTATATTATTATCATTTATCTGGCAATACTGCGGCATCTTTCACCCCAGGTGGCAGTTTGTTCCAGACCCGAGGTACACTACAGCTCAAAGGAATTGGCATAGGGAAAGGGAAAGGGAAGAAAGGGAAGGGGCCTCAGTTTTAAACCGCGATATATCTTGTCCAGCTCAGCATGAAACACAATGCTTTTTAGGCTAAAGCATCGTGTTTCATGCTGAGCTGGACAAAATATACCACGGTTCAAAACTGTGGCTCCTTCCCTTTCTTCCCTTTCCCTTCACCCGTGCCAATTCCTTTGAGCTGTAGTGTAGACGGCGTGAGGGGATAAAGGAGAGAGACTGGGTTGTGAATGGAAGGTGTCAGAATGTAAGACTTAGGGTATGTTTAGGTTTAACTACTGTGTTTAGAGTGAATGTTGCACAATACACTTGAGAGACAGTTCAAAGAAAAGAAACAAAGTAAGTACTGTCATATAATATAATGTGCGAACTACACTCCAACTCAAAGGAATTGGCATAGGGAAAGGGAAAGCGAAGAAAGGGAGGGAGCTGCAGTTTTGAATTGTATATTTTGTCCAGTTCAGCATGAAACATGATGCTTTTTAGGCTAAAAGCATCGTGTTTCATGCTGAACCGGACAAAATATACTGCATTTTTTACCTTTCTTCCCTTTCCCTTTCCCTATGCCAATTCCTTTGAGCTGTAGTTTATGTTATATGCACATTCTCACGGACGTACTTTGGTCCGGTCCAGCACTGACTCAGCCTAGCTATGCATTCCTTTATGCGCGTATCCGCAGGGAGACTTGTTGTGTTCTGAATTCCTTTGATGAAAAGTACTCATTTTGTGTTTGAATGAGGTTTGTGAGGATGATCACACTGCTGCCACCATATTGTGTTATCCGGTTGTAATACATGTATGATGATAATATTTATTCAGGTATTGACTAAGACAATAAGAGGAATTTAGACACAGTTCCTGAAATATGCATACTGCTCGATGTGAGGTTTATTTGGCGTGGACCAAAGAACGTCCGTGAGAATGTGTGCATGACATAGTTCGCACATCATACAACAAAATTACTGTGATGCCAGGTGGAGGACTCCTTGTCATTCTTTGTTTTCGCCATGCAATTAATTCAGTGCAAATTTGGCTTGTTGCAACCGGTAATGTTGCAGCAAAGCGCAATGTCACACCACCGAATAATGCCTCAACGCTTTCACATACCAGTCAGAAAAATCTCATTAGTCCGCAAGCGCAGCATACTTTATGCACGCATTGTGCAGGTGTTGGCTCAAAGATGACAATGAGAATGAGATTTCTACCTCGGTTTCAACTAATTAGTGAGAATTCAACCTTGGTCCAGATCTCAACTCATTAGTGAGAATTCGACCTTGTTCTAGATCTCAACTACTAAACTTGTGAGAATTCGACTAAGGTTGAAACATTGGTGTTCATATCTCACTTCTGTTGTTGTGTGTGAATTCCCTATCATTGCAACATACTCCATACATCACCTGACAGGATATGAGTTGAGTACAACTGATGTTCATCCGCTGGACAGTTGCCATATTTGAATTGCCCTTTCACTTTCACTCCTTCGTACAGATACTGCATCGCAGTGTCACTGGGCCATGTGTCAGCGGGATTCCCCTACATCAGGTAAGCGTGTGGTCAGTGGTCACATGAAAGAAATGTTTTAATGATCCACCGATTATAATAATCCTTGTGTTTCATAACAACAGCGGGATTTTATTTATTTATTTATTTATTTATTAAGTCTTTTTTAAACAGGGTAGCCCCATCGGTGAGCTTGGCACTGTTCTCCCTGGGGGCCCTGTGTACAAATAACACAATAATATAGAGTAACATGAATAGATAAACAAATAGACACATAGATTACACAAACAAATGCTGTAAACCAAAAAGCAGCGTAGGTCATCTAGTAAGGAATATAACAAAAAGAAGAAGGCGAACCGATGCTTTCACATGCATGACACAAGCGAAACCTTGTACATTTTCTGACTAAAAATTATGTGATTGATACTAATATTTGTGCCCTACATCAGGTAAGCGTGTGGTCAGTGGTCACATGAAGGAAATGTTTTAATGATCCACCGATTATAAAAATCCATGCGTTTCATAACAACATTTGTTCTTCTTATTTCTGCATTCTGCTTATTTGTTTCTGTGGCTTTTTGTTAAAGCCCTTTGGTCGTCATGACATTGAAATTGAAATTATGATAATCCATGTGTTTTCATAACAGCAGAAGAAGAAATGATAATAATAATACAAAATATGATGACTCGTGATGAAAACGCTAAAAACAAAGAGTACACCTGCAGCAGAGAAAAAGAAGAATAACTGATTTTCTTTCTAATTTAAAAAAAAAAATCTTACCTTTTCTTTCTATTTATCCCAATCGTCCCAATCCATTATAAATATTGCAATTTGTCTTTATTGTTACTTTTTAGTTTATATCTCCTTACATGTATACTATGTTTGGATTCCTTAAAAAAAAAACACAAAAGAATTCCTATATGAAATACAATTCAAAAGAGTTCTCTACAGAATTAGAATAAGGAAGTAAAAATGAGGTGAAGGAGAAGAAGGAGAAGGAGTAAAAAAAAAAAGAAGAAAAGTACATAGACAAAATGGATTGTTCTAAAGTCTAATGTGTTATTAAAATGCCAGATCTGTATTAGAAATAAATACATTTAAGATGACACGTTCATCTCCAAGATATGCAACATGCTTATTGTTAGAATATTTTGATCACAATCACTTTGCCCTATGAACTGCAAGATCCAATATCAAGAAAAACGAATGGGGAAAACCCTGGCCACTTTACTTTGTACTTTGTACTTGACTTTTACATTGTACTTTGAATTCCCCTCAATTAAGTTAGTATGGTTATGTGTTGTTTGATCCAGGGAGGAGGGGGGCGGGGGGTAAAGATTAATTTGCCATGGCTAGTTTTTCAAGCCATTTAGATGACATCAGCCTTGAAAAGTAGCACACACAAAATATTTCATTTTCCCCATCTTTTCACGCTCATATTAATGTTTTTCTTTGCATTTTTGTGTTTTCTTCTTGAGTTTTTGTGTTCTGTAAATTGATTTGAAGCGGCTTGTGTTTGAAGCCCTCTGACATTGTCTTTGAAAATAAGCCTTGAGTTCACAAATTATTTTTACCATTGTAGGAATATACCCATTACTATCTCATGTAATACCCATTAAACAAACAACATTTTTGCCTTTGAATTTGATTTTATTGTGAAAATGTCTAAAAAAAAAACTGAGTGTGTTGTCAGTTACCCTTGAATTCCTCTTGTACTTGCAGGTTTCATTTCACAATGAATTCATTTCCTGGCTCCCTACATTTCTGCTCTGATTATTGCTAGGACTGATATGTGCTGCATTGCCTCAGCTTCCTCTCTTAGAATGATTTGCAAGGGATGAATTTCAGGCTTGATATCATTAGATGGAAACCTTGACTCAGTGTTGTGCATTACAGGGCATTTACTGGACTGGGAAGACAAAAAGCCTTCAAAGGGGTGATCGTGAGCAATCTTCCTGCCAATGGTCTTAAATTCATGTATTGTCCCTTCTGGAAACTTGCTGAAAGTTATTTGCCCTCAAATGATCCACATTTGGAGTAATTAGTGATTAAATGTCATCTTAAAAATGTTTGGGCCGAAAACAATGAGGATTTGTGATTTAATCACTCATTACTCCAAATGTAGATCATTTGGGGGCAAATAACTTTCAGCAAGTTTCTAAAATGGACAATACACCTGTACATGAATTTAAGACCATTGGCAAGAAGATTGCTCACGATCACCTTTTGAAGGCCTTTTGCCTTCCCAGTCCAGTAAATGCCCTTGAAAGACAGGGTGTCCCATTTACAAGAGTCATGAAGCTCAGCAGGAATCAGCAGTAAACCCTGGCAACAACGTGTATGAAATCTCACAGTCATAGCTTTACAAACATTTTCAGGGAGAGTGAACAACTATCCTTCTATACGTTTGAACAGCGATTGATTGCAAACCTTTATGTTACAGAGCCCTTGGCCCCGTAACATAAAGGTTTGCAATTAATTGCAAATTTGAAAGACAAATTCTGATTGATTACTGGTCAGTCTTTTGAACGAAAAGCGCATGCAACAATGATGTTGATTGGCCATTGCCATTTTGCGATTGATCGCAAACCTTTATGTTATGGGGCCCTGGTCTTTGATTTCTCTACTTATTTTTCTAACAAATCAATCAATTAATCTTATTACTACTGCACAGAATACCAGTAAAACTAAGCTGATAGATTATCTATTTTGTTTATATTTTGTTCCTAGATGGTGGTTCTGCTTCTTTTTTTTTAACAGATCAATCAATCGTATCACTACCGTACAGAGAGTACCAGTAAAACAAATATGATACAAAACTCTACAGTTTTTACTATATTTTTGTCCCTCCAGTGATTCCGGTACAAAACCCCCAGAGAGTTGCGTGTTTGGACAGCTGCTAAATATGGCTGCTGGTCTAGGTAAGATTAAATTCAGTTTCAATGCATTCATGATGGAAGATTTTTAAGAGCAAAACAGATCATTATATTACAAAGAAATTTAAGGCATACATCCAGTGGTAAGGATAGCGTCCTCCATCCTATAAATGAACGAAAAATAAGTCAAATTTATTTGGCTTTCAAATTGGCAACAGTATTTTTTTTAATCAGACTTTTCTCCTTAAACATAAGGGTACAAGGGTAATTTTGGGATTCTGTCATATGAATTTTTAATGAATTCCATTTCTGGTACATAATTAATGTCGTTTTATTGTTTATTATCCATTTCTCGACACACTAACACCTATCCGGACACTTAACCCATTGATCTGGTTGAGTGAGCACAGTGAGCACAAAAAATATTCATCCCTCTTGAGTTTAAACCTTTTAAATACCCTTTATTTTTGTAAAAAATAAAACTCTGGATATTTCGCCAAAGATGTACATGTAACATGACCTGATATGTAAACATAATAAGTCATTTTCGTGTTATTGTTGAGTGAATACACTTTAAAAATCGCAAAAGAAATGCCAAAATGTATTGTTAAAATGGCATAAACAATTACCCTTGTGACTTTTGAAAAGTGACAAGTTTCCTTTTAATGTGTGGTCACTCATGCATGTCAGAGTGGATTAATGTGGTTTTCACGCGGAAGTTAGTCAATAAGTCAAGGAACAATCCTACCAAATTTTGTTGCTCAAAACCTCTTCGATAAGAAGTTATGCTATTTTTCTTAGGGGGGACTTTTCTAATTTAGCAACCCTTTAAGGGCCTTCTCATGAAATAAGGCACATGTGACACACACAAAGCTTAATTTCTGTCTTTGGACACCTTCTACTTACAAATTTCATCTTTGGGCTTTATTGTGTTCAGGTTTTGCAGGTATTTATGTCCGCTACAAGCAGGTTGAGCACAACACAGAGGAGTATATCTCAAGAAGGAGAATTTCTCAAGTGAATCGAATCAGCCTCATCTTGGGAATGGTATCCTGCTTCGGGATGTCTATCGTTGCCAATTTCCAGGTAAGGTTGTAATCTTCTTTATGTGCACCATCTTCTCTATGTGTTTCTTCATCTGAAAGAGGTGCATGGAATAAATGAAGAAAAATCAAAGAAACATACCAGTTAGGAATAGTTTAAGAATACAAATTATGACATCATAAGTAAGTTATTTGTTGCTAGTGATAATCGTTTGTCTCGCAATGTATGGTCAACAGAATGTAAAAAGATTACAACGTTTCGTGCGCCACTGCAAAACTTCATCAGGTGTGATACAAAATTGTAGAAAGTAGGGGTTTAAATACCCTTTGGTCAGTGCAGCGCACTAACCGAAACCCGCTCATAAACAGTCCAATACTATTGGCCACGCATCCGGATACTTGACCAAACAATCTTCCTATCTGCCAATCAGTCTAGGTGGGGAATATCCTTTCAGTCAATTCTCTATATAATGATTGTCAACCTTAATTTCTTTCATCTTTCTGAGTTGAGTTTGATGTTTGAGATTGATGTTTATTATCCAAATAAAAAGTATATATAACAAAACATTGCGAAACTGAAAGTTTCTAACTCAATCATTCTAGGTGGGGGATATCCTTTCAATCATTCATCTATCTATTAATTGTCTGTCTTTCCTTTCATTTATCTATCTGTCAATCAATCTAGGGGGGGGGGTTGTCCTCAGTCAATTTATCTTTATAATGATTTTTTTTTCTGGGGAATATCCTTCCAGTCATGTAATCTATATAATAATTATCTGTCTTTTCTCTATCCATCAATCAATCTGAGGGGAGGGGAGGGGGGTGTCCTTTCAGTCGTTTTTATTGTCTCACCTGAGCAATGTTTGGCAGAGACCTAGACCCCGTTTACACTGAGCAATAGGCCGGCCCGAGGCCGGCCCAAATTTAGATGTAAACGCACGAATTGCCACGAAAGTCCAAATGCGAGCCCAAATGCGGGTCCGATGCGGACTCGCATTTGGACCACCTCAGGAGGATGTCTCGGGCTGGCCTAATTTTGGTGTAAACGCACGCTGACCCAAATGCGGTACCAAATGCGGGTCCGCTTTTCGCAGCGATCGTTACGTCAGATGATATGACGTTTCCCACGTGTGATGTGAGTGTTTTTCCTTATCGAATTCGGAGCGTTTTTCATCAATCACTTCGCGAAATTTACAAATAGTGAAGATAATCATCAAAAATCTGGATAAACATCAATTTCATCGAGTAATCCGGACTCTTTGCAAAATGACAAGCGTAAAAATGAACTCGATCGACGAAGCTACGAAGAAAAATAATTGCCGCGCAGTCAGCAGTGCAGTACAAATAACCCGCGCGCGCATGCGCCCCTCATTTAATTGTTGTTTACATGCAGAACGCCGCGACCGGCGAAACATTTACATAAATAGGCCGGCCCGTGTAGGCAGTGTAAACGCACAAAATTGCGGTACCGAGTACCGCAATTTAGGCCGGCCCGAGATTGGGTCTGCAGTGTAAACGGGCTCCTAGTTACTTTTCCTTTTAGTCTGTTGGTCTGTTACAAGAATGTTAAAGTTTTTGTTTAACTTGCTCTCATTTCTTTATTTCTGCATCAATTGTGATCAAACTTGAGACAAATGATCCTTGGATAATACCTCATGTGTCGCCTTGAGGATGATGGGGTCAAAAGTCAGCTAGGGGTCAAAAGGTCAAATAATATGATGCTATTTCGTTACAAAAATGTTATAAAGTTTTTCTTTAACTTGCTCTCATTTGTTTATTTCTGCATCAATTGTAATCAAACTTGGTAAAAATGATCCTTCGGTAATACCACATGTGTCGTCATGAGGATGATGGGGTCAAAGGTCATCTAGGGGTCAAAAGGTCAAATGATATGAGGCCGTGTACATCATTTTTCTCAAAGTTTTTGTTTGACTTGCTCTTAATTCTTTATTTTTGCATCAATTGTGATCACACTTTGTGCAAATGATCTTTGGGTAATATCAGGTTTGTTGATAAGAATGATGAGGTCAAAGGTCATCTCGGCACTATCTTACATATTTAAAAAAAAAAAAAAAGAATTTAGCACTGTTTATCGATTGCGAAATCAGGTGAGACTCGTTGTTTGCGAACCACCTTGTTTGGTTTGTCTGTGAATCTCTTCTTCCATCTTCCTTTCTAGGTGGGGAACATCCTACCGGTCCATTTTCTTGGTGCCTTCCTCCTCTTCACTCCTGGAGTCGTCTACGGCTTCCTTCACTCCTGGATCTCCTTTAAGATGCATCCCAGCCACACCACCTACATCGTCTGTCACATTCGCCTCGCTCTTTCAGTCGTCATTGCCGTCTTCTTTGTAATGTGTATCCTTTACATGATAATAATTAGTCAAACCTTATGCTTCACATTTTGCTTCACATGTATTTTTATACAAAACCTCACTTTTTGTCAGGTTTTGGTCCGATATGCGATTATATGATATTGCGTAATCTCAAAATTGAGTGTCCAAGTTTTTCAAACTTCAAACTTCAAGACACTTCAAACGGAAAAAGTCATGAAAAGGCACGTCACATTGTGCAGAGGTTGTGCGTCAGGCGTGGATTTGTCAAAATGCCCCCCCAGTCAAAGAGGGTTAATCTAGGTGTAGTACACGGGTACCTGCCATGATTTTCTGTCCTTTTCTGATGAAATAGCTTTGAGGTCAGACTAAGGCTGCCTTCAAGACTATTACGAGCTATGGTAATCATCAAACTCTCTGAGTGGTACTCTGTACATGAAATGGCTATTAAGGCAGCCTTGTCAAAACATATGTTAACCCTTTCCACCGTGTCTTTTAGACAAAAGAACGGATTGGCCTTTATACTTCCGTCTTTTCGAATAGCGGTCCAAAGGTTGAAAAGACAGCAAAGGCCAGCGTTTCAATAATAGCCCGTCCAGTTTTTTATTTCATTCTGCCGCATCGTATTATAGCATAGACCCTAGGAGGGTCCATGATTGTAGTGAGAAAAAAGAGGAAAAAGAACCCTGATGGCCATTTATTGAAAAGGACGGGGGATTATCGTGCCTTTCGTAGAAAAGATCACACATGGGATTCCTGGATATAACCGCAGTCTTTAATGTTTTGAACTCTTGACTAGACGCCTTAAAGGTAGCCCGTCCCTTTTGCAGACCTAATTCTGAAAGTTCCCTGACTTTGTCATCATTTGAAAGAGTGGCTATATAACTTTTCCCTGGAATCGACAGTGTAAAGTTCACTTTTGAGGAAGTAATCTTTGATGATTGATCGAACTTTTTCGTATCACGAAGAAAGTCAAATCTCAATGAAAACAACTTAGATTTTTATTTATTCTACAGGAGTTATAGTACCTCTTACCTTAAAATTTCACAGTTGGTATCCCAAAGATACGTGGTAAATATGTGAAAACTTTCATGAAGTTTGCAGATGTTTGGAAATGGGACGGGCCATCTTTAATTAAGAGCTGATTATTATAATTATAATTAAGTAAATGTTCACTTATCAGGCTGACCATCACCGGTGAATGAATGCAAGTCGTAATTTCCTGAACCTGCTTTCAATCCAGGTACATTGTTTACTTTGCTTGCACAGGAGCTAACAACTAAATCAGGAATTATCCCACATTGGGGGCCAGAAGAGAAGGTAAGAATTAAATTAAAGGGATAGTTCACCCTTAAATTATTTTGGTTTCAATAAAAAGAGACACATGAAAGAAACATATTAGTGAAGGTTTTATAAAAATCGGTCAAAGGAAAAGAATGTTATTTGATCTTAAAATGTTGGTTTTGTGATGTCACATGCGAGGTGCTCTCCTATACGTTGTGTACAATTTTTTTTGGAAAATTTTCTCAAAAGGATATTTACCATTTCACATGTGCCTTTATATTAGACACATGTTTCTACACACATGTTACTATGAAAAGAATGTATTCCTTCATCAAAGAACATAAAAAAGGCAATTTATGGAAAAAATAGTACACAAGATATGGGAGAGCACCTCACACGTGATGTCACAAAATAAAAACTTAAACTTTCTTATCCTTTGGCATATTTTCATCAAACCTTCACTACGGTAATATGTGCAAACAAAGTGGCACGCAAGAACATCGAGGTAGCCGATGTTCCGCGTGCCGTATTAATTTCATTATTCTCAAATTACAGAAACATATCAGACCCTACAACAGTATGATTGATATTCAATTCTAGTACCAAAACAATGAAAGCATTGGTTTTGTAATGCCCAGTGGTCCCCTTTAACGTAATTATTCGTACAAATCTCACTCTCCGAGAGTTTACACAGAAACCACAAGCCAAAGGTGGATAGTTATTGTATGCTCTTAAAGAGGAATAGGAAACCCTTATAAGTTGAATTACAAGAACAAAAATAATAGAAACAGATCATTATTAAAGTGTCATTCTCTGGTAATGTAAAGGTGAGTTGTAGGAATACCCAACTGTAAACTTACATAGCATCCTTTTTGGAGACATGCATCATTAAAAGGATAGGATTTATTTGTCATAATTTCATTCTCTTTGCACATCCAGGGCCATGTTGAATCAAACTTACCATTAATGGTAACTTTGCAACCAATGGCAATTTCTATGGAAACCTTGAATTTGATTGGCTGTCAAGTTGTGTTACCATGGTAGGTACCATTGATTGCAGAGTTACCATAAATGGTATGCTTTATGCAACGGGACCCAGATCGTTATTATACATGTATTGTCTAAATCATAGCAGTGCACAAAAGTAGTCGTGATGTGTTTTTATTCCAGGGACATCTAGAAAAGCTACACTACAGGAGCACATTTTAAGATGAACGTACACATTTCATTTTTTTAAAGGAAATATTAATTTATCTCCCTTTCGTAGGGCTATCATGAACACCTGGTTGCCACGGCATCCGAGTGGGTGATGGCTGTGGCGTTCCTGCTCTACTTCTTCACCTTCATCAGGGAGTTCCAGAAGATCACGATCCGCGCCGAGATCCAGCCATTCCGCTACGAGCTCCTCGTTGAGGAGACCAGCTACCCGCCGGTCGCAAACTACGAGAATTCATTCTCAGGCGTCTTTTAGGTGATGGAGCACAGTGGTGAATCCAAGGGAGGGGATTTTGTTACAAGCTACTGATCCTTGCTTTCTGATTGGATGATTGGTAACCATGTGACAATTGTTACAAGCTACTGACCCTTGTTTTTTGATTGGATGATTGGCAACCATATGACAATTGTTACAAGCTACTGACCCTTGCTTTTTGATTGGATGATTGGTAACCATGTGACAATTCTTACAAGCTACTGACCCTTGTTTTTTTTATTGAATGATTGGTAACCATGTGACAACAATTGTTACAAGCTACTAATCCTTGCTTTTTGATTGGATGATTGGTAACCATGTGACAACAATTGTTACAAGCTACTGATCCTTGCTTTTTGATTGGATGATTGGTAACCATATGACAATTGTTACAAGCTACTGATCCTTGCTTTTTGATTGGATAATTGTTAACCATTTGACAACAATTCTTACAAGCTACTGACCCTTGTTTTTTTATTGAATGATTGGTAACCATGTGACAACAATTGTTACAAGCTACTGATCCTTGCTTTTTGATTGGGTGATTGGTAAACATGTGGCAATTGTTACAAGCTACTGATCCTTGCTTTTTGATTGGATGATTGGTAACCATGTGACAACAATTGTTACAAGCTACTGATATCATTGCCTTTGATTGGATGAGAAAGAAAAACACTCAGCTGTGGCCAGGATTGATGATTGCTTTCATCAGAAGTTTGTTTTCTGTCCGATCATGTCTGCTGTTAAATTCTGTTATGAGTTGATTAAGCAATCATCATAATTATCTTGATATTTTCCCTGACTGTCTGGTATGCTGCAGGTAGAAGTGTCATTCTACGTTAAACTGTGCCAACATGAATCAAAACATTCTGAAATCAGGAATCTTGCATGATTAGATAGCATGTAGTCAGGAATAGCTCAACTATATCTTCTGGCTTGAACCATCTTAGTACAGCCCCATATGAATAACTACTCAATTTCTTGCCTATGGGACTGAGCGGGTTAACCCTCTCAGTACCAAGCACTAACAGTCCCATATCAATAACAACTCAGTTTCTTGTCAATTGTACCGAGCAGGTTAACCCTCTCAGTACCAAGGACTTACATCTCCATACCAATAATAACTCATTTTCTTGCCTATGGGACTGAGTGGGTTAACCCTCTCAATACCAAGCACTAACAGCCACATATCCATAATAACTCAGTTTCTTGCCTGTGGGACTGAGAAGGTTAACCCTCTCAATACCAAGCACTAACAGCCACATATCCATAATAACTCAGTTTCTTGCCTGTGGGACCGAGTGGGTTAACCCTCTCAGTAACAAGCACTAACAGCCACACATCCATAATAACTCAGTTTCTTGCCTGTGGGACCGAGTGGGTTAACCCTCTCAGTAACAAGCACTAACAGCCACACATCCATAATAACTCAGTTTCTTGCCTGTGGGACCGAGTGGGTTAACCCTCTCAGTAACAAGCACTAACAGCCACACATCCATAATAACTCAGTTTCTTGCCTGTGGGACCGAGTGGGTTAACCCTCTCAGTAACAAGCACTAACAGCCACACATCCATAATAACTCAGTTTCTTGCCTGTGGGACCGAGTGGGTTAACCCTCTCAGTAACAAGCACTAACAGCCACACATCCATAATAACTCAGTTTCTTGCCTGTGGGACCGAGTGGGTTAACCCTCTCAGTAACAAGCACTAACAGCCACACATCCATAATAACTCAGTTTCTTGCCTGTGGGACCGAGTGGGTTAACCCTCTCAGTAACAAGCACTAACAGCCACACATCCATAATAACTCAGTTTCTTGCCTGTGGGACCGAGTGGGTTAACCCTCTCAGTAACAAGCACTAACAGCCACACATCCATAATAACTCAGTTTCTTGCCTGTGGGACCGAGTGGGTTAACCCTCTCAGTAACAAGCACTAACAGCCACACATCCATAATAACTCAGTTTCTTGCCTGTGGGACTGAGTGGGTTAACCTTCTCAGTACCAAGGACTTAAAGCCACACATCCATAATAACTCAGTTTCTTGCCTGTGGGACCGAGTAGATTAAACCCTCTCAGTACCAAGCACTAACAGCCACATATCCATAATAACTCAGTTTCTTGCCTGTGGGACCAAGTGGGTTAACCCTCTCAGTACCAAGCACTGACAGTCCCATATCAATAACAACTCAGTTTCTTACCTATGGGACTGAGTGGGTTAACCCTCTCAGTAACATGCACTGACAGCTCTGTATGAATAACAACTCAGTTTCTTGCCAATGAGACTGAGTGGGTTAACCCTGTCAGTACCAAGCACTAACAGCCACATATCAATAACAACTTATTTTCTTGTCTGTGGGACTGAGTATGTTAACCCTCTCAGTAGCAGGCACTGACACATTTTACTAGTATATGTTAGACTAACTGTTCGGTAGACTACCGTTAACCTGAATAATATATCATTCAACCTCTGGGTTTTGCACTGCTGCTTCGGGAACAAACAATTTCCTTGCCTTTGGCTCGAAACTTATTTTCATTCCCTCAGCCCAGTGCAAATCCCCTCGGTATGAACATTCTGTGAAGTTTCCTCCAGAGGCAGCCAACATGTATATAATGTTCTGTAACCCATAAAACTGTGTTTTACATCGGTGACATTATAAAATATCAAAGCTGACATATTTTCATCCAAGGGGCTGGTGGTGTGTAAATATTTACTATTTTTTTTTTACATTGAAGTCGTTTTAGAGTTTGCTGGACAAATCTTTGCAGCTGTGAGCATATATTGAAATTTGTATTTTGTGAGTAGAAAATGGACAAGTCATGCTATATACATGTAGTAATTAATCTGAAATAATTTGTGAGATGCGATATTGTGTCAAGACACCATGTTTATCTCATATATTGAGTGCCTCACAGGCTGCATCTATGGGAATCATCATGGAAGTTTATGTTTTTCTAAATGAAAATCATGTTGGAAAATTTTAATATATTTTGATCATTTGAGGTGAATCTAATGTCATGTTTTAGAAGTAACTTATGGTATCATGACAACTTGTGTGGTTGTAAAAGATTGATACCCATTTTTATGACTGGAGGTGATTTTAATGTTTTGAAAGTATCCCATCGCAACTATGCGAGATTTGTGAAGGATTTGTACATGTTTTGCTGATTTGAGGTCGATTTAATATAATTTTTAAAGAGTAATCATGTTATTATTTTTTTTATATACAAGTAGCAGTGTTGTGCACATTTTTAAAGTTTTAGGCAAGTTTAATACCATGTGCATGTAAATATCACAAATATTGAGTTATCTTTTGAGAAAATCATCCAAATTTGTTAATTGTTGACATGAATTGCATGGTATATTGTGCTTTTCCTGTTGTATAACATATAAATCTATATGATGCAAAGGTAAATGTACACTATTACCCTTTTCTCATCAGGCTTTCTTAGCCCCGGACTATTTTTTGAAGCTTTTCACACTGACATTTCTTAGCCCCGTACTATTTCTTATACCCAACTAAGGAAATCCACGCTGTTCTCACTCAAAATCGTTAGCCCCGGAGTTTCTAGACAGCTTATGAATATTTATGAGTGTACGTCTTGCACATGTGCTCTTTACCACTCCGCATCAAGGTCACTCACCCGTCGGGCGTTATCTGATTGGTCTCGGTGTCTCGGCCTTGTAAGCTGACACCGCATTTCCTTAGCCCCGTACTATTTTTCGTTTCTGTTCTCACTGGCGCTCTTAGCCCCGGATTATTTAGCTTGGCCCTGCAATTGCGGGGTAGCCCTGCTTTTTTGCAGGGCCAAATAATCCTGGATAATTGGTGGGGCTAGCCCACTTTGGTAAATACCAATGAGAACAGAAAGTGGTCTAAGCTTACCCCCTTACTATAGGTGGGGCTAAGGGGGGGCCTTTTTGCCAGTGAGAAAAGCATATATGATTATTTCCATGACCCTACAATAGGTAATATCAAATCAAGTTTTGAAAGTGTCAATGTCATTCATGTATAAAAAAAATCGAAAATGTTACTATTTTAATTACATGTAATAGTATTATTAGCATACCTGTATTGTTCAGTACTAAGGTACATATAAGATATGTACATGTACTAATATGTTCAAAGATCCATTCGCTGAGTTCACCATTTTGAATGGATTTTTCTAATGAGCACAGTTAGTTGCTAAACATACTAATATTATTGTTGTAAAATTGTATAATATTGCAAATTGTGTTTGCAAAATAATGTATTAAATTGTTTAAATTTTGTAGTATTGGTATATGTTTAACATGCTCTTTTATTGCCAGTAGTCTGTCCAGGAATCACTAGAACTTATGAATTGAAATGATCAGTTGCTCATTGCAACACAATGGTGATTCACAGGGTTTTGATTTGAGCAATATGAAGTAAATGTGCTCATAGTCTGTACATACTAAAATGGATGCAGAGAGGGCACACGAACTTGGAAAAATGCGCTAGAAGGAGCAGTGCACATCTATACTTAATTTCTGTATTGTTTCAAGTTGCCAAAGAATGCCTATAAAGACAGGGTGTCCCATTTGCAAAAGTTATGAAACTTTGCAGGAATGAGCGTATGGGAGAGCACCTAACATGTGATGTAAAAAAATGAAAACTTTAAAAGATCTTAACTTTCTTATCCTTTTCATAATTTTCATCAAACCCTCACTAAGGTTTCTTTCACGAGTCTCCTTTTATTGAAACCAACGTAATTTCAGGGTGAACTATCCCTTTAAAGGGCATATACTGTACTGGGAAGGCAAAAAAGCCTTCAAAATGTAGTTATTAGCAATCTTCTTGCCAATGGTCGTAAATTCATGTCTTGTCTATTTTAGAAGCTTGCTGAAAGTTATTTGTCCTCAAATGATACAAATATGGAGTAATCACTGATTAATGATGAAATCCTCAAAATGTTCGGCCCGAACATTTTGAGGATTTGTGATTTAATCACTCATTAATCCAAATGTAGATCATTTGAGGGCAAATAACTTTCAGCAAGCTTCTAAAATAGACAATACATGAATTTAAGACCAAGGGCAAGAGGATTGCTAACAATTACATTTTGAAGTCTTTTTTGCCTTCCCAGTACAGTATATGCCCTTTAAAGGCCTGCCCAAGACAGTTGCAACTTGTGTCAACAGTCTGTGTCTTCTTCAACAGGACAAAGTATTTGTTGCTTTCGTTTGTACAGATAAGACAATAGCCTAAGTACCATTTGCACATAAATTTCAATACCTTTGTAATTGTCTACAAAGATTAAAAATATAGGCTATGTTGATTCCTGATTGTTGTAACTGTAATATATACCACACCCAGTCATGAGGGAAATTTGATATTAATTCAGATGTGCAATTCATGTTTGTAATTTATGGTAAATCTTATTTTGGTAGCTATAGAAAATGTAATTGATGGATATTTATACTTATGAAGCTGAAATCATGAAGTGTGCACCGAAAATTAGAACAGGATTACAAAAATGTGACAGTACATGTATAATCTTATGATTTTGCAGCCAGTTTATACTTCCCAAACTTACTTTTTTCGTCTTTTCTTCTTCAAATCCTCTCTCCCCTTCATTCCACTTTCTCCCCATTTCCTCCCTCCACGTTCTTTTGCTCCTCAAATACGAGTTTATGTTTGATCTCCATTCTCCAGTACTTTCCTGCTCTCTCTCTCTCTCTCTCTCTCTCTCTCTCTCTCTCTCCCTCTATCCCTCTCCCTCTCTCTCTCTCTCTCTCTCTCTCCCTCTCTCTCCCTCTATCTCTCTCTCTCTCTCCCTCTCTCTCTCCCTCTATCTCTCTCTCCCTCTCTCTCCCTCTATCTCTCTCTCTCCCCCTCTCTCTCCCTCTATCTCTCTCTTTCCCCCTATCTCTTTCCCTCTCTCTATCTCCCTCTCTCTCTCTCTCCCGCTCTCTCTGTCTCTCTGTCTCTCTCACCCTATCTCTATCCCTCTCTCTTATCTCCCCGTCACACATTTGTCTATGCTCCCTTTTCTCTTCACATCATTCATTATATCTTGCTCACCCTCCCTCTTTTCCTCTTGATTGTACAAGTCTACCAATGCATTACATATACATATACCTATACATGTAATTTACTTGTTATTGCCAAATATCAACTCTCAACAACTCTTGTTAAAGAAATGATCAATTTTGTTTTGACCAATGCTTTGAACCCATCTCTGTATTGCAAGCAGCAAATTTTTGCTAAATATGTTTAATAAGTTTCTAGTTATACATGTATATACAAATTTATGCTCAACAGAGCATATGTTGCATACACCGAGGCATATTATGGTGTAACCAGGTTTAAGTATGGAAATGTAAATATATGTAGTGCTTGAAAACAATTGAAAACAATTTTATTGTCAATTATCCACTCAGATTAACTCTTGTTAAAAGAAATCACTTTTGACTTCCTTAAAATATAAAATATACAAAGGGTTAGAGCATGTTGTTGGGGTTAAGTTCTGAAATGTGTGTTCATATCATTTTTACTTGAATTTTATGTCACTGCGTATTTGTTTAGAAATCAGCTCATGCCATTAATACTAGTCAAGCAGCTTCATAGTCTTTCATCAAGGGTGTAACATTTGTTTAAAAAGCTTTTTATCAATGTTAGAAATATTTTGCGTGCCATCTTGAAATAATAAAGTGAGTTGTAACTTTCTTAAAGAACAGAAGTATTAGTGTGGTTTATTTTGTGTGTAATTCTGCATTTAACTCATTCATAACCACTGACTCTTATAGAGTACAAATTATCGCTACTGGAAATTGGCTTTTAAATTGGCAACATTTTTTTCAATCATATTTTTGCCATAAAACGAAATGTACATGCCACTGTGAAAGAAAATACAAACTAGCAATAATTTGTGACTATTCTGTCATTTATTTTATTTAGGAAATTATCTTTCATATACATGTCAGTAAAACAACTAACCTGGAATCATTTTGTGAAGAAAGCCATGCGCTTTGAATTGATGAATCTGTCATGATTATGAACACTCAAAATAAATATATGAAGTACCGAATGGGGTCAGCTGTTATGCATTTATTCTGGATATATACTTCTCAGTAGCTTGCCTTCTCCACAATATGACACTTGATGCTTTCAATCAATCCAAGGTCACTGAAAGGCGGGCCGCTCTCAGAAATGGCCTAGATTTTTCATATAATACAGTAAATTCCAGCATAAACTAGGAAAGCCCTCACTTCTTTTGGCCTTGGTGCCCTTTCCTTATATTTCATAGGGCAGCTAGGAAGAATGTTTGGTTTCAGGTGCCCATTCTAAATAGCCTCGGAGGCCTAAAGGAAGCCCAAAGCCCCAAGTGTATATTTGTAAACTATGGCCAAGTTGCACATAGGTTTTCAATTATTGTAACTTTCCATGAATGGTAACTACCATGACAACAGCCAATGAGCACTCATTACTACACCTGTTGCCATAATAGTTACCATTGATGGTAAGCTACATGGCCCATGGCCCCGTTGCATAAAACTTACCATAAATAGTAACTTCACCATCAATGGCAACTACCATGGTAACATCACTCAACAGCCAAATTCAAGGTTCCATAGAGGTTGCCATTGATAGCAAAGTTACCATTAATGGTAAGTTTTATGCAACGGGCCCATGTGTATTCTGGCCTGCACAACAAAGGATATTGATGCGTTGTACGTTTCATAGTAAAGTAAAGTCTATTCTCATTTATAATTTGAATATTACTAAACTTTATCCAGCTCAACACTACCAGGTGCCTGGTACACACGGGCACCCAAATCAGAACTCGGGACCTTAAAAATCAAGAAAATTCAACAGGGGCCTTATTCACAAAAACACTAAAACGGACATCCGGACCCTCTTTGACAAAAGATGTAGAATCATAAATAAACATGCAGCAGTATAAATAGCACCACCTGATGTAAACCATTCACCAAATCGATATCGGCTTGGTGGATGAGTATTATTTCATACTCTAGATGAATGTCTATATCTCTGTATGTGGCCTGAAGCATTAACAGCACCTTGCATTGTATTCCATCCACCTAGTCCATATCAGCTTGGTGGATGAGTATTATACTCGTTCATACTCTAGATAAATGTCTAGCTCCCTGTATGTGGTTTGAAGCATTAACAGCACCTTGCATTGTATTCCATCCACCTAGTCGATATCAGCTTGGTGGATGAGTAATTATAACGATTCATACTCTAGATAAATGTCTAGCTCCCTGTATGTGGTTTGAAGCATTAACAGCACCTTGCATTGTATTCCATCCACCTAGTCGATATCAGCTTGGTGGATGAGTATTATAACGATTCATACTCTAGATGAATGTCTAGCTTTCTGTATGTGGATTGAAGCATTGAGAGCACCTTCCGTTGTATTCCATCCACCTAGTCCATATCAGCTTGGTGGATGAGTATTATAATGATTCATACTCTAGATAAATGTCTATATCTCTGTATGTGACCTGAAGCATTAACAGCACCTTGCATTGTATTCCATCCACCTAGTCCTTATCAGCTTGGTGGATGAGTATTATAATGATTCATACTCTAGATGAATATCTAGCTCCCTGTATGTGGCCTGAAGCATTGAGAGCACCTTCCGTTGTATACCATCCACCTGTTCAACTGGGCAGTAATCATCATGAGAAGACCTGTAAACAACAGGGAAGAGAAGAAGTAGGAGATGAGGAGAGGGAAGAGGATAGAATACATGCAGAGATGCCAACCTTAATCAAAGCATTTCAGTATTACAAAGGCTGAAAATCAGCATTTTGATAGGAAACAAATAGTATTTTCACTGAAAGACAAAATAACAACCCATGAACTAGAAATCAGTACAGCTTACTCTCGAAACAACGAGCACGGATATAACGAGGTTTTGTTATAACGAGAGAAATCTCTCGGTCCCAAAATTGTCTACATGCAAACCTATGGTGCACTACGTCGCTTACAACGAGCACGGTTATAATGAGATTTTGTTATAACGAACTTATCATGTTGACTCCAAGACAAAAAAAAACATAACAAAAATTGAGGGCGAGCGGGCCGAAAGCAATCTTCTCACACATGTATTGCATTGGCAATGCGTGGAGCTCGGAGCCAGACACACACCTCGTAATACACTGCATACACAATGCGAGCATGAAGTCCTTCGCATAGCGTACGTGCGCGTACATTGAAAGCACATGTATTGCATCGGCAACGCATGGAGCCGCTAGCCAGGCACACATCTCGTAATACACTGCACATACGGGAGCATACTCCTTCGCACAGCGTACGTACCTTGAAAGCATGTGGTTTGCAAGTCCGATTCATGTCATGTAATGCAATGAGCTATTCAAACGGCTACAGTATATCGAGGTCGGATGATGTGTTGAGCAAAAATATATCCTCTTTTCCATTTGTAAACGCATGTTTCCAATCACCCTTTTCCCGAATGATAACGCATGTTTCTGAGGCGGCTATGGATATCAAAACATAGTAAAACACAAGCACACATATTTCAATGTTTTTTTATTGTTTTTTCTTATGTTTGGATATAACGAGGTTTCGTTATAACGAGGAAAAAGCCCTGGTCCCGACGACCTCGTTATATCGAGAGTAAGCTGTATTTTGTATGAAATCTTTAGTATTCTTCTCAAATTTCAGTATGAAATACTGAAAATCAGTACTTCTTGGCAGCTCTACATAAGGTCAGATTACCAATTTTTAATATGGTTGTATTATGATGTACCGGTATGATGTATCTTTTTATACGGTATTACATTCATATCACTTTGATTCAATTCAATGCAAATTCAATTCAATTTCAACTCAATACATTTCAATTTAACTTCCAATATGTTTCAATTCAAATTCAATACAATTCAATTTGAATTCAATACAATTCAATTTTGTTCCAGAAAAAAATACCACCATCCTGTTTGTGTGGATTACTTTAAAATAATACAAATCTGATCTACTTCTTATAAATAGTTGCAATTGATCTAAACCAATGGCAAATCCAATCCCCTATCTTTAATGTACAGAGTTATGATTGGTACAAGTCGCGAGTCAAGTTGCAATCAATCACAATTTTTCATGAGACTGGGCCCTAATGCACAGCGAGTGCACCATCTCGGGGAATAATCCTCCCGGGGAAGCATCGCAATTTGCTAAACATTTGTGGCAGATTGCTCCACAAAGTCAGAGATGTATAGCAGTCATTGGTAATTGGTTCGCACATTCATTTCTCACAAATACGAGTCCGCCGATTCGAATGGCTCATCAAATTTTAAATCTTAAATTATTCTTTGCGTCTCTCTAGCTGAGTCTGCTCACCTAGATACAGTAACCATGGTTGGCTTTGGCAGGTTTCGCAGAAGCGTTGCCATGGCTACAACCAATGCATCCACCTCCTGGTCGGAGCTGATGTGGTGCGGTAGCTCGCCGTGGTCGTCACACGTCAGACCAGCCATGTGCACCATCTCCGGGTCAAGGCATTCGGCCTCGACGTCTGGTGTTGACCGGATCGATTCCACCAGCCCTTGCAGCTTCTCAAATCTGCACGGAGAAAAAGAGAGCGTCTCATTTCTTCATACAGTTTTATTTCAACAGGGTAGCCCTTTCAGGTGAAGAAAAGAAGAGAAATTTGACTAGGCCTAGTCGACTGGTATGCCTCTGCCCTAAAGCGTAGACACTGAACTGGTTCCAAAATCTGTAATTTCTAGTAAAATTTCATCTCCAATGCCTGAAAAGCTTGATATTTGTCTATGGCATACAACTTAATTAAGAAAGACATGCCATATATATCATTCGTGTACCACATTTGGTAATATTTGGTCAAGTGTCCCGCAATTCATATTAACAGCAATATTTCTCAATTTGATCTTGACCTGAGTCTTTTCTTTTGCTATTTGGCTTTGGCATACAACTTAAATGAGAGAGACCTCTCATTATTGTCACTGTACAGCGTTTGATGAAATACAGTCATTCATCGAGTCATCACGTAAACAAGATCCAGATGGACAAAAACACAAGTGGAAGAACAAACAACCAGAAAACACAATGCTATCTACCCAGTTTGTGATGGAGGCATTAAAATAAAGGGAAAAACAGAACATTTTAAAGGAAATTGGCACCACACCTCTTTGTATCTCCATACGATTGGTCGTACTCTTTCCCAGCAAATGCCGCAGCTAATCCTGCTGACAATTCGCTGATCTGCTTTCCTCTCTCCTCTTGGCATGATGTCAATGCACATGGGGAGTCATTTTGGGGAGCAGCAAACTGGTACAGGTCGGTAAGCATGCGGTATTGCTCCTAGTCGACCAAAGAAGAGAAAAGAAAACGTGGTGAAATGGATGTATACATTATAGACATCCGGGGGGGGGGGGGGGGGGGGGGTTCACCAAGCTGTTCTTAAGCTACGAAGGAATTTACACACGACTGGTGACCCTTTCTTGCACTAAATCAGATTCTCAATTATTTTGATTCCCATCAGTTAAAGTTATAATCTGATCTAAATTGATTAAAATTCTTGTTGTCATAAAGTGTCTGAATACAAAGTTTCTGATTTTTCAAATTTGATTAGGATTGTTGGAAATTAAGTGCCTCTAGGTTAAAACAGGAACAAATTGGGGTATCTCGTTAAGTGCAAGAAAGGGTAACCAGTCGTGCGTTTAGTCGTTCTTAGCTTAAGAACAGTTTGGTGAAACACCCCCGCAGGTCAGTGCTGGTGACTAAAAACATCTTTTATGCAATTGAAAAGAGTGGACGATGAAAGCGGCAACAATGTGAAATAACCTTGCTGAATGTATGGTCCAAAACTATACCTAAAAACAACTTGAAGAGTAATGATAATGACACAATTTTCATATGTACTGCAGTAAATTTGTTTGCACGATGCTTCGTGCACAATCACTTTTTAAACACCTGCCAAAAAGTGCTCAATTTAGGGGAGAACCCTTTATAGACAGATTTTCGACATTTGCTTCTCTTTCTACATTATTGAATAAAAATGCTTTAATGTACTAGTTATCCTTTGTTATACATCATATCCTGTTTCACTTTGTCTTCCACTTTTCTATTATGTATGTACTATAAAATGTTCCTTTCAGTGTGACCTCCACCCAGCCGTCAACCCCTCGGCCCCAAGCCATCTTCCACCCAATTATTTATATCATCCATCCGTCACCACCTTCGTTACTAGTCATACCCCCAATGCCACACCCTTTCAGTGTATAGTATACAAATATACCAGGCTGTGAGATTGTATAGTGGAAATTATCTATCTGAGGAGGGAGTGGCATAGAACTATTTTTTCCGAGGGGCGAAGCCCTAGAGGAAAAAATAGTAACTTATGCCAGTCCCTCCGAAGATAATTTTCACTATACTTTCGAACTCAATGCTTGGTATATTTGTTTTATATCCCTTTTGTAAAACAATAACTAATAAATACTATTTAGAAAATAGTAAAACTTTCGGTAACACCATGTGGTTGTATGTCGCCTTTTTTTTTCTCTGTTTCGATATCGGTTCATCCCAGGTAAATGCGCAACACACCGCGCACTGCATTCATGCGCGCACTAATTTATGCCCGCTCAGGTAGAGAGCATGCGCAGTAGTCCCACGGAAGAAAATAGTAAATAGAGCATGCGCAGTCCTCCCCAGGAACAAATAGTGAAAACTATTCGGAGCTCTTCGAGCATCCATTGACCAATCACGTTCCTAGAATACTCATGAATATTCATAGAAGGGATATAATGTAAGATATGTTACAAGTATGACAAATAAAGGTAGTTGCCACCCAGACTCCAAACAATCCAGTCCAGTGTTTTCATTCTCTTCCGGAAGACATAAAATTTTCCTTCTTACCTTTGCATACATTTCTTTGAAGGGGTTTCTTGTGGAGAAGAAATCCAGATCTATGTCCAGAATAAATCGCCCCCTGAAATCCGAGAAGTCTTTCACAATATTGTCCAGCGAAGTCTCGGTGCCAAGATAATCATCCTCTAGAATACTTTCAGCATCATCAGTCTTTGCCCTTTTAGCGCTAGGACTGGCGTCATCTAGTCTCAAGTTAGCACTCGGGCTGGCGTCATTTCGCTTGTCACTAGTATCAGGTCTGGCATTATTCTCTGTCCTGTTTGCATCACAGTCGCTCTCCCCTTCAGCTTCAGGATGCGCAGCACTTTGCGGTCCCTTCTCTTCCTCTTTCGTCCTTCGAGAACTTGGACAACCTTCATCCAGTCTCTGTTCAGCACTGGGGCTAACATCCTCCAAAGTTCTTTTGGATGCGGACGTCTCTTGTTCGAGTCTATGCGAATCTGTAAATTTCCCATGAGGAGATGCTTCCAAACCACTTGTCATATTGTCAACATCAGAGCACAAACTGCTAGCGCGGTTACAGTCCTTGAGGTCGACATTTCCCCGTTGCTCAGTTCGACCTATCGGATCTCCTGCGCATGTTCTTTCCTTCGTTTTGCAATCGCCCGACAGATGAACGTTAGACGTAGCACCTTTGCTATCATCCAAACTCTGTTTCGATGCCGCACCTAAAGACTCCTCAGGTTTTCCTTTCACCGCGGTTATATGTCTGTGATCATGACATGTTGCATCAAACGAATGATTCGTTGTTAAAGGTTTGTGGATTGTTTGTTTACATGAGGTATCCATGGTAGCGACATTGATGACCGCCTCTCTAGCATTCTCCATGTCCCCCTCCGGGGCGTAGAGCAGATCGCTGAGAAAGTAGCTGTCTGCCCAATCAATCCTGCGGATGCAAAGAACAAGGGACGTAACGGATAATTTGTATTTACATAAATATCAAATAAACTGATGTAAGTTTTGATTCATCCAGGAAGAATTACAAATTACGAATAGAAATGAATCTGATCATCTGGACTTACTGGTTTGAAACGGAGAACAGTTTCACGTCCGATCCGCGATACTTCAGCGTCAAATATCAAATACTTTATTGCCACTTGATAAACTTGACAAATACAAAGTAATAATACAAGTTGAGCACAAATAGAGCATTGTAATACGTGTAAAAAGGGTTGCTCATTTTCATTGAGACTGCTAATCCCCTGTCAATGCGATCTCAATTCAGGTACTGGACGGTGTAAAAGTCTTGGGGCATGCACAAAGCTTCAATATGAAAGTCATTGGACCTGAACTTTGTCTACACCCACACAGATCTGAAGCATTCAAATAACTCAGAATTGTTAAAGGGATACATGTTGTTCACCCTGAAGATAGGTTTCTTTCAATAAAAGCAGAAACATGAATGAAACATATAAGTAAAGGTTTCACGAAAATCCGTCAAAGGGATAAAAAAGTTATGATTTTTTTGAATTTCATCTTTGTGATGTCACATGCGAGGTGCTCCCACTTGTTGTACAACATAATTCCGTAAATTGCCCTTTTTCTGTTTTTGAAAAACAAAATTATTTTTTTCATACAGGTAATGTGTGTAAAACCTATTTCTGATGATGTATAAAATACACAAGTAAAATGACGAATATCTCTTTGAGAAAATGCACATTTTCGAGAATTTTTTTTAAAAGATCATAACTTCCTTATCCTTTGGCAAATTGTCATCAAGCCTTCACTGATATGTTCCTTTCATGTGTCTCCTTTCATTGAAAACAACTTAATTTCAGGGTGAACTATCCCTTTAAGCCATCTCTCCACCTTTCATCAGTCTTCTTCTCTCAACCTTAATGTGTCTTCTTCAAAATGCAATACGCACACATCCCATGGAACAGCAATTTGTATGAAGGGCTACGTACCTCATCTTTCCAGAGGTCGTGTGCTTGCCGACTTTGACCTTCCGTGACCCCTCAGGAAGTTGATCGGCCCATGGCGGCTTGAGCCAGGTCACGTGACCTAGGTGACCTGCGTAGATGGCGGGCATGATCCAGTTCTCAATACTCAGCGTCCTATCAAAGAAAAAAGTGAGCACAAACGAAAATGAGCAACAATGCATGTAAATGTAGCAGGGTTCTTCCTGCCAATATTCAAAGAACATGACAGAACACAATTCTCCATGAAAAAGAATTGCGGAGGTGTTGTGGTAAAGTGGTTGGGAACTCTGTGACTGAAGATCTCAAGGTCCCAGGTTCAATCCCACCCATGGCACTTGTGTCCTTCAGCAAGATACTTTAACCACATTGCTGCTCTCCACCCAGGAGTATAAATGGGTACCTGGTAGGAGGTGGATGATTATGTGAATGATCTTGACCAGCACCGATATCGCGCAGCAGGCAAGCAATACTCCCCAGGGTGTGGAGATGGTGCACATATGTGTGCATGATATATTTTTGTATCCAGCGACTAATGCTATAATCGTAATATCCTTCTCAATTCAGTTTTCTGACTGTGAAAATGAACAGATCTACCACCAACTTTACACCATTAAAAGCAGGGGGGTAATATCCATGCTGAAGCAAGGATGCTGAAATACCGGTAGTGAACAGGAGACAGTTGCACTTTTGGCTGAATTGTACTACAGTCTTGTCCACTTACTCAAGCAACTCCTGTTTGTTGAAGGCAGTGTCAGCGGCCATGTTTGTGTCAATCTGTAGATCTGGGTGTGAGTCAAAGTGAAGCATGGCCACGCCTTGAAACGGAAGATGTCTCGTAGCGATTGCTCGGTAAATCGGCTGAAGAACCTGTCAGGAAAAAGAATTAACAGAACCTTATTTCACATCTCACCTCCATCTGAGATATATGATTTATATGTTACCACTTCATATTGATATGTGTATGTGCTACATTTCTTTACATTCTTGTGCGAAGTGCTATTATGTACTTCAAATCATTTTCATAATTTTTTTCTCAAAGGACATACAAAAGTATAAATCACAGAATAAACATGTAAGTACTGTATGACAGAGCTGGGCATCATAATGGAAAACAAAATAAGAAATGACATTGGAAATTACTTTGAAAAATGAATTGCTACAAGTGAAGAATGAAGCAATAAACCCTTTGAAAAGAAGATAAATGTTCTCTCAAAAGACATACAAAAATATAAATCACAGCACAAACATGTACCGTATGACAGCAATGAGAAATGACTATGTGTCAATTACATGTAATTGTTAAATGTATCTGTTGGAGTGAGGAATAAAGCAATAAACCCTTAAAAAAAAAGAAATATAAAGAAAACCATGCAGAACGTCATGATCTTCGATTCCGTTTACCTTACATTGCGAGACAAACGATTATCAGTAGCCATTTATCCGCAATGAATAACACATTTTGCATCATGCAGAATGTAGTTAACATTAATATTGAAGTAGTTTAGGGGAGCCCCCTTGAAAATACGAAGTGGAACGGGACCCACCTTAGCAGATCAACTCAAGATTGCAACCAGTTTCGAGGAAGGCGCCAGGACAAGTGCAGAGAAAACATGTGTAGCACAGAGAAACGAGATGCCAACAGACTTGATGCTTGATGGGAAAAAGCTCTCCCTTCCCGTTCACTATTACCATCATAGCCATTTCCACTGCCCCCAAAAAGCCAACTAATATCCCAGAATGTGAGGTCAAAAAACTGACGTGGTTAGATGCAAGAACCAGAATTAACAAACAGGAAACAGGAACAAAGACAACGGAGACGAAGTGAAACAGTAGCCTCCCACCAAGATGTTGCGATCAACTCATACCAACAGAGCCTGCCCACAACTGAACATATTACGATCACGTCCACACAACGATAACTTGAGCTTCGTTCCTTCTACATATCCTCAATCCTGGTGACGGTCTGTCATCCAGACTTGGACCCACAGCTCTTTTCAGAGCCATAACTGCTATGAAAGAACACTGTTACCCTCTCCACTCAACTCTATCATCTGTTTTTTGTCTTTAATCCCTCTCTGAGCAGCATCTTTCAGAGCTTTACCAAAAGTGGAGGTGTCATGGTGTAAAAGTAGTGGCTGTAAACTGAGACTGAAGATCTCAAGGTCCCAGGTTCAATCCCACCCATTGCACTTGTGTCCTTCAGCAAGTTACTTTATCCACATTGCTGCTCTCCACCCAGGAGTATAAATGGGTACCTGGTAGGAGGTGGACGATTATGTGAATGATCTTGACCCAGCGGCGATATCGCGCAGCAGGCATGGAATACTCGTCAGGGAGTGGAGATGGTGCACATATGATAAATACTTGTATCCAGCAACCAGGGCTATAATTGTAACATCTGTCTTAATTCAGTCTCCGGACTGTGAAGGGGAAGACCCTCTACACCATTAAACAAAACTAATAAACCAAACTCATTGTAAAAAAGAACAACAGGTGCAAATCCACAAAGGGGACAAACAACATTCTGCCGTCACACTTAGGAAAACAAAAAACATGAACGAACAAGAACACAGCAGGTTTTTTCCCCTTATTTCAACGATAAATCTAAACTGCTTCCATAAATCTAAACATGCTATTCCATATCAATGAAGAAGACTATACAGTTGCAAAACGCTGGATTTGATTGCCTGGGAAATACTTTTCCCGGCACTGTTTGTCAGGGTCTTGTCAGATGCTTTAAAGGGTTTCTTCCCTGTTATAAAGACAAACATGGACTGCTATTCCAATTCAACCAAGGAGAAGACTCTGCGACTGATGGGCATACCTCAACCCAAGCAAATGATTTACAAAACACCCGCTTGCCTGGGAAACATTTCTCCCGGCACTGTCGGGGTCTCGCAAAGTGCCGCAAAGAGTTTCTTCCCTTGTTTTACAGGCACACATGGACTGCTATTCCAAATCAATCAAGAAGACTAAACAGCTGCCTGGGATACATAAACCCCTGCAAATCATGTGCAAAATCATCAAGGTTGCCTGGGATATATTTCTCCTGGCACTATTCGTCAGGTCCCGCCCCGCTGGCCCTTCAGCCACAGGATGATCAGTGTTGAACCGCGGGACCCCCAATCAAGTTGGTCACCAGAAAATCTTTTAAATGCGCAGCTCATGATCACTTTCTGGACCTGACGATTGACATGTGCACAATGCTGTTCTTTCTCTAACAGTCAAAGCCCCAGTCTTGTGGAGAAATGCAGTCTTTGAGCCACTCTTTTGTCCCTGGCAGTCCCATATATGGTGAGCTTAGGAACTCTCTGGGAGACACCTGTTGCCTGGCAGTGGAGGCTTTGTGACCCTTTGATGGACGCCGCTTGCCACTCTTCGACCCCTTGGCCGACCTCGCCTGAGAACTCTGCTTTCTCTTCCAGTTGGCCCTTGGAAAAGCGCCACTAGGCTTCAGTTGCCGGAACTCTGCCTTCTGGGCACGGGTCAACTTGTCAAACAGGAAACACAACGGTCGCCAGTGGCTGAGACAGGCCTCCGAACTCAGAGGCTGCAACCGCACTGGATCGGGGCAATCACAGCCGATGACGGCAGCCAAGGCTCGAATATCTGCAGCAGCACGGAAGTTTACCGATAGTTCCCCACATTCCTGCCACTTCTCGTCCACATAGCGGCTTAGAGTCGGCAAATCATCAAGTCCTGTCAGGGTCCTGGCCAGAAACAACAGGCCCTCTGCCTGGTGGGCAAAATATTGTGTCGTCTGGTCCTCCACTTCTCTTGGCTCGAAGTACTTGGGGAGGTGCGAGTACACATGCCACTTGAGGAAAGGGAACCTCTTCCCGCACCCATTGATAGGGCACATCTTTCCGTACAATGCCTTCTTGGCCTTGTTGGACAATGGGCCAGCCGAATCTTCAGCTGGCCGCTTCCGCTGCTGTCCACCTCTGCTCATAAACGGCTGCTGATTATCATCAGAATCGCATCCTGTCAGGTAAATGACCTTGTCGCAATCCTCAGTCTCTCTGAAAGTGCCTGCTTCATGTCGCTGCTGATGGCTCGACTCTCGTTGGGCCGGGTCAATCATCATGCTACGGTGCCTCCTCTCCGTGCCGGTATCTATGTCCAGGGAATCCCACTGCGCTGTGGGACCAGGTTCAGGTGCCCATGACTGGGGACTGGGTGGGGCCATGCCCAGCGCTGGGGCTGGGGCTCGGGCTGCTGAGGCTGGGGCTGAATCCTTCCTAGCGCTGAATCTCTCCCATGATGGAGAGGGCGCCCTCACAGTCTCGCTCTCCACCTCACAGGGGGGGATCGGAGGCACCAAAGGCAACAGCAACTCCGGTCCGTCCTCGGGCTTCCTCTTGGGATGGAAACGGAATCCAAGGGACACCAGCTCCGCGTCCCGCCCGTGCCACACCGGGTCGTCCACATGTCGCAGTAGGACACGGTCACGGGGCGGAACCCCCGGCTCCGGCCTCGTGGCGTCCAACCCTAGTTCCACCTGCCGCAGGGTATCAACAACGGCCTGGTACGGCCAATCGGAGTACAGCAGCATCATCTCCTGCGTGGCACGGATCCAGAGAGTCTCGCCCCGCCGCGCCGCCCGTTGATATTGATCCCATAGGAGGTGTTTGAACTCCTGAAGGGGAATAGCCTGCAAGACCACACTGGCCAGGTACACGGGGTGCAACAACTTGCCCTCGGTGTGAATCCACAGGGCATGTCGCCAGACGTCTTTTTCTTTGGTGGAAAGTGACAACGGTGTGCTGGAAGATCCCATCTTGGCCTGTCAAACAGAAAAAAGGAGAAAGACTTTAAATAATTATGAGGTGTGCAAGATTTATAAGGGGGTACAGCAGGGCGATATGCTGCAACCTCCCCCCCCCCCCTTACCCCCCCCCCCCCACATCATCCTCACGAACTTCTGACTATCAGTGAGAAGGGAAGTGGTGTTTTGGAAACGCCCATCTCCTCCTGTAAAATAGAAAAAAGGTGAAAGAAATTGGTGGTTAATTAACTCTTTATGCACCATGGAGGCATTTATGTACTGCATGGTAATACACACCATTCCCATAGGGTGCTGTAGTACGGAGACTGGCAGAGAGCTCAGGTGTTAATGTGAACCGTGCAGTGCAGAGGGTATAGTGGTGGTCCTCATCTTTGCTTCTTCCCCCTCCCCCCTCCTCCCCTGCCCCTACCTACCCCCCAAGGGGGGTATAGACCCCCCAGATATCGGGACAAACATTGACCATCCAAGCTGGGTCCTTCCAAGGCTGAGGGGGGCACTGCTTCTCGATCACACTCACACTTTCACCTGGCCGGTATCAAGAATCTATGCCAGATTTCTCTCTTTTTAATTCAGGCGGCAAACTGCGACATCATCTTCTCATTTCACGCACAGCTGAAAATAGGAGGATCAATCTGGCAACCACTAGGGTTAATCTTAACCCTCAAGGTACTAAACATTCCACAGTACTATGTCAATATTACAACATACTGTACACTACAGCTCAAAGGAATTGGCATGGGGAAAGGTAAAGGGAAGAAAGGAAAGGACCCCGATTTTAAACCGCGGTATATTTTGTCTAGTTCACTGAGTTCAGCATGAGACATGATGGTTTTTAGACTAAAGCATCGCGTTTCATGCTGAACTGGACAAAATATACCGCTGTTTAAAACTGCGGCTCCTTCCCTTTCCCTATGCCAATTCCTTTGAGCTGTTGTGTAGTTTATCACCAATGCCACGGGACTGACAGGGTTAGATCATTGGATTCCGCTGAGATTGCATGCATCTGGCTCCTCTGAATATTTATCAATATCAGGGGTAGAAGTCCTTTAAATGTAATTTTGATTAAAGAATGCCTATAGACATTCTCGTCAAGATTTAGTTAAGATTTAGACAAAATTCATGAAAAGTGGTCTAGCTCTAGACTATACTAAAAAAAAATCAAACAAGTACTCTTCACAATTTCACACAGGTCATGTTTTCTCACCTCATTGTGATTCTCGACAACCCAAACAGGAAGTTTATCGTACTGACGTTGGCCTGGAAACATCATAAAATATCTCGAAATCAAGTTTGATTGCAGTGTTTGTAGACATCAACAACTGACTAGTACGTGTACTTATGGACTCAACGTGCATGCATGCAGTATTAAACACTGCCGATCTCCGAAAGAATGGAGGAAACGAAATCGCGAAATAGAAGGAGAGTGTGTAGCTCATGAGCTTGCTCACAATACAACGCTAAGCTGTGCAGCCGCATGCAAAGCTTGGCCTTTGTGCTAACCGTTAAAATATAATAAATTGCTAAATGATAGTTACTAGATGCTTAAAAATGTCCCTTTTTCATATCTGTTATTTTTAAACTTGTTGAATATTAAAATATATGCATATCCAAGCTATTGATTTATCTGATATTTTGTATATTTTATTTTTCAGTGCAATATAGAGTTCAAGCTTATTAGAAGTGACTTGCACTGCAGCTACATAACGCCGGCTTCCCCCACGCAGCTCAACATACAAGTTGAGCTTAACAACGATAACTTTTGAGAATGTAAGTAGATCAAGTTTAAGTTTAGTTCATTCATATAAACATCTCTCTACTGTGTTCAACATGCATCTCATAGTTGGGTAATTCTTCGTAAGTCTGTCTTACTTCTAAGCTTCTTGGATTCTCCAGATCATAGCTCGTGTTAGTGTATGTTAGACCTGTAGAGAGGTATACAGCCCTCTGACGTAAACCCTGCCGACGCTCCGGGCGGGCCACGAGGAGGATGTGGGGTCTAGCCGCTGTATTTTGATAAAACACACCTAGCTCCAGTCTGAGTTTTCTGCGGCCGCGACGGACCGTGATGAAACTTGGAAGTGAGACATGACCTGACCGCCGCCCGCCCGTGCGTCAGCAATACATCAGCATGATCAGAATCTTCAGGAGAAGATAGAGAGGAAAGACTTAATTTTGTGATAGCCACCCCCAAATATATGGGTAGAGTCTACGACTTAGTTAGAGAATAGAAATGGAATGATATTATACTTTAGGCTTAGCCACAGATCGATGATTTAGAAAGAAAGGGGTGCATCATATCTCTGTCTCTTTTCTCCATCTCCCTTTGGCCACTTTCTTATAATTTCTATTGCCTCCGATCCTCTGGCTCTTTGTCCATCTTTCCAAAGACTAGGCTAAGATCCACTTTTTTTATCATTTGTGACGCAATCTGTTTTTCCCTTTCTCTCCAATGGCCACTTTCTCTCCTTTCCATGCTTTTCCTCCCTCTTCTGTCCCGTCTGCCTGTCACTTTATCACACTGTCCTCTGTCCCTCCTCTGACCACCTTCTCTTTTCTACTGATTTCCTCAGAGTCAGAGACTTGTCTAATTTACACCTTTTTTTCTCTTCTACTTTTTTGTATGATGAATTCAGCACCAGCTCTTTTCAGAACTAACCCCTCCAACAAAATACCTTCCTTAACTCTTATATTTATCCTCTCCTTTCCATCTATTCCTTAATTTTTCATCGCTTGCTCTCTGAGCAGTTCTTTGTAGAGCTATTCCGAAAAAAAATGATACAACAGTCCTTTTGAGAGCTACCATATGGTGTGCTGCAAAATGCTTCGGATGTGAATGTTTCACACATTTTCTGTCTGTCTTTTTCTCTTTCCCTCTTCTCTCTGGCTCTATGCCTCTTCAGCTTCCCAGGATGTTTTTATTTGATGAATAATGAATACACCTTTTTCATTATGTATGCAAGTTGTATGCATATCCTTCAAACCATCACTTACCTATGGAAACCCTGAAGCTTAATTGTCTCAAGTTTGTCCAACTATCGGTAGTAACATGTAATAAACTGGTACTCAGAATGCAATAAAGGTATTGAGCATGTATCACTATTGTGCAGGTGAGTGAAATAATGTGTTACTAAGCAGGGTAGTGCAGGGAGACTTTTGGGGGTTACCTTTTGAACACACTGACCAATTTCGCTACAATTTTACATTGGGTCTATGGGAACTTCGGGGGACTCTATTAAAATTTTCCAGCATTCTTTTAAGCATTTCGGGGGGCAAAATCGCCCTGAAACCCTGCAGCAGGTGTCGATTTGTGAATACATTTGAATGGTCTATTGGTGTCTCCAGCTTCCCGGGATGAATCCAGTCTTGGGTCTGACGTCCAGCTCCATGAGTTCCACGTCTCAGCAGGAGTATCTCCTTGTAGGGAGCATCACCGACTCGGCCAGCGACTCCCTGCTCCTGCGTCTCAAGGCTCTCTGCGACAACGTGGAGACGCCAGAACGCTTCCGCGATCACGAGATGGTGTTTGTGCTTAGTAAGTTTCCCAACAGAGAGTTAAAAAGTTTCTATTCATGGATGATAAATGTGTTTGTGTGGTGTTGTGTGGGAGTGTGTGCATCACAGACTTTGCTATGACTTAAGGCGCTGTGCAACAACCCGGAGACGCCAGAACGCTTCCGGGATCACGAGATGGTGTTTGTGCTTAGTAAGTTTCTAAACGGGGAATTAGAGGCTTCTTTCCATGACAAATGATGTGTGTGTTCCTGTGTGTGTGTGTGTGTGTGTGTGTGTATGTGTGTGTTCCTGTGTGTTCCTGTGTGTGTTCCTGTGTGTGTGTGTGTGTGTGTGTGTGTGTGTATGTGTGTGTGTGTGTGTGTGTGTGTATGTGTGTGTGCATGTGTGTGTGTGTGTGTGTGTGTGTGCATGTGTGTGTGTGTGTGACGGTGTGTGTGTGTGTATGTGTGTGTGTGTGTGTGTGAGACGGTGTGCATCACAGACTGAGGCAGCTACTCCCTGGTCCTGTGACTCTGTGACAACATGGAGATGCATGAACGGTTCCGCGATCACAAGATGGTGTTTGTGTTCGTTAGCTTCTCAACGGAGTGACAAAGATATTCTAGTCATGGGAGAGATGACAAACGGTGTGATTGTATGTGAGAATGGGATGGTGTTTGTGCTTTGAAAGAGTCTCAATTGGGAGATGGAACAAACGGTGAGTGTTTATGTGTATCAGGGGGAGAAAAATGTATCTACTTGGGCCCCGTAACATAAAGGTTTGCGATCAATCGCAAAATGACAATGGCCAATCAACATCATTGTTGCATGTGCTTTTTGTTCAAAAGACTGACCAGTAACCAATCAGAATTTGTCTTTCAAATGTGCGATTGATCGCAAACCTTTATGTCACAGTGCCCAGATCTGTTTCAATCAGATCTGTGATGTTCACTATATATGACTGAAACATTATTATTTTTATTATTATCTTGTGTGTCACTCCCTTTTTGCCTTCAGGAGGCCAAAATCAACAAGCTATGCTCAGAGCAAGACGATCAGTAAACCCACCAAACTCATCATGGTATGTATGTAATGAATGCATTATGTTGGTCTTCAAATTGGCAACACTTGCAAGTGAATGTACATTCTGTTGTAAACTTTATTTGTGGCTTTCTGTTTGAAAGAAAGACTTGATGGTGGGCAAAGGGTATTGTGTCATATTTAAACATGTGTTTAATGGAAAGCAAAATTTTAACAATATTTTTCCTTTAAAAAGTTAACGGTTAGCGGAATTATAGCGGTGGCAACATTTCAGGGTTTTTTTTTCAGGTTCCTGTAGCCGAGTGATGAGAGACCACTGTCCACACTGCAGGGCATTGATGTGAGCAATGCATGATGGGTAATACCTCTTGCACTGACCGGCAATACAGTATATGGCTGTAGACTGGTTGCTACCATGTGTTTCAAAAGTAAACAGGGATAGTTTTTCACCTTTCCTGAAAATTATTGTGAAGCTATGACTGAAGTTTCATACACCTTACCTGGTGTGTATTCTGTCCTACTCTGACAAAAGGAAGCAAGTGACAAGTCATTAAAATCTGGGTTATATGTACTCTTAGATTGTACCCAGCATTCCCTACATACGGCCAAAATCTGGACAAGAAATATTCATCTTGCTGCGAGATATTCAATCTAACATGATGTGGTGTTGCACTAATGCCAATGCAAGTGACAGACACATTTTGTTGATTAACAAGAAAAGTATCTTTTGTTAGTTGCTTCCTTTTGTCAGAGTAGGGCAGTATTGTTTAAAATACTGCTGAACCATGCCAAGTTTCATGACATTTGTTCGAGAGCGACCCTACTTTTAAGTTGGTTCTCAGTTTTCCACCTGATGTGACAATGTGTTCTTCTTCTTCTTCCGTGGCGTCGTCCAGGCAGCTGCGGTACATCGGTCAGGCAGACGTCAGTGACAAGAGTCGCATGGTAACGGTCAGAGGCTACCAGGACTGCGCCACCTCTGAGAACCTTCCCAACTTCCTCAATGAGATCGGCTTCAAGTACGTCACATCATGAGCTATCATTTGTTTCCAAAAGGAGCTAGATTAACTTTTTTCCCCAAAAAATCATCAGTGCTCTGTCTGACTTCTCTCAGAAATTTATCAATACATTTTTTTGTATCTGTTTATGTGTGTTTGATTGATTTTATTATCAGGCTTAATTCCCCTTTAATTGTTTTAAGTGTACATGTACAACATTTTATCACGTAATTCTCGAGAGAGAATACATGAGAACCCGTTCGTGCGCATGCACAAAAGTCATTACGTTCGTTGCTATTTTGTGTTTAGACACGCTAAGAAATTGCGCTACAATCTTCTAAATATCGACGGAATCGAGCTGTAATTTATCACTAAACCTTTGGTTTCTACCCTCTGAAGGATTTATTACTCTTCCTGTTTTTTTTTTCCAAGATTGGACTATGAATTTGTGGCAGAAGGGCACATGTTCAGGAAAGGCAGATTGAAAATTACAGTTTCAAAGTTATACAAGGTAAGTTTGAGTAAAAATGTACCAACGTCAACATTAAATTGTAAAATTGTAAATTGTATTTATTTGGTCCATTTGAAAGATACATTTTGTTCACATGATAAAAATATTTATCATAAAACATAAAAGCAAACACAACTTTACAAGTTAACTGACAACATCCTACACACGGTACTACAACAGTGAAATTAAACATAATCATTAAACATTTCAACATCATGTAGTATGTAGCATCGTACAATATATCGTCAGTCAATTCAATCGATGTTGTCTCTAGGTGTTATTCTTATCAGCTGGGTAAAAGGTTATTATGATGCAGACCAATGGAAGATTACATGGATAGATCCACCTACTCTGACCATTTTGATTTGTTAACACTGTATTTTGCAATGTATACCGCTGTAATTCCGCATTCCACATTCCATACTTCACCAGCGGAACCTGTTAGCTGTATTTCTTTTTTGTTAGTGCAATTTTTTCTGCACCGAGGATACTCTATCTTTCATGCGTGTAATTTCTCATGTTATGACTGTGCTGCCCACCCTATAGTAAATGAACATACAACAGGTATATCTTTTGATTGTGTAAAAAGAATTTTCACAACTTATTTTTTCAATCAGATTAAAGTCTTTAGTTATTAAAGATTGTCCGTCCCTTTTGCAAGCTTAAAAATTGAAATCGTCTATCTTGATCATAAATTGAAGAAAGTGTGATTCAAGACCATTTCTAAGAATATAGCATGTTGAAGCTTTCTGTATATGTAAGAATTTCAGCCATTAACTTTCAAACCGAATGTGTGAAATCCTAATTTTATGAGCAATTACCAAACTTTGGAGATGATTTCTTCTATAGAACAATTTTTTCATAGTGCGTTTTATAATTTAATAAACAGATTAATCAATAAAGCAGATATTTCAACACGAACTGCTAAGAGCCTGAGGTAAAGACTATTAATTAGACATTTACGTGCATTATTTGAATTTTACACTACGTATCAGTTTCAAATTATGAATATACAGCTTGCTAACACTTCTCTATATGTTTTGCCGATGTTTAGATGGTTTTATGGTGATCTGAACAAGGGACGGGCTGTCTTTAAATGAATACTATTTTGTTGGAATTATCATGCAATAATGACTTTACCATGCGTGTACTCCAACCTCCATAGGGTGCACAAATTTTGATGTGTGTAATTTCCTAAGTTTTTGTTGTACTCCTGACCCTACAGTTAATCAGTATTATTTGGCTAGGACATAATATTTTCAAGCTTTTGCTGACTTATGTAGCATTCTCATGATGGCTATGTTAACAATATTTTGAAATGTATATTTGGAATAATGTTGAATGTGAGAAAAAGAGTTAATGAATTATATAGTTTTGACATTATCATGCCTTTACTCCAATCCCCAACCCTCCTATCACACCCCTCACCTTTTGTTTCTTTTTCTCTTCCCGCCGTCACATTCTCCCAGTTCACTCAGCCTGGCCTGACAGAGAGTCAGCTCGAGCCTCACTCACAGTCGCACCTCGTGGAGTTAAGCGTTGTGGCGCCCTCAGGGACAGAGAATGTCGCAGAAGATATGCGCCTCTTTGCTGAACAGCTCAAACCGTATCCTTTCCATTCAGAAATTACCATCAGGTTTATGGTTTTATAGGTTCTTTTTTCATGTATTTAATCATTTAATCCTATCTATTTTGCGATAAATTTGTACCGCAAAAAAATCGCGATGCAATGTTTCATGACTTTTTTCCTCCAAGTCCCACGCAACTTTTAAGACCAAATTTGCGACGTGGGGGTACGTGGTTCCAAAGTTACGTAACATTTTGTATGCATGTCATACCAAAAATTTCTCAAAAACGTGATTTCATGTACAAATGCAATGCAAATTCTGTATATAGCCAAAATTCATAAATGTATCATTACTTTCTTTTTTATGAGAAATTCATAGATTTCATGTTATTTATGACTGAAATAGTGTTGCCAACGATTTCCATCGAAAAAACAAAGAAATAAATAACAAATTCAAAAAACAATTAAAAAAATTCAATGGAACACATAAGAAAAAAACTATATTGCCATTTTTTAAAATCCGAATTTGATAATAATTCTAAGAAGAGTGTGCGGACTGAAATCTAGCAGTTTTGGGGCTGTATTTTAAAGATTTACAGCCAAATTATGATTGTATGCATTAATTAGCATAATTAATTAAAAATAAATGTGAATAATTTTGGTGCAATTTACAATTGTGGAGATTACGTCATGGATGACGTATGTGCCAATTTTCGTCGCGATCGCATGATCGACGGTCAAAATCTTGGGGGGGCTGTTTTTTGCCCCCCCCCCCCTTCACCTCTGTTTTTCTTGCTTCTATTAATTTGTATTAAACAAAAAAATTGCTAAACTGTATATTGAACCATCTATGTTAAAGGTCATCACACTTCACAAGCCATCAGCTTCTTGGTGACACCTTCACCCTCAGTGTGACAATCAACCTGCAGTTCTATCAGATTTGTGTGTATGGGTGATGGCATCATCCACAAGTGGCACATTAAGGGTTAAATTCTTTTGTTTATGACAAAAAAAAGAGTTTTTTATGAAGGAGAAACAATTGAAACAGGGGACTCAATTTGACTTGGTGCATAAAGAGCCAAATTATGATCTTCAGCTGGTCAAATTGGCAACATGAAAAGACAGTATGCCAAATTGTCATATAAACTGTGATCTTATCTCTCTATTTTTTATACTTAGATGATTCTATTTGATAGTGCTTGGCTGCATTGTTCCTTGACATTTCATCACCAGACTGGTCATCGTGGATAAATTATGATCGTCAAATTCCAACTTCCAAGAGTGAACTGTTAGATGGATGTGACGTTGTTTGAGGGAGCGCTAAAGCCAAAGGACAACGTTGGCTCTTGTGCAAGGACTTCTGTGGGACTTGAATCCAAGCCTATATGACCGTTGAGACCCACCGCACCCCCTTATGGTCAAATGGATGTCAAGAACGGTCATCCACCCTGCATGTGCCAACATAGTGCTCTATTGGATTAAATATTACATAAGGGCTCAGCTTGGAGTAGCACCTGCTATGCAGATAATAGCATTTATGAACCAGAGTGATCACTAGAAAGAAAAAATGCGCTGCTCAACAGGGCACAACGCCCGTTTCTGTCAGATTTCTTTGTCAATAGTGTGATGCACAACAGTGAATCGTCTGGCTGAAAAGAAACAAAAACAATCAGAATAATTGGACTGCTATTGTTGAAATAAAGACTTCAAAGCTGTGGAAATAAAGGGACCTAAAGTCCCAACAAAAGATTTATTTTCTGTCTGTGGAAACAGTATTTGGTGAAAGTTTGCTGCTAATCAAGCCCTGAAATCATGTGTTCTAATTGTACTTCTGTGTCCACCATCATGTTCATGTCCTGATGATGTTCAGGCGTTTTTATATGCATATATCACAAGGACAGCCAGGTTCTGTTTTGGATGTTGTAAGCGTGCTTCATTTTTGGATATTGATATTTTGGCTGATTGTGACAACCCCAAACATTTTGCAAGCACTCACTTTCACCACCCCCTACCACCAGACCCAACACACAGGCCTACAAAATTATTTTGTTTATTTATTCAAGCTAGATTTTGATAGGGTCGTTTCATTCAGGTCCACTTACACAGGTGGATTTCTCTAGAAGATGAGTCAGAAAAATCACAATGCGATATATACTGACAAGTGATGCGCTGCACGGTGCTCCTATAGCAGGGAAAAAATACACGGGGGCTCCAGGTGATTTCGCCCCAGAAAGAGCCCTGGAAAAATAATGTTAAACGAGCCCCCAAAATTCAGAAAGACACAATGTAAAGTTGTAGCCAAATGGGCCAATGTGCTCAAAAAGTAGCCCCTGAAAGTTTTGAATTAATTTTTTTCTTGACCCTAGTAGCTATCTAGCGATGATCGCGGTGCTTAAAACTTACCACGCACATATAGGCCACCCATTTGAAGTGCATTGTTGCTCAGAGAGATGAATTGTACATTCATAGCGTAGGAAAGAACAATCAAAAGAAAACATCTACAACATTTTTGTTGTGTTCCCAAGCCCCCTAGGGAAAACGTTGATTTGCTCACTGATAGGGCTACCTTCGTTAAAGAAGAGAAAAGAGGAAGAAATATAATCATTCATGAAATTCAAAGAAGTTAAAATACTGCAAAATCGACGATGTTTGCATTATTGAGGTGACATAAGGATCACATAAAGAGAAGAATGGATTCAGGATGGAGATATTTCTGGATGTATTGATTGTCTATTGGTTATTTCTATTGTTTTTTTTTTTCTTCTTTCTTGTTTTGTAAATGTGTCTTTTTTATGAAAATAAATCAAATCAAAATTACAATGTTTACAGTAAATTCGTATGATTTGAGTAGGGAGATAGGGGAAATAGAGAGAGAGGGGGTGGAGAGAGAGAGAGAGGGGTGAAGAGTTTGAGAGAGGGGGGAGGGGGGGTCAGAGAGGGGGAGAGAAGGGTAAGAGAGAGCATGAGAGATAGAGAGAAAGAATTGGAGAGCAAGAGATAGAGTTGGAGAGCGTGAGAGACAGAGACAGAGAGAGAGAGAAAGAGAGAGAGAGAGAGAGCATGAGAGAAAGAGAGAAGGGGGAGAGAATAAAGGAGTCGAGCAGGGAAACAGAAGGGTAAGAGGAGGGAGGGAGACAGATATTAAGAGATAAAATCTGAAGAGAAAGAGAGAGATCGAAACGGTACAGAAGGGACGCAAACGAAAGGGACGAGAGAAAAATTGGTTTCAGTGGGGGAAAAATGAAAGATGGAAGACGAGGAGAGATGAATTCAAAGAAAAAAGAAAGACAGGTTGAGGTACATAATCGAGAGCCTGGGGAAAGAGAATGGCAGAGGGGGAAAGGACAACTTTCAGAGAAAATGGAGGAAAGACATTAATACTTTGTGTGCCTGATAAATCGCTGATCTATGGAGTTTGTGTGTATAGCTTGTTCTAAAATGCGCCAATGGCGCATAAGGAATTAAAGAAAGTTAGTCGGACAAGAGCGATTAAGCGTCAAATGAAAGTGGGGTGGAGGAGGCGAGGGGGAAAGAGTGAGAGGAGGGGAAAGACAAACAAACAGACTGCGGGGAAATATGGAATGAAAGGAGATTACGGGGGAAAATGGAAGGAGGCGGCAAAAATATGATGAGGGAGTCAAATGAAGGAGTAAATGACAGGGGAAAGAAAGACGGAGAAAGGCATGCAAAGGAACCATCTCATGGAATTTGTTTTCAGAAATAAGTCTTTTTATTCTTTCTACTGCCATAAAGATCATTAACAAAAATGTTGCTCAAGTTAAGATTGTTTTAAAGAAGTGAAAGAATAATTAGCTTCATATCTTATGTCTTTCTATAAGAACCTAAATATTCATACAGATAGATTATACTTAAATAAATTTAAATACATGTATTGACATACATACTAGATTTAATCTTTTGCCTGGAGTAATCATCAGGTTTGAAGGAAAGAGGACTACTGAAGAAGGAGAAGAAGAAGAAAAAGAAGAAGAAGAAGGAGGAGGAGAGAAAAGATGAGGAGGAGTTGGTTCTGGGGAGGGAGAGAAGGAAAAGGAGAAGACGAAAAAGAAAAATAATAACAAGAGGAGGAAAAAGAAGAAGAAGAAGAAGAAGAAGAAGAAGAAGAAGAAGAAGAAGAAGAAGAAGATGATGATGATGAAAAAGAAAGGAGGAGGAAGCAGTCCGAGGAAGAAAGGGAGATGAATAGTGAGCAGGGCCGTCACCAGCTTTTTTCTAGGGGGGGTGCTTTTTATGAAAACAAAACACAAAAACACAAAAAAAACGTATTAACTCGATTTCATGCAGTTATATAGCCCGCTCAAGAAGTCGCTGAGGGGGGGGGGGGGGGGGGGGGGGTAGTGATGGGATTTTCGGGAGGTGTTTTTTTTTTTATCCCGCCCAGTCTCTGAAAATGCTCTCAGTGGGGGGGGATATTGTGGGGGATATTGTGTTTTTTTTTTTTTTTTTTGTTCTGAGGGGGGGTGCACCCTCCGCACCCCCCCCCCCCCCCCCCCCTGGCGACGGCCCTGGTAAGGAGATATGAAAAGGAGGAGAACGGCGAGGAGGAGAAAAGGAGTCGAAGAAATCAGTATACAAGTCAACTACTCTATCGGTAATGGTGTTACGCCAGCTTTTGACGAAAGTGCAGTGAATGGTCGCGCGCTGTGTACAGTATGTGAGTTCTGCATTGAGGATATGCGAGCTGCATGCATTATCGTACGATCCTATTGCAGCTAGCTCATACAAACTTTTGTCGATATAATAGCGCATGCATTATGTGCATAAGACTATGTAGCCTATGTTGTTTACACAGGGAAACCATTTCGGCCTGACCATTTGGGTCAGAATTTCTGAATTTGTGGAATTTACTACCGGCAAACTAGCGATGTATTCCGATAGGTGATTCCAAGTCTAATCGACGAAATTGAAACTGAAGGTCGACCGAGTTCGAAGTCTTGTGGAATTCGAGGAGATCTTGCAACAAACAGTCTGCAGTTGAGTTGAGAAGGAGTAGGCCCTAGCAGGATTTCATCGTATGAAAAACTCTGTACGACCCACTCCCCCAGCTTAGGCCAGGCCAGCGCCAGGGGGGAAAGTTACCACTCGGGACTCCGGACTATCTGTAGAACTTTATTAAAATCTTAACTTGAAGTTAAACATCCTACTCTGGAACGCGGAGAAGCCAAGACAGGAAAAAAGTAAGTGCCAGCCATCAATCATTCTTTTAAAACTTAAAATCAGTTGACAGTAAACGGACAATGCGTAGGATGACACACCTGGAAACCAGACTGCCCATGACATGAAAGCAATTTTCCAGTAAATCCGGTAATAAGGTAATTAAGATAATTCATAGGTCTATAATACAATTGCAGCAATAACAATGTTGGACTAGATCTGGGTCAAAGAGGAGAGTAGTGGTGCACTGTAGTAATGATCTCCTGCATCATCATCAACTCCCTGATTGACTTACACTGCTACGGCGCGGCGCAACACCTCAAGCTAGTCTCCACTTCTTTGCGTGGCCATCCACAGGAGCTACATATCCTGTATGCTCGAACATCCAACAACCAAAGAACTTTCTTTCCGGACTCAACCAAACTTTTGAATACTCTTCCAGCAAAAGCCGTCATCTGCAACTCAGTAGCCAGTTTCAAAACTGAGTTGCGCCTGTATGTTTTTAATTGCACATAGAACTTCCACACACAGCACTGTACATACATGTAGACTGCACAACACAAAGTACGACAATACACCGACATCAACTGCACTGTACTATTACGTAAACAATGCCTCGTGGGTGCTGATGCATGCCGGGATCGAGAAATTTTCAGGCTAATGAAGACGCTCTGAGCTAGCTCGAGCTAGCTCCATCTAGCCCAAGATTTCTTGGGAAATTTTCTCGACCAAATAGCTCGCTATTTCGCCTGATCTGGCCAATGAAGACGCAAATAGCTCTGAGCTAGCTCGAGCTAGCTCCATCTAGCCCAAGATTTCTTGGGAAATTTTCTCAACCAAATAGCTCGCTATTTCGCCTGATCTGGCCAATGAAGACGCAAATAGCTAGCTAGCTAAGCCGAGCAGAACACGCTCTCTATTTTGCCCACTTCGGGCCAATGAAGACGCCCCTAAAGTGACATGCTGCCCTTTTGAACCATGCGTGAAAGATTTTCTGGAGACCACCCTTCATTCAATCAGTGATGCTCAACATGTAAGACCTGTGTTCCTCCACCATTGTTGAAAAACAGTGATATTGTGCGCATAGATGTTGCCATGTCCTTGCAGAACTTACGCGTCATTATTACCACAAATATGTGGTTTGGGCCTACATGTTGATGTCACCTATTCAAGATGATTTTATGCATCACATTTCTGCACAGGATGAATCCATTCTTGGCAAATTTTACATTTTGCCTCAAAGAAAACTCATTGGAAAAATAGTGTTACCAATTTAAATGATCTTGGTTTTGCTCTAGAAAGAGGCTTTCAGTTCAGACTTGCACTATGTACAGTATGTATGTACCGGTATGTTCGAATCTGCAGGATGACCCACGTATGTACAATTATTGATATGTTGACTACGGTACTTGTGGAAGCAAGAGTTTGCACTAGACCAACAAAATTAGTCTCTGTTAAAAATTTTGTTGGATCCGCTGAGACTACATGAATCTCCTATGTGAACACCCTAATTTAGAATGCATTTGGATGAAAGAAGTCCTAAAATAAATAAGCCCCATTCAATCGTACACAAACCTCGTACGTCATGCGTGTTCGTCGGACTAGTCCAGCAATCTACGAATGTGTCTGAAAACGTCTGAAAGTTCCGCGAAAGCCGAAGGCAGAGGCTACACGTTCGGAAAGTAATTACTCGCAGCTTGCGCTAGCGCTATCACTGGATGCGTGCGTACTGGACTGCTGTCCGAGCTAGACAAAGCATCGCACTGAACGTCTATACCCTAGCTAGCTAGCCTGCCGCGCGGCTCGCGAACATGAATTACCAGTGGCTGGCCGCTTTAACTTTTGAACTGAATGTACTGTAGAAAGAACCCAGTTGGGGTCTTGGGTATACCGGTATCTCTACCCACACACTCACATCTCTCCCCTTCAGGGGAAAAATAAGAAACAATTTGCGGGGACAACTTCTTGACCATATAGGATCATTTGAACTAAAAAAAATAAATAAAAAATAACCTTTTTTTTAATCCATCAATACTGGGTCTAAGAAACAGAGTTTTAGTGGCAGTAAAACTCTACAGATTCCTTTCCAAGTATTGTGCATTCGCGCCACATGTGCGCCAGTCTTTTTAACTGTATGAGTTTCATGAAAAAAATCTCTTCGTTTATCAATTTTTTGCATGCTACTGTTCATACTGGCACAAATTCTCAATGTTTCCAAAAATGTATTGAAAAATTGAAATAGTCACTTGGGCTACAGTATGTTTCGGGGTAGTTGCCAAGGCACTTTCATTACTTGCTGGAGATTTTAGGAACATTTACTTTTTTTGCTGCCAATTGGTGTAAAACTGCTCTGATGGAAGCATGCTTCGAGCTTGAAGTCACATGACAATGAAATTAACACGAACTAGAACTTGAGACTCCTAAAATCTAGAAAATTAAGCAGGGGCCATATATACATGTACACGTTGTACACAAAAACCCTATAATGGAAGTTGGAGCACTTTAAATACAAAATGATGTGTGGAGCTTTGATGTAAAATACTGATATGACTCAAAATATAAGAGCACAAGTTTACATGTTTATTTTATATACTGTACATGTAGTGTACTTCAGGGAGTAAATCATAAAGCAATTGTGCCACCAGGAAGAAAAGAAATGTCTGTATTTCAGACTCACTGACCAAACTGAGGAAACTTTATGGTTACAAAATAGTCTTGATTAGAGGCTACATGTAGATAGCCCCTTGACCTCGTTTGACCTTTTGGCTCAGTGAGAAACCAGTAGGGGGTCATTGGTATCACTGTCCACACACTCTCTATTGTACATTCTCCCCTTACTGGTGTAGCATGTAGGTTCTACATGTAGCTCAGGAGGCTGAAGCCTTGTTCATTAAACCTTACTAATACCCTTTTTACAAGAGGTGCGTCTTCATTAGCCCGATCAGATGAAATAGCGAGCTATTTTTCTGATCCGGGGAACTAGCCTGAATTTGCAATCGCGTCTTCATTAGCTCGAAACTCTGGATACGTAAGCTCGAGCTCGGGTTGCATAAATTATCCTGAGTTTCGCAAATACCAGCAGTGTGCGACAGGAATAGGCCATGACCGCATGGCTTCGGTTGTGAGCTCGCATTCACGCACGTGTAAAAACCTATTACGTAATCAATGGGCGCTGATGCATGTTGGGATCGAGAAATTTTCAGGCTAATGAAGACGCTCCGAACTAGCTCGAGCTATTTCGCGAACTAGCTCGAGCTAGCTCCATCTAGCCCAAGATTTCTTGGGAAATTTTCTCGACCAAATAGCTCGCTATTTTGCCTGATCTGGCTAATGAAGACGCAAATAGCTAGCTATTTCGTGATCTGGCTAGCTAACCCGATCAGAACAAGCTCGCTATTTTGCCCAGCTCGAGCTAATGAAGATGCCCCTATTGGGTGTTCTTTGCCCCCCCCTACTATCGTTAGCCCCATATTTTCCTCAGCCCCGTATTATTTCTTGCGGCTTTTTACACTGGCATTCTTAGCCCCTTTCTATTTTCTTCAACCCGGCAAAGGAAATCCATGATGTTCACATTCAAAATCCTTAGCCCCGGATTTTCTTGATAACTTATGAATATTTATGAGTGTACGTCTTGCACGTATGTTTTGTTCTAAATGTGGGTACACCTGTACGTACATGTACATCACACTCTATTACCGATATGCACATTGAAGATGAAAAAAAAAAGCCCATAACAGTTGTGGACGTATGTGCTTTAGTATAGGAATAACGCATTGCGCGGAGTTGGTTAGCGAGTATGCAGTGCACGAGAGGTTTCTTCTGAGCATGCGCACTCCACACGAGCCGGAGGCGAGTGTGGAGTGTGCATGCGAAGAAGAAACCTCGAGTGCACTGCATACTCGCTGAACAACGACGGGAAAATGCGTTATTCCTTTTATAAGATGGCTAAATAATTTCGAGCGCAATTATAAGCACCTTATATGAGAAAGAAAGGGATCCAAATCAAATATTTAAAAAAAAATGAAATTGCACTTACCGTTTGAAAATGGTCCAGAGTAGGATGTACGCCTAGGCCAACTTTCAGTTTACAAAGTTTAAAATCCAACACATGAACTCGAAAATGTTTCAACTCTCAAGAATTCAACACATTTACAGCTTTTACATTTACATTTACAGTCATCGTTTGGTTGATTCACAGACGCCATATCTCAAGGTTTCCGAATGAGTTGTGACACACAACAAAGGCAGGACTAGCCTACACAGCGACGAAACTTACAGCCAATCAGTAATCGAGATCGTAGATCATAGACCTAGATCAAAATCAGTAAACGAGGAGCCATAAAAAGTCTTGTTTCAACAGGAGTTAATTCTAATTTGATGGCACAAGTTTTAAATCCTATGAAATAACATGAGTGGTGGCCTTGAAAATCTGGTTAAATGAAGAATTTCACTGTATCGTTCTAACCCAAACGCAGTCGAAATCGTCGATACGTCCCAGCTAGCTAAACTAGGCGCAAGCGCAGGCACGCGCGCGATCGATAAAGTTGTGCATAAATTTATTTTCTTTTTCAACATATGATGGTGGATCCCAAAGTTTCTCATTCATACGGTACGTGACCTCAGCAGGCTAATTGAGCATAAAGCGGGTACGTAATCGAAATCTCGATAGTTTTAGACGCTGCGCATGCGCCAAAACCGTGCGTTAGACAATTTGGGTGCGCGAAAGACGCACGGGCGTGCAGGGATAGACACTTTTCGCGAATGATCACGTGGTACGCTTTGACCAATCAGCAAGCTGCAAATTATTTAGCCATCTTATAACTCTGTATAGTCTCGGTGGGCAAAATAAACACATTATTTGCTTGTTCCAATCTAATCCTGACCCAATTTAGCAGGTCATGATAGTTCATCTGTTTTTTGTGCTCTGATTTGCGTTATTCCTGTACTATGGTCATGTGTATGTCACAGTTATTCTTATGTGTTTCTACATCTGTTTTGATCTTATCGGCACCGCCTGATCATTTCTATCAAGTAGAAATGTTCATTTACTCCTGATCCTGAAAAGTAGATTTCTACTCTTCAAGTTTCCTGTAGTCCCATACTACCACGTTTCGTGTACTGTGTGTGGATCCTGCTCAGTCCTTTATACACTGCTCATCATCATGCCTGGTCAAACGAAGAAGGGAATTTCAACTGTGGGGTAATTTGGCAGATCAGACAAATTTTATCAACTTTGGCCCAAAGCGGACTCACTTGTCAGTTTTCTTCTTTGCTCTTTCTGTATAGAATGACTCAAACCCAATATTGCTCACAGTGTGCCCTTTCTATCAATGCTGACAGATCTTCAAAACACTTCATGTAGTCTCTCCTTCAGACTGATTGAAACATTTAAATATAAAGTAACTAAAAAAAGATACACAAATGTCATCTGCTTATGAAATGAAGACACATTTATGACAATACATCTCTCTTATTGGTCTTTTTGCACAGATTAGTAAAATCCCTAAGTTGTGTTAATTGACATAGGGCCAAGAGTTGAATGCACTTAAAGCTAGCCCATCTCTTTTGCTGACCTACGTGTAATTCTGAAAGTTCCCTGTCCTTGTTATCATTTGAGAGAGAGTGGCTACATAACCTTTCCCTGGAATTGACAAAGTGTAATATTCAGTTTTGAGGTAATAATGATCGAGCTTTCTTTTTTCGTACCACAAAAATAGTCCAATCTCAGTGAAAACAAGTTAGATTTTCATTTATTGTACGGGAGTTATAGTGCCTCTGACCTTAAAATTTCACAGTTTTCACCCCAAAGATACATTCCAGCTCAAAGGAATTGGCATAGGGAAAGGGAAGGAGCCGCAGTTTTAAACCGCGGTATATTTTGTCCAGTTCAGCATGAAACCTGATGCTTTTCAGGCTAAAGCATTGTAAAAGGGACGGGTCATCTTTAAACATGTACTTTATGACTGTGACATGTACATGTACATGTTGGCATTAAAGATTGTCCGTCCTTTTTGCAAGCTTAAAATTTGAAATCGTCTATCACGATCGTAAATTGAAGAAAGTGTGATTCAAGACCATTTCAAAGAATATAGCACGTTGAAGCTTTCTGTATATGTAAAAAATTTCAGCCGTTAAATTTCAAACCGACTTTTTTCATACTGCGAAAAATGTATTAGTCTTTGTTACAGTATCTATGTGGTTATTATGCGTGTGTGAAATCCTAATTTTATGAGTAATTACCAAACTTTGGAAACGATTCCTTCTATAGAACAATTTTTTTCATAATGCGTTTTATAATTTGATAAACAGATTAATCAATAAAGCAGATACTTCAACACAAACTGCTAATAGAGCCTGAGGTAAAGACTATTAATCAGACGTTGTTTACGTGCATTATTTGAATTTTACACTACGTATCAGTTTCAAATTGTGAATAGAGAGCTTGCTAACACTTCTCTCTATTTTGCCAATGTTTCGATGGTTTTGTGATGATCTGAAAAAGGGACAGGCTGTCTTTAAGTGCTGTTCTCATGATGTCATGTACACTCTGGGGTAACTCTCGCAGGCCCACAGACAATATGCTGCGTTATTGACCTGGGATTGTCATTGGGTAGTAGGAGGATTAAACCTCGATTAAACCTCTGAGTACCATTGGTGAATGGAATGTGTAGTAAGCCAATGGGCTTTTCCTGGCTTGGTACTGAGAGGGTTAACCCCATCAGTACCATGTGGGCATGGAATGTGTAGTAACCCAATTGGCTTCTCCTGGTTTGATAGTGAGAGGGTTAACCCAATCAGTACCTTAGATGTATGAAATGTGTAATAAGTCAATGGGATTTGCCTGGCTTGATACTGAAAGGGTTAACCCCATCAATACCATGGGTGAATGAAATGTGTAGTAAGCCAATGGGCTTCTCCTGGCTTGGTACTGAGAGGGTTAACCCCATCAGTACCATGGGTTAATGAAATGTGCAGTAAGCCAATGGGCTTCTCTTGGCTTGGTTGTGAGAGGGTTAAACCATGGTTATATTGATACAGTATCATTCATAGCAACCTGTATACATGTGATGAGTGGCCTCCATTCAAGGTTCACTTTTCTTGTCATGTGTAAACACATCTTTCCAGGATGTTTGTGTTGTGGGTGTGTGGAGGGATTGATAGACACTGTCATATCATTCTATACTATCCACCAGGAGGTACCTATTCTGTAGTCTAATTCAAGGATTTGGGTTATTTATGCATGTTGTATGAAGGATGTTTGTGCTTTAGGTGTGTGCCAACAGTGAAATACATGTGTACATCATGCATAAATAAAACCCAAATCCTTGAATGAGGCTACAGTATAGGTACCTATATGTAGAGTATGAAGGATGCTTGTGGTGTAGTGTGTATGTGTGTGTGTGTGTGTGTGTGTATGTGTGTGTGTGTGTGTGTTCGTGTGGATACCACATTATACCATTAATATACACATTAGGTAGGCGTTATAAACAGTTTTACACACAGGTATATCCCTATACTTCAACCTAATTCAAGGATTTGGGTTTTATTTAAATATGAAGGATGTTTGTGTTTTAAAGGTAGCCCGTCCCTCTTGCAGACCTAATTTTGAAAGTTCCCTGACTTTGTCATCATTTGAGAGAGAGTGGCTATATGACCTTTCCCTGGAATCCACAAAGCGTATTATGCGTTTTTGAGGAAATGATCTTTGATAATTGATCGAGCTTTCTTTTTTCATAATTCGAAAATAGTCCAATCTCATTGAAAACTAGCTAGACTTTCATTTTTTCTACAGGAGTTACTTATACATGTAGTACCTCTGACCTTAAAATTTCACAGTTGGTATTCCAAAGATATGTGCTATGTGCAAACTTTCCTGACTTAGAGTGAGAGACATCACATCATTTTATACCATCCATATACACTGTACGGTATGTAAATGTATACTGTAGCCTAAATCAAGGATTTGGGTTTCATTTACAGGTACATGATGGAGGATCATGTGGATGTTTTAAGTTTGTGGCTGAAGTGTCACATAATTCTATACAATCCATACATATCATCTTAGCCTGGTTTCAAGGCTGCAGGACATTTATAATCCAAATAAATCAATAGAGAGGTCTGGTTGCAGTAGACTAATTATTTAAAGTCCAACCTACATGTAATCCAATTTCAATCGGTGCTGTGCTCAGGGCAGGTTCTCTTAAGGATTGCGTAACTTCAAACTGTTGTAACAAATCATAACCTTAAAAGTAAAGAGAAAAGATATCCAAAGAAATTTTCAAGTTACTTTTGACTGTCATAACTCATTAGAATTGAAACTATGAACAGAAAAGTAAAAGCGATGTTGGTAGCATCATAAACAGACAAATTATGACACATTTTGATTATCACATTTATGACTGAAATTACCTAAGCATTACCTGTACACCTGGTGGGAAATTATAATGTTTACCAACATGGGCTATTATATTGTTTTTTACGTGGGGATCTTTATTTATTTATTTTTTTCTGGGTTCCCATTGTGAATTGTCCTGATCGTCGATTGTTTAGTAGGGGAAGCCCCTTGCTTTTATGGAGCTGTACCACACCCAATGGTTTTGTCTCATTTTGCTGGGGACAATAGAGCGTTCTTCACTGTTTGTGAAACCAGGCCAGCTCTATCTAGTCTACGACCACAGACCTAATAGGCCATTTTCTTTATAATGTTTGCACATTTTCTGCATATGATGGTAAACACAAAGTTTGCCTGAGTTTTGTCTGAGTAGCAACAGCTAATAGATTCAGAACAGAGTCTACACATTGCAAGTTAGTCGTTAGATCCATCTGTGAGTGTCATAATGCGGTAGACTCGATTTCTTGATTCTCAATTTCTTCTACAGCTTCCATGGATTAAGATGAGAATGGTACTTTTATTTTTTTATTATTATTACTGTATTTACCCAGGGTAGGCCCTTCAGTGGTTGAACACTGTTCTACCAATGGGCCCTGCTTTTATGCAACATGCATGTATGATTTACATTTATACAAACAAATAACATGTACAGTTCCGTGAGAAATAAATTTATATAAAATGAATTATGGAATTTGCATTTTACGTGTGGACAATAACAGGTGAAGATGGTAATGTGACTAGTCTAAGAGTACAAGACCTAGTTTGGATCAGAAATGTCCTATCATGGACCTGGGCCCCGTTGTATAAAACATTAATGGTAACTCTGTCATCAATGGTAACTACCATGGGAACATCGCTCAACATCCAATCAAATTCAGGGTTTCCATAGAAGTTGACATTGGAAGCAAAGTTACCATCAATGGTAAGTTTTATGCAACAGGGCCCAGGTAAGTCCATGGACCGATCTAGCCTGGCTAGACTAAAAGGGCTTGTGCTTGCAAACTATCCTTGTCTGTCTGTTTGTCCGTCTGTCCCAGTTTTCGATTTGTTTTTTGTCCTGGGAGGTGTGAATCAATACCAATGGGTGTGGGTGTGTTTACATAGGCTGTGAAATCGACAAGGTCCGTTGCACTTGTGCTCGTGATGAAGAGTACAGTGTACAAGGATACTCATGCCCTTTCATTACTCTTGGTAATTTTCGACATTGATGATGTATTGTACCTTAAAGTGAGTATACTGTACTGGGAAGACAAAAATTCCGACAAAAGGTGATCGTGAGCAATCTTCTTGCCAATGGTCTTAAATTCATGTATTGTCCATTTTAAAAACTTGCTGAAAGTTACTTGCCCTCACATGACCCACATTTGGAGAAATGAGTGATTAAATCACAAATCCTCAAAATGTTCGGGCCGAACGTTTTGATTTAATCACTAATTACTCCAAATGTGCATCATTTAGGGGCAAATAACTTTCAGCAATTTCTAAAATGGACAATACATGAATTTAAGACCATTGGCAAGAAGATTGCTCATGATCACCCTTTGAAGGATTTTCATCTTCCCAGTACAGTATATTCCCTTTAATGTACTTTTCAAGGATTGGTACTGAGAGGATGAAATGTGAATTTATGTTACATGTAGTTATATAGTTTTTTAGCCAGAATCATTGATTCTATAACATGTATGGGAATTTGGAAAACATTTTGATAAACTCAAAACAAAATTTTAACGCTGATATTTTGATAAATGATGTAAAAGTGAGCATTATTGTACATGTACATAGTATCACTCACTGCGATTGTCAGAATTAGCATTTAGAGTGGATATTAGACCACAAGGCTGGTCTGGTCTAGAGGTGTGCATCCACAAGTATTTTGCAAAAGCAGATTGGTATTCCTCAATGACCTGCTGCACCGGTCAACCATCGCTGCGACTTTGCTGGACGTGCAACGCTTACTCTGCAGAAAGAAAACGTGTACCTCTCTCTGCTTTTAAAGGGGAAATACCCCATATAATAAAAATACATAAATTAAATATTGGTATAATTTTATGCGATCCTTTCTGTTGTGAATTGATCGTTACAACATGGCCCTGTGAAATGTACTTCTTCTGGCCTCCATGTGCATGTATGTACATGTAGACAAGTCCGTCCCCTCTATGTATGCCTCTAACACAGAGCTTACACGCATGGTGTTTGGAAATGTATCCTACTACTGGATTTACCTCACCTATCAACAGACGGCCTTCTGCTATATTAAGGCCCGCTGTGTACAAGGGTGAAAAAATCAATCACATGCACAACTTCAGGTACCTTGCACACACTTTAGTGTCTAGTGCTGCAATAGCCTAGCTTTCAGGCTGTCTAGTGTTTATTTTACAAAGGTGGAATGAATTCCTTGTACATATACTTGTTGTACATTCTACAGGGCTCTACAAAAAAAATTTTTGCTTGCCCTGGAGGAAAAACTGCTTGCCCGTTTTTTTTTTATTATAACCTTTGTTTTTCACTAATTTTTCTGCAGAAGCGGCATACCTTATCCTGCCGAATTATAACATACTTTACAGGACAACTGAACATACAGTAACAATAGGTATTTACACAGAGTTTGACAAGTTACTAGTGTTTGTTTTTACTCATCCGAGTCCATCATGTTTAGCACTGACTCTCCTAACTATAGTACTCTTGCTTTCACTCGAAATGAAGCACACATACGCCTGACCTCCCTTAATAATTGGGCATGTTGGGAGCAGACTCTGCTCACTACATGTAGGCAGGTATAGGACACTTTCACAAGACTAGAGGAATTTAAAAAACACATATTGATAACACTGACTACACCACATTGCATTGTAATTTGTAGGTGGCAAAGCTTGTCATAATACATGTAACTCATAAGCACGCTGACAGGATTATAAACAGTTACATTTCAAAAGTAAAATGTCTAACCCTAGGCAACTTCTTTGCCGTTGAATCGTCCAAAAAAGTGATTTCTAGGTCTGCATTAGCGTCCGTTTAGACCCTATAGCCCCGGGACAGCTAGGCGGCTAGCTACCTGTGACTAGCCGCATAGCCGTAGGCTGTCGTGGATACACTTAGTTATGAACTAGATGAACTAGCGCCATGATCTCCCAGTTTCGAGCTTGTTAATACAGAAAACCTTAGAGTAATCAGCCCGACATTTCTGGGTAGGGTTCTTGGTAGATGTGCTCATTTTGCCGTTTCAAGCGTACTGGTAGCGATCAAAATCATGGGCAAATCAATTAAATCATTGCTGTTCCACGGCAGGTATCACTTACATGTACACACGTTTTCACATTACAGTCCCATATGTAGTAGTCCACGTAAATACGGTGTGTGGACACACAAATAAACACAGCTGTTACGAAAAATTTCACATCGCGCAGTCGCACATTCGCGATCGCAAGCCAGTGCTCTTATCTGGTTAAAATATCAGTAATGCGGATATCGCCCATGAGCAGAATTTATTTTTCAGTTCAAGATGGCAGTGTCCAAGGAACGGAGTTTCAGACGAATTTTCATGACAAAATGTCAGTGATCTCACTCCAATTTCAGCTGTGTTTGCCTGGTTTGACATGATACGAGACACATTCACATTAATTTTCTCACATATGCGTAAGAACAATGTTATTTCCATATTTTTGGGTGGAAAATAACCACTTGCCCGGACGGGCAAGTGTCTTTGAGAAATGCTTGCCCGGGAGTCATTTTCACTTGCCCCGGGCAATCGGGCAAGTGGGTTTGTAGAGCCCTGTTCTATATTGTAAAGTGATATATAGCCTTGCTTTCAGGCTGTTAGTACTGTTTATTGCACAATACTGAAATAATCATTCATTTGCAAAAATTCTGGCGTCTTTTACCCCATTACACCTAGAATGTCAAATGGATACATGTACAGGTAGCCTGTTTTTTTTTTTTTTTTTTTTTTTAGAAAAGCCCAACAGTCTGGAAGCCAGACTATATTGCCTGAAGTACCGTACCACCGGTACCAGTGTACAGAACATTGCATTCTTCAAAACGTTTGGCAACATATGCTCCAAATCACAAGTATAGTATGTACATGGACTTCACAGGTCTGTACCTAGAAGATGCTCAAATGATCCATATTTCGAGTCATTAGTGAATAAATCACAAATCTTCAGAGTGTTTGCCCGAGGATTTATGTTTTACCCTAACCCTAAGCCTAACCTTAGGATTTGTGATTTATTCACTAATTACTCCAAATGTGGATCATTTGAGGGCAAATAACTTTCAACAAGTTTCTGAAATCGACAATACATAGATTTAAGACCATTGGTAAGAAGATTGCTCATGATCACCTTGTGAAGGCTTTTTGTCTTCTCAGAACAATATATTCCCTTTAAAATTAGAGCAGCTTGGAAAATTTGTGGATATAAACCTCCAGCAAAATTGAGAGCTCATATAGTAAATGAAACAGCTTGTTCATCTGTCATGCCTGTTTGTGCTCTTTGACACCGGAAGAGTGATATCCCTGGCAAACTCTACAAGTGTCCATGATAAGAAGGGAGTGATGCGGTGTTAAAAATAGCTCTTGTTTGGTTTGGAAGCGTGATCAGCGTTATAGTCCTCGGCCCTGATCACACTAACGGCTTTTATCTTGTCATCCAGAGACATGCTTGTGGTGTTATCGTCCTCAACCCTGTTCACATTTACAGCTTTTATCTTGTCATCCAGAGACATGGTTGTGGTGTTATCATCCCTAACCCTGTTCACATTTACATCTTTTATCTTGTCATCCAGAGACATGCTTGTGGTGTTATCATCCTTAACCCTGTTCACATTTACATCTTTTATCTTGTCATCCAGAGACATGCTTGTGGTGTTATCATCCTTAACCCTGTTCACATTTACAGCTTTTATCTTGTCATCCGGAGACATGCTTGTGGTGTTATCATCTTCAACCCTGTTCACATTTACAGCTTTTGTCTTTTCATTCAGGGAGGCAGGCTGCTCGTGCTGTGTGATTTTAAAGTTTCTTCACCTTTGGTCACATTTTTCAAGCTCTTATATATTTGTCCACAAATAATGATTCCATTGAATTAGTAATTGGTTGGCATGGTGTCATAGTGTACCCACTCAGTCCCATATGCAACAAACTGTGTGAAGACTTTGATTGGTTGGTACTGGGGGTTTCAATTTTAATTCAATTCAGTTCTATTCATTTCAATTCAATCAAATACAATTCAATTCAAATTCAAAAAATTATAACACAATTGTCAGCACATAGCTGAATTGTACATTTTACAATCAATATAATTTATGTGTATGTAATACACATGTTATTAACAAATATTCAAATTTAACAAAATGGCTTCTAAACCCATTTTGTATCATTCTCCTTTCTCTCAATCTCTCAATATGTATGGATGAGGTGAAGAAGAAATGGGGAATGATTCTGTAGTCTACTGCAGGCAGACCCCTTTATTGAATAGTTTGGTTTAGGAATCCCAAACAGCATGGCAGCCAGGTAGAGTGAGCTCTTATGGCGCGATATCTTTTGTAGAGGGCGCTGCGTTCGGCGGCAGTTGTATCAACCCCACCCTCAGTCGCAATCTAGTGGTGTGTGCATGTGTGTGTAAGCATGGCAGCGTAGCCATGTGACCGAACCTTTGTGTAGCTGCGGTCAGCTTCGTGGAAATCGATCTGTCATGTTACCAGTCCAATAAGGATGAAACATGTTCAACGGGCCTTTCGCAAAGCCCGTTCCCACCTCTGCTCCCCATCAATAATGACGATCGTACACTTTTAAGCTGATGAAGCCTATTTGCAAAAGTCATAAAACTCAACATGAATCAGCAGTATGTACCCTTATGACGAATTGCATGAAATCTGTAGCAGATTAGTTTCTTTTTCAGCGGTTGTGTCCAGACTTACATTTTATCTGATGGAGATCCTGTCAGTGTAGATGTGAACAGAGCCACCTTGTTTGTCAATTCCAAGGTTCAGTTCTTCACCAAGACTTAAGATCTTCTACCAATATTATTGTTTGTTTGTGTGGTCTATGCTTGTGTTCATGTGAAGTTCTCACTCTGCAACGCTAAAGGCCTCTTGACATTAAAAAATCTCAGGCATTGTAGTCAGGGAAATAATTAATTCAATTTTTTTTTTTTTTTTTTTTTTTGGGGGGGGGGCTCCTTTTACATTTACAATTTTACATTGTGTCTATGGGAATTTTGGGGGCTCTTCTAACATTTTCCAGGGCTCTTTTTAGCATTTAGGGGGCAAATTTGCCTCGAGCTCCCTGTGTATTTTTCCCTTGATTGTAGTTTTATAGACTACAGGGCCATGAGCTACATGTATTCTGCCGTGACCATGAGTCACATTTTAATTTGAAAATTGGGATACCAGGTAAGAATCACTTTTAAATGATAAAATCATCAAAATCATGATGTCAGAAGGGATCTGCCGTGATTCCGGCTCTTGGTTATTATTACCCTTTACTTGTCCGTTGTATTATTGGCCATTACTTCCCCTTGCCTACATGTAGAAAGATGGTTCATTGGATGGATTTACTCGTATCAATGACAAAGATGTCAAATTCTACAAATTTGGACAATTGTTCATTTCATTTCATTTATTCAACCATTATAAAAACGAAAACAACAAAAATACAAAATATTTACAAACATAAAATAATGGTATGGACCCCTTGAAAGCAAATCTGCTTATAGGCAGGGCCCTTAACAAAACACAATACATGCATAGTGATAAACAATAAACATTTAAAGGAAATCAAATTAATAAATTAATTTGCATAATCACACACAACACGCACACACACACACACACTCATTCATGCAACAAAACGAGAGGGGAAGAGGAGAAGAGAGAAAAGACCAGGGGAAGAAAGAAAAACAACGAGGTAAAGAGGTACATTGTGAGGGAACTATTGAACAATAGATGACATGTTTTTGAATACAGATTGTTTGAGAAGAAATTAAAATGTGTGATGGTTGAACTAGACTTTATATTATTATCAAGAGAATTCCATTCTTGCACACCAATAAAGCAAATTGAGTGGGAAACCAAAGCGGAACGAGAGAATGGTTGGCGGTATACATGCATGTTTGACATAATACTGTTAATGGTATCCTGCAATGTTTTGTAACGAAAGAAATTACTTTGTTACTTCATGGGATGGCTTTGGTACTGACAAATGATATTGTAAATATGTCAAATGAGTAAACAACAACATGTGATCCAATATGAAATTATTTTTTTGTCCTAATTTCAGAATTGATACAAGGTCTTATTAAGCCCCAGGTCGCAGAGGTCAAATGTCAAATATGACTTGATGAATTTTCATTGAATTACCTTTGACCTTTGGTTTCCTTTTTTTCTTTTTTTTTTCCTTTGCTGTTGAAATAATTAATTTGTGGATCTTACTTTCATAATTGACTCTTCGCTTAACATAACGTCACAATGAGGTCAAAGGTCAAGGTTGATTCTATGAAGATTGCAGATTTATGTTAGCGCTTTCCTCTTACTTTAACCTTACTTTTTAAGACTTTTCAAATTTATTTTACCTTTGCTGTGGAAATGAATGAATTCGCTCATTTTACTTTCAGAATTGACCCAAGGTCCCAAAGAGGTCAAAGGTCAAATGTGATTTGAAGCATTTTCATGGGATCACCTTTGACCTTTTATCTCCCGACCTTTGTTTCTCTTCATTTGCTTCTTTAATTTTTCTGTTAAAATTGATGAATGAATTTTTTTCTTTTCTCTCAGAATTGACCCCTCACCAAACCCACGGTCACAAGGAGGGCAAAGGTCAAGGGTGATTCAATGAAGATGGCACAGACGAGTCCGAGCCTGCACGAGTATGGGACGTCCCACACTCAGGACAAGGTCACCAAGGCCAAGGTCACATTGGAAAACTTCTACTCAAACCTGTGGCTGCAGAAAGAGGAGCGACAAACCAGGTAAGTCACGGATCTCTTTCTTGTATTCAATGATAATACTAAGACCAAGACCAACACCAACACCAATGCCAATACCAACACCAACACCAACACCCAACACAACACCCAACACCCAACACCCAACACCCAACACCCAACACACAACACCCAACACCCAACACCCAACACCCAACACCCAACACCCAACACCCAACACCCAACACCCAACACCCAACACCCAACACCCAACACCCAACACCAACACAAACACTTCTTGGGCTGCAGAATGTAGGGTTCAATGCAATTCAATGCCTGCAGCGTGAAAATGGGGCCCGCGAATAAGAATTTTTTTGCTCATGTCAAACGTAGTTCAGGGTTCTCGTTTCATGATAACAGCGCCCTGTCTTAAAGATTTACGGTTGATCGCAACTGGAGTTTGCGATTGATATCAATCCTATCTCTGTACATGAGGTATAGGAGATTGGAGTTGCGATCAATTTAGATCAATTGAAACTCATTTTAAGACGGGCACCGGCTTGATTAGTAGCCCCCGCAAATTTATTTTGATTTTTTTTTTGACAGAGTCAGTCACACACAGGCGGGCATGCATCATTAGTGAGTTTTGTTTGCAGTCTTCTTTCTTGTGACCTCAACATGCAAACAATGTGAGAGATGATAAAAGTCTGCATGATCATAATTCAGAAGGTTTGCTTGAAAGGTAAATTAAGTTACGGCCATGCCAGTCTTGGCTAGGGTCTCACGTTCCATGTTCCATTAGAGTGTGGTTGCATGGTAGCGGCTTTTATCGGGGTTCGTCTCATGATGAGGGGAGGACATGTTATTTGGCTAATGAAGATGCAAATATTGGGCTCTTTCATTGGGAAATCTTCGTTCAAAATCGTTCGTGCAATAGCCCTGGCACTGTGCTTCATCTCTCGTCTTTCCCCATTCTTTCCTTTATTCCATCTGCTCTGAGCAGATCGCCCTGAGCCCCCGTGTATTTTTTCAATGTTATGAACACTGTACTCAGTTTCAGTTTGGATTTTAAAAAAATCCAACAGCCTGGAAAATAGGCTACCGTCTTCTATGTCTTGAAAAGTCAAGACGTCTTTTCTTGACATTTGGCTTTCCTTGTCCCGATGCAACAGGCCTACTTAATAATGGATCACCCATGAAAGACAAATGAACAGTTACACATTGCTTTGTCCAAACAGTCTGGGGGTTAGCCTGATCTCAAGACTGTTAGACATTATTATTTCAACCGATCGCAGCAACTGACTAACTGAAACCTGACTAACACTACATGTAGTTTGTTATCTACAGTAAGTGCATTCAGCTACGTGTATGTGATGAAAAAACAGATTGTGCCAATTTATTGTTTTTGGTTTTTTTAAGGCTGTACTACGGTACCCTGGGGTAACGCGTGGTGTATCATGTGTACATACATTTTCAGTAACTACAAGAAGATTTCATGAATATGGGCCTTGGTAGATATTAGGGGTCATATTCATGAAACCTTACTCAGCTAAGTTAGTTGCTGAGGTCAACACAGCTACACCTGTACATGTATGCATTTTTAGTGAAAAGGTTTTCTGGGGTAATTTCAATTTACAAAGAAATTTTAGGCATACACCCAGTAGTAAGGATAGCGTGCTCCATCCTGTAAATGAACGAAAAACAAGTCAGACAAAAATCTTGGAACCAGACGGGATTTGAACCTGCAGTCTACTGCTTACCGGGCAGCGACTTAACCACGCAAGCTATTTCTAGTTCACGGGTCAAGACACGACAACATGGAAACAAATACCCGAAAGAGTCTCATTTTTTTTAGTTCATTTTTTTCGTTCATTTACAGGATGGAGCACGCTATCCTTACTACTGGGTGTATGCCTAAAATTTCTTTGTAAATATGCATTTTTAGTAGTTAACTAAGCTACATAATGTGATAAGGTTTCATGAATGCTGTCTGTGTAGTGTACATGCATAGAAATGAAAGAAAATAATTCTTCATGTTTATGATTGTATGAATTTTATTATAATGTCACACAGCCTGAACGCTAGGCTAGCAAAAGATGCATGTGACCTCTACGGCTTTTAACTCGTCTTTGCCATGGATGCAAATGACTGCACGGCAGGATTTGTGTGTGTACTGCATATAGCTGCGTATAGGGGAAAGTTATCCCTTAATACAACGCACTATGATCTCCATGTTTGTTTGTTTAAATGCAGTCATGTCCTCTTCCAATCTCATACAGTGCGTCTTCATTAGCCAGGGCCCTGTTGCATAAAATTTACCATTAACAGTAACTCTGTCATCAATGGTAACTACCGTGGCAACCTCTCTCAACAGTCTTCAAATTGAAGGTTTCCATGGGAGTTGCTATTGATAGCAAAGTTACCATCAATGGTAATTTTTATGCAACAGGGCCCAGAAATCTTGGGCTAAATGGCCAAAAACGCTCCTCAAAACAGCAACACTAGCTTGCTATCTTGTGGAGCATCTTCATTAGACTGAAACTTTCTCGATCCCATCATGCATCAGTGCGCATTGAGGCATTGTTTACGTTAGGTTTTTATACATGCGTGAATGCAAGCTCACAACCGAATCGATGTAATCGTGGCCTACATGTATATCCGTCGCACACTGCATATGCGCGAACATCGGGATAATTTATGCATCTCGAGTTTCGAGCTAATAAAGATGTGATTGCAACTTAAGGCCAGTTTCCCAGATCAGCAAACCAGCTCGCTATTTCATCTACTGAATCAAACCACAACATCAAGCAGAATAATTGTCCTCTTTTGTTGTCAAAAAACTCTTCAAAATTGACCCACAAAGTTACTTGTGTGTAGCATGTTGTACAAAAATATGAAGTACATGTATGTATAATACATGGTTAAATTAAGTTGATTTAATGTGTATACATCTGTCTGTAACATACAATCACCATTGATACTTGCTGTGTACGTGTACAGTACATGTGTGTCTGTAATTATATTATTGGTATGTTTGATCAATAATGTATTGAGGTTGTGAAAATAAATAAAGTGAAATGAAGTTGTACAGTATACTGTAGTTACGTAGCAACACGTCATCTTTACACAGAGTTTGGCCAACTTGGTTTCCATAGGCAACAACATGATGCGTGTTGCTTTGTTGGGCAAGTAGAAAAAGAAAAGAATAAGCTCCATGATGTTACTTATTGGACCCGAGTTAATCAAGTTGGCTAAACTTTATGTATACATGTAGATGGCTCTCAGTAGCTTTAAGCCAAGGCATTGTGGGTATTGATTGTTGTCACGCACATGTACAGTACAGTACATGTGTGTCTGTAATCATATTACTGGCATGTTTGATCAATATTCTATTGAGGTTGTGAAAATAAATAAAGTGACATGAAGTTGTACAGTGTAGTTATGTAGCTACACGTCATCTTTACACAGAGTTTGGCCAACTTGGTTTCCATAGGGCTCTGGTTTTTTTAACATACCCCTAAAAGCTTAATGGCACTTTGAGTGCCTCAAACTTTTTAAAAACACAGATGTAGACTTGGGTTTTCATATTTTTTTAAAGCATGGACCTAGATTGACCTCCCAGACCTTAACAAAAATTCTACGATTTTGCTACATTTGTGTAAAATATCACTGAACAGCCAATTGTTAACGGAAATTTGTAAACTAAAAAATGATCTTTTTTTGTACAGGTTGCAAAATCAAGAAAACCAAAAACAATGTCATTCTTTTGTTATGATAATAAATAAGTATGAGTGGAACTTCAAGAAAATTCAAAGGAATCTGAACAATCTATTTTTTTTCTACAGAAACAGTCCTATTGAAAATGGTGTTTCGGATGTTACATTTTCCGTTAACAATCTTACCCCTTCTTTAACTCACTTGGAATACCATTTAATTACACGATATCAGTGTCATAATATATCTACTGGTTGCTCCTTATCATTGCCTAAACAGAAAATAGCAATACACTGTTATAGCTATGGTGTTCAACAAATTATTCATGAAGTTCAGAAATGATCTAATTTTCCGTTAACAATTTTGTAACGTCCGAAACAATGTTAATTCTGAATTATAAAAAAATCAGAGAATTGCAGGAACAATTTAGTATTTTATTTTAAAAGAAACAAAGGATAGCTTCCCATAACAGCATAAATTAATGCAGTATTGAATCACATATTCCGTATAAAAAAATGTAAAACTTTCCGTTAACAGTCGTAACATCCGAAACAAATGTAACGTCCGAAACAAAAAATATCCTTTCTCAGCATATATCTTGGAGAAGAATGTACCTGAAGTGAATTAATCATCATGATACAAAGGATGCCTTCTTCTACATTAGATCTAAACATAAATTAGGCCATTCATATACAAGAAATTTCTTTTAGTGCAAATTATCCAATAAAAAGTGTTTCGGATGTTACACAACACAAAATCATAGTTTTGCTTACTTTCTGCAATATAGTAACATTTTGTTTTGCCTTCACATCAACATTTATGTTATAAAAAAATATTTTACTGTTTTTAATCCTTTTCAAATGCAGAAATGTCATATTTAAGAAGGAAAAACATGCATTTCTCATGATTTCTGTCACCTCACCTTCTACACAATGACAGTTACAATGACATGTAAAAACAGTCTATGTAATACATACCATTCTTGAACTGCTGTAAAATAGTCACACTTTTGAACAAATTAAAACATTTAAAGAAATAAATTCATTGAAGATTTTGTAAGTCACACAAATGATACTTCCTGAGGTATCTAGAGCATGTTTCGGACGTTACACCATAGTGTTAATATACGTATTTATTGTTGAAATTCAACATAATTTTGAAGGGAAAATAATATTAACAGCATTCGAGCATCTCCTCTTGTTCCTGGAAGTATTTTTCTTTTTTTATTTCATATGTTTTGCTTCAGAAAAGGTAATTTCATATTATAAAGTGTTAACTTCAGTGCATTTCCCAGTACCAAATTGATACATTGTGTGGTACATGACTGTACAGTACATACAGTGTATGTACAGGTGCCGTATCATTTTTCACACATATTTTAGCAGAACTCAAGATCAAGCAGGCATCACTATTATAGGAGATTCATTGGATCTGAATATCTTAACAATTGAAGTGTGTTTTAAGGGATACAAGAAATAAACAATCTATCTAAGTGGGCTCCCTGGGCAACTTGTTTTTATTGTAAACTAGGAAATTCCCAGTTCTTATATGGGCAGTTCCATGGATTAATGGATTTATTTAAAACATTCATCAATTATAAATCTGTGCTAAAGAGATATTGTTTCTTTTTAAATGGAGGTCTTTTATTTGCACCAAAATGTATCATTAGCCCACAAATGTATGTAAGATGTGCTACACATAAAAATAACCTTAACTGTGGGATTAGGATTAGTTCAATTTGATTTCTATTTGTATTTACACAGTACAACTTGTAAAGGAAATGATATGAATGAACAAAATTAACATGTATATTATAATTAATTGGACAATTGCAAGTATAGAAGAGAGGTATACGTACATGTACAAGGTTGTGGGTTGTCAGGGATCTTAAGCATGAACAGGGAGGTATAAAGTGAGCTTGGTTTGAAGAAGGTATCTAAATGTACAGTATTTTTGTACATTAATTGCTGTCAACCTCAAGAGAATATTACTCTTTGCTGTTGACAACAGTGGTTTACAACTACACTGTACAGTAGACAGCTCCAAAGTGTATGGATGAAACATTTTGCATAACTCAGCAAGTCTCATATCCTGGCTCCATTAACTACACTAGACTTTACCTTTCACTCCACTCTTTCCTAGTTAAGATCTCATAATTAGATGATTCAGGCCACTCAACATGGTTATAAACTCTGTTTGTAGAGGAACTATTGGATAGAATTGTCAACATTTAAAGCACATTTAGTGCACATTTTCTAAGCTGTGTACATGTTTCCATTCATGATCATAACACATTACAGTAGTCTGGTTGATATTAAAGTACTGTAGTAACATGTACGTATTTGGTTTACAATTCACCAGCATGTTTGTCAACTGGTATTTCCTTGTTTTTATGTAACCATTCTGCTGTCAAAATGTACACATTATATAAAGCAGGGGCCATTTGTACAATAGTATTCACCCACTATGTAGTGAAAATTAACAAATAAAATTCCAATCACATGAACACTCTCATATTCAAAAGTATACACGTAGCATTACCACTTGCTTTGTTTTTACAAGTAATTTCAAGAAATGAGAAGTTTTATCTCACAATTGATTACACTTGTTCAATCCTTACATGAAAGTAATGAATTAGCAACATGTATTTTCTAGAATATTTATGAACACTAAGCACAGTAGGCCTACAGTATGTCCAATGCTATGATCTAACTGCAATGTTAACATATTGTAACGTCCGAAACAAAACATGATCGATAGTCTTAGCGGATAAAAAAAAACACATTCTGCTGTTTTCTTTTTCTCATTTTATATCAATATTTTATGTATTTGTCACTTTCTAGGACAAATGTGCATCATTTATAACAAATACTCCACATACATGAATGTATTTCAACAAGAGCCATCTGTAACTATGGGTATAGTGTATTTGGGAGGGGAAAAAGCTTTAACTATGTGGGTATGCATTTAAATACACAATGTGACTATGTATTTGTGTTGTCCTGACAGTAAATGAGCTAAAAGATCAATAAGACTAAAATAAAGCCTTACAAACTGAGACAAGTTGAAATGTTAACACAGTGTAACGTCCGAAACATACTGGGAGTTGAAAATGAAAATTTTCAACCATGGTGTTTTTTCCAAATCTTTTTTATGGTAACTTTGTAGTATCATCCAATGTTTACATTCAATAAGTTTCAGCCAAGGAAAGGCAAATTTTCTATTGAAAATATAAACTTTACTTGGTCAAAATCAAATATTAGGAGCTATTTTTGTTTAAAAACGTCGTAAAAATGACATTTGATGTAATTGAAACCCATAAATTGGCATAAATAATCTCTGAACCATGCTGTAAACATCAACATTTGTTGTTGTAGCAGTTAGTAAAGCATGACAGGAATAGCATAAGTTTGAGATATGTAACATTTTGCTATAAAATATGGAAATGTTGCTTTGTTCATGGATGTACCACAAGGTTCCACTGTGAATTAAGCCCAGAAACCTGAAATTCTCGTAAATCTAACTCGTTTTGATAATAAAATTACTTGTAAGAAGTATGCTAACATACTTCTTAATTTTACCCCTTTGGTTGACATATTCAGGGCATGTTAAAAAAACCAGAGCCATAGGTAACAACATGATGCATGCTGCTTTGTTGGGCAAGCAGAAAAAGAAAATGATATGCGCAATGTTGTTATTTATTGGCTTATTGGCTAAACTTTATGGATAGATGGCTCTCAGAAGCCAAGGCATTATGGGTAACACGTTGAAAATGATGAAGTTGACCATGAGATGGTTGCGTGTTACACCCTGCTCATTGGGCAATACTACATGTAGTAGGGAATTGTGGGTAACAGGAAGTTGACCATGGAGGGTGGCGTGTTACATGCTGCTGATCTGGCGATACCAGTAGGGCTCCCCCGCAGTGTAGCTGAGTTATAATGAGGGGCCTGCTGTGATTGGTCAGTACTCTATCTCCATAGGGGTCAACAAGATGCTGGTATACTGTCATATTTTTTTCTTAGTTAATTATGAATCAATGATTTCTTCACCCATTCAGGACCAAGTACCACACACATGTGGTTTGGGGCTGTTAAAAAGAATAATGAACGATGTGTCACATGAAGGAGCATAAGTTTATGCACAAGATGAATTTATTTTGGGCATTTAGTAATACCTTCATAATGTTTTTTCGAAGCAAAATAGGGGGCTAATGGGCACTAAATCTGTAAATTGGCAACTCGCTGAAAAGGTTGAGGCCCCTCTTGCTCTTTAATTACATTTTGTCATATATATTTGAACAAAATAGTGTTGCCAATTTAAAAACCAAATAGTGATCAGTTTTGCTCTAAAAAGACCTTCGGCCTGAATGAGAGAGCATGACCATGGTGAAGTTCTGAACTGTACATGTATGTATACTGTACCCAATGATTTGATATATTTTCACAAGTGCTCTGAAATGTGAATTATTGATTATGAATCACAATTTCTTGAAACAAACATACTTAGATTCTAAACTTAATGTACGCTGTGCATTTTATCCAATAATAAGATTTCTCTTTTCTTTTCACAAGTGCTCTGAAATATGAATTATTGATTATGAATCATGATTTTTTTACACAAATATACCAAAGTTCTAAAGCATGTATGTGAATGATAAATAAGATTTCTCTTTTCTTTTCACAAGTGCTCTGAAATATGAATTATTGATTATGAATCATGATTTTTTTACACAAATATACCAAAGTTCTAAAGCATGTATGTGAATGATAAAGATTTGTTTTGTTGTAGCTAATGATGAATATTTCCTCTTCATATTTTATGTTTATTAAGACAAAACAACATGACAGTTTCAATAACAATATCAACATGAAAAATCCACAAAATGAGTGGTGATTTTTTGACACAACCATACTGAAGTTCTGAACTGTCCATTATACCCTACGCCAAAAAGTTTTCAGGTTTTTTTTAAATGTTTTTTTTTTTAAAGGGGGTTCTGTGTGGCATTTGGTTTTGTACTGCAAATGATATTTGCTTCAATATGTGAAATCACATTTGTAATATGATTTTTTTCTATTTGTACTGCTTATGCATAAAATCTGTGAGTCATAGTATTATAAACTACAATTTAGTTGCAGATTTTTTATTTCAACTTTTATTTTGATTGTTTATTGTAGT
>OZ022592.1:2846448-2932599 GCA_963669155.1 Arbacia lixula
AATCCCTTTGCTTTTTCCCATCTCGACACCAATCCTTGAAAAGCACATTCTATGCACCCATGGGACTGACAGGGTTGGAGTGTTACACCTGGGTCCTGTTGCATAAAACTTACCATTAATGGTAACTTTCCCATCAATGGGAACTACCATAGTAGTTCCTGAATTCCTTGTCTTTCTATTTATTTTATCCTTACGCGCTTAGAGACATTCTTTGTGATAAGCGCTATATAAATGCTGTTTATTATTATTATTTATTATTATTATAGTAACACCACCCGACAGCCAATCAAATTCAAGGTTTCCATAGAAGTTGCCATTGGTAGCAAAGACATGATAAGTTTTATGGATCAGTGCCCTGGACCGGTTTTATGCTAAGAGATGCTCTGTTTGTTTTACTCGGAATTTAGCAGATACTTGATAATAAAACCATTTTGCGTCATGTCACGCGTGTACACATCCTGGTTGTTTAACGGGTAAGTAAATGTTTTAACGCTGATAGCAGGAGAACAAGGCTACTCAAATATTGATGTTTCATGAGACACTGTGCATACCGACGTCCAACGTGGGTTTATTACATGTGTTGCTATGGGGAGATCATTCTGTAAATAAATGTAAAGTGCAGTGGATGTATAGAACAGGACTCAATCACACATTTTCATTTGTAAAACAAATTTTCTAGTGCTTTCTCTATCATTATTATTTTTAACTTTTTGCACAATCGTTCTGAAATGTGAAAAATTATTGGTGTGCGACATCATTGCTCTTTTATGGAGATGTCATAAATTTGGCTCATCATATTTTGAAGGAAAGTGTTTTCTTTCACACAAAACCTGATTATTTGTCATTCTATGAAAACACAAAAAATGCCTGGACTTATTATGGTTAAACAATGTCTCTCCTTCCTTCTGTACAGAATCGAGTCACTACGAACAGACTAAAAAAAAATGCTCGGCCTCATAATAGGGTTAAACCTCTAGTCCCATAGGCAATAAATAGTGCTGTAATTGACCTGACAATATGCTCGGTTGATACTGAGAAGGTTAAATAATTTCTCTTCTTCCTTTCGTACAGAAATGAGATAACAGGAACACACACAAAAAAGGCTTTGCTGTTGTAGGTTTGAGGGTAGGGTAGGCAGGTCAGTGCGTGATGCGTCGGTCAGCAGGGTATTGCTCGTGTGTTTGTCCGCAGTGTGGACAGCGGTCTCGGGTAGCCAGGTCAGTGCGTGGTGCGTCGGTCAGCAGGGTATTGCTCGTGTGTTTGTCCGCAGTGTGGACAGCGGTCTCGGGTAGCTAGGTCAGTGTATGATGCGTCGGTCAGCAGGGTATTGCTCGTGTGTTTGTCCTCAGTGTGGACAGCGGTCTCGGGTAGCCAGGTCAGTGCGTGATGCGTCGGTCAGCAGGGTATTGCCCGTGTGTTTGTCCGCAGTGTGGACAGCGGTCTCGGGTAGCCAGGTCAGTGCGTGATGCGTCGGTCAGCAGGGTATTGCTCGTGTGTTTGTCCGCAGTGCGGACAGCGGTCTCGGGTAGCTAGGTCAGTGCGTGATGCGTCGGTCAGCAGGGTATTGCTCGTGTGTTTGTCCGCAGTGTGGACAGCGGTCTCGGGTAGCTAGGTCAGTGTATGATGCGTCGGTCAGCAGGGTATTGCTCGTGTGTTTGTCCGCAGTGTGGACAGCGGTCTCGGGTAGCCAGGTCAGTGCGTGATGCGTCGGTCAGCAGGGTATTGCTCGTGTGTTTGTCCGCAGTGTGGACAGTGGTCTCCTGTCTCTGCTACAGGAAGTGGTAGGTTGTGGGCAACCCATGGAAAACCTGCTTGAAATCAAGCGATCGATACACAGTGAAACCTGTCTGTAGTGGCCACCCAAGGGAAACCAAAATTGTGGCATTAATAGACAGGTGGCTGCTATAGACAGGTTCTTTAACACATGATCTCTCTCTGGGGAAATTTTTTAGTGGCCACGATAGACAGGTTGGCTGCTATAGACAGGTGGCCACTAAGACAGGTTTGACTGTCTTTAAGTCAGCTTCCAAGGGGATGTTCCACCAAGACGAGATACCCCAATCTTTGAAAATCTGATTTAGCACCCAAGAGCAGGTCACCAGTCCTGTGTAAATCGTGCGTAACTACGCACATATTTGTGAACCTCGCACCAGTTCTTATATTGTGGGGGAATATGTCTTCCATTTTCTATGGCGTCCGACAGTTTAATTTTTTTTGACGTGCAAAAGGGCAACCCCGTATTTATTCGATGTCTCTTCTGCTTTTTTCCGTTTTGTCTAGAAACGAGAGAAGCGCACGCAGCATGCCCAGAAGGAGACCGAGTTCTTGCGACTCAAGCGGTCGCGTCTCGGCTGCGAGGACTTTGAGTCGCTCAAGGTCATAGGTCGCGGGGCGTTCGGCGAGGTACGGCTCGTCCAGAAGAAAGACACGGGTCACATTTATGCCATGAAGATACTACGGAAGTGTGACATGCATGAAAAGGAACAGGTGGGTACATGGAGATGAAGTGATAACTTCAGGTTCTGTTGTGTAAAACTTACTATGCTACCTACCATTAATGATAACTACCATGGTAACAGCCAATGAGCTCTCATTATAGCACCTGTTGCCATGGTAGTTACCATTGATGGTAAGTTACAAAGGAACAGGTAGGCACATGGAGATGAAGTTATAACTCCTTATCTACATTGTGTAAAACTGACTATTAATGCTAACTGCCATTATGAAAACTACCATGGTTACAGCAAATGAACTCTCATTATTGCACCTGTTGCCATAGTAGTTACCATTGATGGTAAGTTACAATAAATGGAAAGCTATGTGCGACATTGCCCAGGGCACCAATGCCTAAAACTTATTATTTATGGTAACTGCCAGCAATAATTACTACCATGGTAACATAGCTTGACAGTCAATCAAATTCAAGGTTTCCGCACATGTTGCCATTGGTAGCCAAGTTACATTCAGTGGTTAAGTTTTATGTAAAAAGGCCCAGAAGTATTTCACAAAATTTCACCATCTTGGTACAACAGTAAAATATGACAGAGCAACGAAATGATTACAATCAAATAAATAAAATGAAATAAAATAACTTTCTTATCCTCCACTAATATGTTTCTTTCATATGTCTCCTTTTATTGAAACCAAAATAATACCAGGGTGAATTTTAATAGTCGAAATAGCAAGGCCGTGATGATACAACATTCCTCTGCTTGACTTGATATGCATATAATACTATATAATGTAATGTAATGTAATGTAATTATAGTATCAGGGTGAAGTATCCCTTTAATAGTGGAAATAGCAAGGCTGTGATTACATAACGTTCCTCTGCTTGACCCCTGTAGGTGGCGCATGTCCGAGCTGAGAGGGACATCCTAGTCGAAGCAGATAACCCCTGGGTGGTCAAGATGTACTACTCCTTCCAAGACCCTTACAACCTCTACCTCATCATGGAGTTCCTCCCAGGAGGTAGGTACTGGTGTAGCAACGGTGTCAAGTTCTTACACCTTCATGAGCATAAAGTGTAGCAATGGTGTAAGGTTCTTACACCTTCATGAGCATAGAGTGTAGCAACAGTACAATGTTCTTACAACTTTTTTGAGCGTACAGTTTAGCAATGGTGTAAAGTTCTTACACATTCATGAGCATAGAGTGTAGCAACGGTGTAAGGGTCTTACACCTTCATGAGCATAGAGTGTAGCAATGGTGTGAGGTTCTTACACCTTCATGAGCATAGAGTGTAGCAACGGTGTAAGGGTCTTACACCTTCATGAGCATAGAGTGTAGCAACGGTGTAAGGTTCTTACACCTTCATGAGCATAGAGTGTAGCAATGGTGTAAGGTTCTAACAGCTTCATGAGCATAGAGTGTAGCAATGGTGTAAGGTTCTTACACCTTCATGAGCATAGAGTGTAGCAATGATGTAAGGTTCTAACAGCTTCATGAGCATAGAGTGTAGCAAGGGTGTTAGGTTCTAACAGCTTCATGAGCGTATAGTTATGCAATGGTGTAAAGTTCTTACACCTTCATGAGCATAGAGTGTAGCAATGGTGTAAGGTTCTAACAGCTTCATGAGCGTATAGTATTTCTACAGTGTAAGGTTCTTACACCTTCATGAATGTATAGTGTAGCAACGATGTAAGGTACTACCAGCTTCATGAGCGTATAGTATATCTACAGTGTAAGGTTCTTACACCTTCATGAATGTATAGTGTAGCAACGATGTAAGGTACTACCAGCTTCATGAGCGTATAGTATATCTACAGTGTAAGGTTCTTACACCTTCATGAGCATAGAGTATAGCAATGGTGTAATGTTCTTACAACTTCATGAGCATAGAGTGTAGCAATGGTGTAAAATTCCTACACCTTCATGAGCATAGAGTGTAGCAATGGTGTAAGGTTCTTACACCTTCATGAGCATAGAGTGTAGCAACGGTGTAAGGTTCTTACACCTTCATGAGCATAGAGTGTAGCAACGGTGTAAGGGTCTTACACCTTCATGAGCATATAGTTATTCAATGGTGTAAAGTTCTTACACATTTTTGGCGTATACTTTAGCAATGGTGTAAAGTTCTTACACCCTCATAAGCATATAGTTATGCCATGGTGTAAAGTTCTTACACCTACATGAGCATAGAGTGTAGCAATGGTGTAAGGTTCTTACACCGTCATGAGCATAGAGTGTAGCAATGGTGTAAGGGTCTTACACCTTCATGAGCATAGAGTGTAGCAATGGTATAAGATTCTTACACCTTCATGAGCATAGAGTGTAGCAATGGTATAAGATTCTTACACCTTCATGAGCATAGAGTGTAGCAATGGTGTAAGATTCTTACACCTTCATGAGCATAGAGTGTAGCAATGGTGTAAGATTCTTACACTTTCACGAGTGTTTAGTGTTTTCCTCTAGGTATTCTTATAACTTTACTCTAAAAAAAAGATCTAGTTGTTCTTCAAACTTCCCTCCCTCCCTCCTGTCAAGGCGACATCATGACGCTCCTCATGAGTCGGGAGACTCTCTCTGAAAAAATATCTCTACTAAGAACTGTTTTTTCTTGAAACTTTCCTCCCTCCTGTTCAGGCCACATGACACTCCTCATGAAACAAGAGACACTCACTGAAAAAAAATCTACTCAGAGTTTTCCTTTTAATACTCTAAACAAACATCTATTAAGAATTGTTTTTTTCTTGAAACTTCCCTCTCTTTCTCTCTCCCTCCTGTCCAGGTGACAGGATGATGCTCCTCATGAATCGGAAGACACTCTCAGAAAAGAGATCTACTTCTATTTTTCTTATAACTTTCAATACTCTACTAAGAACTGTTTTTCTTGAAACTTCCCTCCCTCTCTCTCTCCTGTCCAGGCGTCATGATGACGCTCCTCATGAATTGGTAGACGCTCTCAGAAAAGAGATCTACTTCTATTTTTCTTGTAACTTTCAATACTCTACTAAGAACTGTTTTCTTGAAACTTCCCTCCCTCTCTCTCTCCTGTCCAGGCGTCATGATGACGCTCCTCATGAATTGGTAGACGCTCTCAGAAAAGAGATCTACTTCTATTTTTCTTGTAACTTTTAATACTCTAAACAAACAGCTACTAAGAACTGTTTTTGTTAAAAAAAACTTTGCTCTCTCCTGTCCAGGTGACATGATGACGCTCGTCACGAGTTGAGAGACTCTCTGAAACGAGGTCTACATCTAGTCTGTCTTATAACTTTACTCTAAACAATCATCTACTAAGAACTGTTTTTCTATTTTTAATTTTGCTCTCTTCCTCTCAGGAGACATGATGACACTCCTCATGAAGAGAGAGACACTCTCCGAGGAGGTTACACTGTTCTACATCGCTGAAACCATCATGGCAATCAACTCCATCCATAAACTCAACTTCATCCATCGAGATATCAAGCCAGATAACCTCCTGCTTGACGCAAGGGTCAGTATGTGGGACCAGTCAGTTTATCATACTATCATTATTATCATTTTGTATGGTACTCTTGTCCACTACGCCGGGTTTTCATCCTGATCTATGCTGCTCTCCCACCGTTGGTTTATACAAAGGACAAACATCTTCCTTTTATTGCTTCTCTTTTTCAGGTGCATGTTAAGTTTTCATTTTTTTACTCGTACCAGGTTTTGACATGTCATGCATCTAACTTTTTTGATTGTGTTATTTTTCTTTCTTTCAGGGACATATAAAGCTGTCAGATTTTGGTCTATGTACGGGTCTAAAGAAGTCACATAGAACAGAGTTCTACAGGGATTTATCACAAGCCAGGCCAAGTGACTTTTGTAAGTAACTCCACTGTCCGCCCCCTCCCCCCTTAACCCCTGTCTCCTTGACTGTCATTCTCTATGCGATAATGAAGAGCTGTCGTTATGCAGATTAACAGTGTAAAGAACATCATCATTATGTAGGCAAGGCCTTTGTTATCGCCTTGTAATCTCATTCACAGTTATGTTCCAATGTTTTTTTTAAAGTAAATAAATCTCTATCTTTCTTTTTCTCTCTCTCTCTCTCTGTTACTCTCTTTTTCTCTCTCTCTCTCATTCTATATATTGGTGCTAGGTCAGACAATTACTCTGTTAAATTTTCCTATTGTTTTGAACAACTATTGATTGAAAGCTCCCTTTCTCCCACTCATGAATCTTTCTCTTCCTCTTTTAACCCTTCCATTGTCACCCGTTTTCTTCCTCTTTCATCTTCTCTTCTTCTTCTTCCTCCTCCTCCTCCTCCCCCCTCCTCCTCCTTCTCTTCCTCCTCCTCCTCCTCCTCCTCCTCCTCCTCCTCCACCTCCACCTCCACCTCCTCCTCCTCCTCCTCCTCCTCCTCCTCCTCCTCCTCCTCCTCCTCCTCTTCCCCCTCTTTCTCCTCCTCCTCCTCCTCCTCCTCCTCCTCCTCAATTCCTCAATTCCCTCCCCCCAACCTCCTTCCTCTGACATCATGATTGTATAAATCAGCAAACAATAATCACTGTGATCTGTCTGTCTGTTGTTTTTTGTCCTGCAGCTGCAAGTAAACCCATGGACTCCAAACGGTTAGCAGAGAGCTGGAAGAGAAACAGGAGAGCACTGGTAAGATAGAGAGGCCCTGTTGCATAAAACTTACCATTAATGATATCTCTACTATCACTGGTATCTCTGCCATAAATACTAGCTACCATGGTAACATTGCTTGACAGCCAATGAAATTCAAATTTTCCATAGAAATTGCCATTGGAAGCAAAGTTACAGCCAATGGTAAGTTTTATGCAACAGGGCCAAGAAGGCAATCATCCCAAATTAGTGAGGGATCAAAGTTTATATTGGGAGGCAGAATTCCCCCTCTCCAACCCCCTTCAATGTTTCCCACAATTATTCTTTAATGTGCAGAACTACATAATCAAGTCTTAAAGAAGATTCCTGCCTGAAATTATTGATTTTCAACCGTAATTACATGTATATGATTTACAATGATATTGGAAATTTTTGCAGACGTTTGCATTTATGATAATTATCATTTAGGATTATGATTATTGGTTATGATTAATGTATATTAAATTCAAGTGAAAAACTACTTATGCATACATGTACTTGTTGATCTCGTTACAGGCGACGTATGTGCATCTGTGGTATGGTAGTGTATACACCTGTATTATACAAATAAAGATCATAAAATATTTTCTTATATCCTTCATTGATATATTCTTTGTTCATTGATTGGACCCTTACCAAGAACCATGTAATAAGTGTCCATACTCTAAGCTCTAAATGCTCGTTATAGATATGGAGGAGCCCGATGCATTTGTTTTTGATTTCCTGCGACTTGAGCAAACCGACAAAAATTCAAATTGCGCCTCGCCCGCAACATAGCGGGAGTTCCCCGAGCGCGCCCAGTGAGATCAGCTAAAACGCAAAAGAGCAGATTTTGTGTGATGCGCACTGAAAAAGGTCGAGGCATGGTAAGGAACAGAAATGCACAATAAAAGATGGAATGGAACAAATATTTAATATCATGTGACCTACTTGTATTATCCTCCAATCAAACAACAAGGACCTAATAAGGTGTTGTATGATGTTGAATATTTATTTTATTTCACATTTTACAAGACACCTTACATGAGAGCCCGCTCTGCGTACACGCATCATATTCGCTTCTAATAAGGTGTTGTATGATGTTGAATATTTATTTTCCACCCAGGCGTATTCAACCGTTGGCACCCCTGACTACATCGCGCCTGAGGTCTTCTTACAGACGGGTTACTCACATGTATGTGACTGGTGGTCGCTAGGCGTGGTCATGTACGAGATGCTGATTGGCTACCCACCGTTCTGCTCGGAGACGCCTCAGGAAACCTACAGGAAGGTCATGCACTGGAGAGAGACTCTGCAGTTTCCTGTTGAGATTCCCATATCCAACGAAGCAAAGAACCTCGTACAAAGGTTCGTGTCTGATGTGATACATTAATTTATCAATTTCCACTCGTCAAAAACATACAAAATCTGAACGCATCTCTCTCTCTCTCTCTCTCTCTCTCGTGCCATATCTAGTGACCTTGGCGACCATGAAATGCCAGGCTTTCCTTTCCATTGCCCGTCTAAGAAGCTCAATCTTCTTCAACCTAGTCCATGTTGCAATGCTCTGCAGAAGCCGTACTCTTTGGCGCCCTCGATCTCTCTTTCCTGCTATCTTTCCAGTTAGAGACAAACACTCCAAACTTCCCTTTCTCACACAGTGGCCTAAAAAGTCCAGCTTCTGTTTCCTAATTGTTTTTAGTAAAAAACATTGTCTGCCTGCCCTCTCTAAAACCGCTGTGTTTGATGTGTGGCTTGACCATGGGATCCCATATGTCTGAGGAACCACATAGACAATCATAAGCTGACATGGTGGCGGAGACATTAAGAAAGCTTAAGGAGGTTGTGAGAAAATGACACCGTTTATGAAAAACAATGAACATGACATTATAAGAAAAAAGTAAGAAAAAAAAACGACATTGAAAAAAAGGGGAGTGAGGAGAAGAATGTATGCAGGTAAAATTGAATTGGAGATGAAAATGTCGCACAGATGTTGTACTACTCGTTTTATTCAAATTCAAAGTTCAAATTTAAATTCAAATTCAAATAAATTAAAATTAAAATTAAAAAAACAACAAATAAAAATTCAAATAAAAAAAAAATAAACAAGAAATAAAAAAAATCGTATTCAAATTTAAATTCAAATTCAAATTCACATTAAAATTAAGAAAAGTGTAAATTTAAATTAATTTAATTTCAAATTCAAATCCAAATCTCCCTGGCAGGTTTTGCTGTGAGTCTGACCGGCGGATAGGTCGTAACGGTGTGGAGGAGATCAAGTCGCACCCGTTCTTCCATGGCGTTGACTGGGAGCACATCAGAGAGAGACCAGCCGCCATCCCAACCAACGTCAAGAGCTTCGAGGACACCTCCAACTTTGACGAGTTCCCTGAGATCGAACTCAAACCAAGTAAGTGTCCCCTGCTGGGAAAATATTGACTTGTTGAGTCGCGAGAGATCCTAGAAGTTGGGATACGGAGAGGTGAATTATTAGGAAGAAGATTTTTTACAGGAGTTCTTGTGTCATTTGTGGAGTCTGTTTGTGTTAGAGACCCCCAACTTTGATGAGTTCCCTGAGATCGAACTCAAACCAAGTAAGTGTCTTCCGCTGGGAAAAATTAACTTGAGTCGCGAGAGATCCTAGAAGTTATGATACGAAGAGGTGAATTATTAGGAAGAGGATTTTTTACAGGAGTTCTTGTGTCATTTGCGGAGTCTGTTTGTGTTAGAGACCCCCATTTTTGATGAGTTCCGAGAAATCAAACTCAATCAAAGTGGATGGATAGATGGATGGATGGATGGATGGGTGGAACGAACAAGCAAGGGTAAAAGTGAAATAATGAAAGTAATAATTCAGTCTTTTGAATAAAGTTATATTTGATTGATTAATTGAGGGGATGTATGAATGAATGAATGAATGAATGAATGAATGAATGAATGAATGAATGAATGAATGAATGAGTGAGTACGTGAGTGAGTGAATGAATGAATGAATGAATGAATGAATGAATGAAAGAATGAATGAATGAATGAATGAATATATGAATGAATGAATGAAATAAAGGACAAACAAACAATTGCGAACTCGCAAATTAATAAACAAAGTGCCAAGTTAATTTTCTTTTCTTTCGCTCCTTAGTAACTCCGCCACAAGCCACGGGTGAGCATATGAAAGACTGGGTCTTCATCAACTACACTTTCAAGAGGTTCGAGGGGTTAACACAACGAGGCCTGGGCCAAAGGCAATCTGCTCATAGCATCCGGTGAAACGAGGTCGCCATGGCAACACGACATCCACAAACTTATATTATACCAGATAGACCATCTTGTAACTAGATGTTATGATGAAATATGTGTTGGTTTTAAACCATGTCATACATTATGGTTTAAAAACATAGGTCATGAAGTTATATCAGTATGATTTCTGAAAGTGTGTTTAATATGTGGGGTTACCTTAGCAATATAACGTTGCCCTGGAAATGTCCTGTATCCGCGGCCCCCTACATGTATGCCTCGGTCTTGATGTGCAGGAACTTGTTGAGCGTTCTGGTTGAGATGTGGTAGAGTTACTAACTAAATAATTATCCTCATTGTAAAGTCTGAAATTATATCCCTGTCTTGGTAAAAAAATAATTATGATTTTCACTCTGTCTTCATTCTGGGCCCTGTATCACAAAGAATGAGTTGTGATAGATAGCAATGTTACAATAAATTTCAAGTAAAGTAAGCTGGTAAATGCCGAGTTTTCATGACGTTTGTAAAAGGGCTCCCCTGTCTTTGAACGAGACTCTCGGTTTTAGACTGAAGAGGAAGATGAAGGAGGATACCTGAGGGGTGTTTCACCAAGCTGTTCGTAACTTACAAATGACTTTACGAGCGACTGATGATCCCTTCTTGTGCTAAATGCGTTACCACACTTTGTTCATTGAGAATCTGATTTAGCACAAGAAGGGATCACCAGTCATTCGTAAAGTCATTCGTAACTTACGAACAGCTTGGTGAAACACCCCCTTGTACTCTATAGCAGCTGATGGTATCAGCTCTTGTTATGAAAGGTACATTCATTCAATAACTTAGAAAAAGAATCTATCCATATTCTTAAGAAGGTTTCTGTAGTATTCTAATGCTTTAGAGATCTAAATGATTTTAGTTACCATAAAAAAGATCTTAATTCACATTCACATTTCGAAGACGGATATAGGAAGAGGTAAAAGTGTTTGTTGATTTTGTGTTCCCATGTATAACATCAGGTTAGATCGTTGACCAGTACAAACAGAGATTTAAAAACTTTCTAATCATTATAACAGTAATATGTAAAAGTACAAGTGGAAATATTTAAAGATATATTAGTAGCAAAAAGCAATAATAGGAACCTAAGTATATAAGAAGAAACTTAATGTGAATATGTGGCATAAGAGGTTTAGTGCGGTTTCAAGTGCGATGATAGAATGCTGACAAATTTCTTTGTAAAATAATATTACAAAAACAGCATTAGACTCCTCGGTTGATTTAGTGTACTTCCAAATCCTCATTAGTTTATAATACACTACATTTGAAGCTTTCATACAACGGCGGATATCACATCTTTGTTTTGCCGTTTCTACTTCATGTGGATAGCAATAAGGAATGCTCCAATGAGCAGAAAATTTGATGGATATTTCACAGTTTTTGTTTTAGGTTTGTGAAAAGTAAATACCATCTCTAGACAAACTTATTCATTATCTTTGGGTAAGAAATGTTAACGGTTAATATAAATCTCATTTTAGGGGTAGAGATCAATGTCAGAAGTCTTGATATATTTCCAGCCATATATTAAGAACAAGCAATATGAATGTTATAAGGGCAATGTTCGTCTATGTGCAGGCATGAATACAAGTCCGCTGCTTACTTTCAATAACTAGGAACACGGTTTATTTAACATAGAGCTATTTTTGCGAACTGGGACAATTCTGACCATTTCGCTGGCACTTTATTTTGCTAGCGAGCAACCGATCCTCCGCAGGCTCAACACACAGGCCTACCGGTACAAAGGATACAACACGAGTTGGACAAATTAAGAGGCAAGATTCTAGTATACTAACAAGAGATGGGCCTAGCTAGCAATGATCGTGGTTTTCACGAATTAGAGCGCATAAATATATCGACCATCTTGTTGTGGCGCATTTTTCCTAACCTTTCACAAAGCATATACACGCAACACCGGAAAAAGTTCAATTTCAACATGTGCATAAAATAAAACCCAATGAAATATACCACATTTTTTTCTTTTTTCCCCACTGAAATTCATTTTTCATCTTAAAATTCACCTTGTTATTAGAGCAGTATCCCCCCCCCCCCTTTAAACATGTTTACTTTCGGTTGATGATATAGATGAGAAACTTATTGTCCTTTTTATGTATGTTATTTATCCTTTATCCCCTACTCAAATATTGAATGGTAATAACGTAGGCTGACTTTATCCATTGTATTGCGTCGTTTTTTTTTCTCTCTTCCTAAATGTACATAAAATCGTTCTGCTCTTAGTTATATTGTGTTGAGTGCCTTGTGTACATATTCACGTCACGTTGTACCCGCTGGACCTGTTGCACAAAGTTACAGTCGGTCGTAACGGTTTTAAGCTTCTCAACCAAGTTGCTGAGTTTGAGTCGCATACTTTACTCGCTTGCTTTCCAAGGAAGGTGTGTAGGTATGTATGTATGTATGTATGTATGTATGTATGTCTCATTGACATTCTTGTTCTGTAATTGAGGATGAAACCTTAATTCCAGGTCAATGTTTGTTGCAAGCGAGGAACTTTATCATACAACTGGGTTATCAACATTAATGTTGCCTTTTCCTTAGCCGTTTTTTTTCTCATGTTTTCGCATATACGTTTAGTGAGTTCACTCGATAGAACAAATACCATCCTTTGCAAACTCACAGTTTTAACTTTAACTTTATGAAATTGGAGTGAGAACGAGTATAGAATACCTGTAACTAGTAATGGTGTGTGTTACCTGTTAGCTTGTGAAAAACCTTTGATTTGGTCTGGAAATGAAGACTATGTGTCTTATTCCTCTCATACCTCAGACAGAAGTCTATGAAGTAAGGAAAGAGAACTAGTCTCATTTCAGAACCTACAAGGCGTTTTCCTGAGCAGCAATGAATCAAAATAAAATCAAGAAAAAAATCCTCAAGGCCTTTGGAAGAGTCGGGAGAATTGTTATGAGGCAGTTTGTAGTAACCATGGCAACTGAAGTGGACTGAGTCACATTTGTACAGCTCTTGTAATGACTAGAGCAGCAGTTTGCCTAGCATATCGCCAGCTTTGGTAGGACAGTTTGTAGAAGTTCTGGCTTTTTATCAGCTGTATTTCATTGAAAACATAATGGTCCTTGTTACTGTAAGCGCCCGATTTCAAACTGACATTCAGTTGGGCCTGAGATCAACGTCACAGCTGATTGCAATCATTTGCAGTCAGACTGCAGTCAATGTATGGAGCTGATTGCATTTGATTGCAATCAGCTGTGACGTTGATCTCAGGCTCTACTGTTAGTTATCAACATATTAATGATTTCTCATGCTTGGCTACTGGAGTGCATTAAGTCTTTTCTCATCGATTTAAATTTGAGGATGGCCGGGTTGGAATTCCCCCGAAGTCCGCTAGCTCTTCACAAACATTAAAGGGATAGTTTGCCCTGAAATTATTTTGGTTTCAATAAAAGGAGACACATGAAAGAAACATATTAGTCAAGGTTTGACGAAAATTGGTCAAAGGAAAAGAGAGTTATTTGATTTTGTGACGTTTTCCCGTATGTTGTGTACTACTTTTTCCATAAATTGCCATGTTCTTTGATGAAGGAATACCTGCTTTTCATAGCAATGTGTAAAAACATGAGTCTAATGATATATCAAACGCACAGGTGAAATGGTAAATATCCTTTTGAGAAAATTAACATTTTCCAAACAAATTGTACACAACATATGGGAGAGCACCTCACACGTGATGTCACAAAATGAAATTTTTTAAAAGATTGTAACTTTCTTATCTTTTCTTTTAGTCAAACCTTCACTCATATGTTTCTTTCATGTGTCTCCTTTTTATTGAAACCAAAATGATATCAGGGTGAAGTGTCCCATTAACTCTTGGTGTGCCACGGGTGCATTTTGTCTCCAATAATGCATACAAAGCCCATTGAGAAGCACTTTATCTGACACAGGAACAGTTGAAGGCTTTCACGCGTCGATTCTGTGGGGAGACGTCACTATTTAGCTGCTATGCTTACTTGCCAACTTCACGCACGTTTGCAGCACACAGCGAAATGGCTAGCCACGATCAGGGCCGAAGGTTTAGCTTCGGTAAGGATCGTGCATTCTAACCAGGCGGGTTAATGAGTTAGTGCCCGAGAAACAATACACATAGGTAAGTGTGCGTTTTACACGGAACACACGGCGTACGCAATATGGCAGCGCGCTAGGGATATATCCTGCCTACGACGCGTGAAAGCCTTTATCACAGAGAGAAATCTGTGAGAGTGATTGTGAAGCATCTACAAGAGCATCATCATAGTTTGGCTTTTTGCCTTGTGCTAGGAGTGTTGTAATTTGTTTGAGTCCGGTTTCTTGAAACTTAAAGACTTATATAGCTAAATTGGACAGGTGTTTATAAAATTCAGGGTTCCATATTATCCCCTTCCTGACTTCTGTGATCATTACTCCCTTCTCTGTCTTTGTAAACATAGAAATCACCCCATCCATCTGTATAGATATACATATACATTGTATTTATATATCTTCCTATATCTCTTTTTTCATTCTACATGCCATATATGATCTGTACTCTCCAATTTATATCTCTCTCTCTATATATATATATACATGTGTGTATATATATATATCTCTACACTGTATCTGTTACTTTTTATTTCTGTCTGTATCTCTCCTTTCCATATATATCCATTGATTTTTCTATCTTTCTATCTTTCTTTCTAAAATAATCAATATATTCATATACTGCTCTTTCTATTCATTTATCTTTCTATTTATCTATCTATCTCTATTTATCTATCTATCTATCTATCTATCTATCTATCTATCTATCTATCTATCTATCTGGCTAGCTATCCATTTAGATGGAATGTTCATGTTTTCAGCTCTTTTCTCAGTTTTCATGTGCAATAGAAGTAGTTTTATGAGCTTCATCCTGGGTTTAATTTGATTCTAACTTTGTGACTGATTTCCTGTAATTTGATATTATCGTCTTGATATAACCTCCTGTTCCCCTGTTATCAAAGTATGAAAGAGTAAAGAGAGTAAAGAGAAACAAAGACCTTCTCCAGTCAATGGGCCTGGTAAGGATAGGATAGGTGATGAGAAAGAGCAGGCTGAGATGGTATGGTCATGTGGCTAGGAGAGAAGAGACCCACTGGCTCCAGAAAATACTAAATTTCACAGTTGCTGGGAGGAACACACATGGGAGACCTCGCAAGACATGGGAGGAAACAATCAAAGCAGACAGAAAAGTGTTGAACATTACCCACATTGACCCAAATGACAGGACAGTATGGAGGAGAGCCATCAAGGAAATGAACGGTCTAACCCCACAAAGTAGGAAAAACGGACTTAAAACGTTGTTGATGATGATCATGATGATGATGTTCACTGTATGTCTAGATGCAGAACATCTTTACCTTCTCAATAGCAAACAATGAAAGGCCCATGTCAGTTATAACACCGTTTATTACCTATGGGACTGCATGGGAGGGCTGAGTTAATTTCCTGATGTAGGTTATTCATTAACCAAGTAGAATCGTACATCGGAATACCAAAAATCTCTATGATTATACCATCTACTGTATAGATATGATCCTTTATTAACCATAATCTTCACTGTCGTAGATAAATATTTCAGCTATAATCACTTTCATAGATGGCTATGTCAACTGCAATAATCACTTTCATAAGTAAGGAGGTCTGTTTCATATAGGCCTATAATGAATTGCAACTTGTATTTGTCAACCAATCAGACACTTGTATTTGATTGATTTCAAACGTTTGCAAGATGTGTATAAGATATGACAGGGAGGGGGTGATTCATCTCAGCTCCAGTATCAAGCACAAGTCCCAAACTTATTGAGACTTCCTTGCAGCAAGATAAGCAATCGATTTCAAGAACTTGCAATCAATAACAAATTTGAAGAACAAGAGCAAGAGAGCACAATAATAATATCCCTCCCAGGGCCAAGTTGCATATAGGTTTTCAATAATTGCAACTTACCGTCAATGGTAACTACCATGGCAACAGCCAATGAGCTCTCATTATAGCATATCTTGCCATGGTAGTTACCATTGATGGTAAGTTACAATAATTGAAAATCTATCCAGGCAACGTGGCCCAGGTCCGACATTGCTTGGTTTTGAGTAAGAGGTGTGGTAGATGTACTTCCCATTGATTGCAAACTTTTTGCGATTGGGGCGTCGGGAAGGAAATAAAATAGTGGTGCCTGTGCGGATCCAGCCCATGAAGTGTAGACAGTTTAGAGGTATCGATCAGAGATGGTATTATGGAAGAAACGTCGGTCAAATCTGTCTCAGCGATTTGACTCAGTTGGTATTCTGGTATTGTGCCAATAGGCCAATCACAGTCATGGGTCCTGTTGCATATAACTTACCATTAATGGTAACTCTGTCATCAATGGTAAGTACCATAGTAACGTTGCTCAACAGCCAATCAAATGCAAGTTTTTTTTAAGAAGTTGCCATTGGTAGCAAAGTTACTATCAATGGTAAATTTTATGCAACAGGGCCCTGGAGTGAAGGGGACTTACCCGTAACTGAAGTGAAAACTTTTGTTTGTCAGAATGCCGCCCTCAGGATTCAATGCTGTGCTCTAGGAAAACAGTGATCCTTAGATAGCAGACTTTTACTTTGATTCCGGGATTTCAGACTTACATTTAATCTGTTTGGCTAGTTAGATAATTTAAAAAACCATATCTATTGAACTGTAAGAATATTGAGTGAATATTGCATACAGTGTGACGTTGATAATACCAAAGGTATCATCTTGAATCATATAGAATGTACATATTAATACATCAGTATTAAGAGCAATAATCCATAGCTAGGGAGCGTTTTTTCTTTTTATATACTGTCTGTTTCGAGTGATTTTGCAAGTGATTATGGTTTAAAGGTAGCCCGTCGCTTTTGCTGACCTAATTCTGAAAGTTCCCTGACTTTGTCATCATTTGAGAGAGAGTGGCTATATAACCTTTCCCTGGAATCGACAAAGCTTAATATTCGGTTTTGAGGAAATAATCTTCGATAATTGATTGCGCTTTCTTTTTTCATTCCACGAAAATAGTCAAATCTCAGTGAAAACTAGATATAATGAATGAAAATCTAACTAGTTTTCACTGAGATTTGACTATTTTCGTAATACGAAAAAAGAGAGCTCGATCAATTATCGAAGATTATTTTCTCAAAACCGAATATTAATTATTCGGTTTTAATCAGTTTACTAAATATATAATTTATTCTATGGGAGTTATAGTACCTCTGACCTTAATGTTTCACAGTTGGTATCCCAAAGATTTGTGCTAAATATATGCAAACTCCCATGAAGTTTGCAGATGTTTGTAAAAGGGACGGGCCGTCTTTAATATCCATGTGGGATAAAACATTGAGATCAAAGAACCCTGTCGTGTAAAGAGTTGCGATTGATCGGAATCGATCGCAAGTCCGATCGTCTATCTGTCATGTACAGAGTTACAGTTGATACCAATCGCAAATTTAGTTACGATCATTCATAAAGCTTTATAAGGTTGGGTCAAGGCTTTTAAAAATGATCACATTATCACTACTCTACTCCTCAAGTTGGCAACAACCACTTATTTTGCATGGTCCTCTTGTATCCTCTTTGCTTTAAAGGGATAGTTCACTCTGAAGATAAGTTGGTTCCAATAAAAGCAGAAACATAAGAGAAACCTATTAATGAAGGTTTTTTTACGAAAAGCTGCCAACGGATAAGAAAGTTATGATCTTTTGAAATGTCAATTTTTTGATGTCATGTGTGAGGTGCTCTCCCATATGTTGTGTACAAAATCATTCGAAAAATTGCTGTTTTTCTGTTTTTGACAATGGAATGATTTCTTTTCGTACAGGTATGTGTGTAAAAATGGATTTCTAATGATGAATCAAATGCACAAGTAAAAGGATGCATATCTTTTGGAGAAAATGCACATTTTCAAAAAAAATTGTACACAACATAAGGGAGATCACCTCGCACGTGTTGTCACAAAATCAAAACTTTAAAAGATCATAACTTTCCTATCCTTTGACTGATTTTCATCAGACCTTCACATATACATTTCTTTCATGTATCTGCTTTTTTTTAAACCAAAATAATTTCTGGGTGAACTATCCCTTCAATTATAGAATAGGTTTAAGAATTCTACAATTTGATTGGCCAAGAGCTACTCATGTACCATTTCTCATTCTTACTGAACATAAGACTATATCATCAATGTCAAACGATAGCCATCAATAGCAATCTTACAAGTTCCAACCCATTTAATTCTAGCAGTTAACGTGTTCCAAGTGTGGCCTGCTAATCAGTGATGTTCTTAAAAAGCAACAGAAAAATTATATATGCCATTCGGTGGCATCTAAGATCAACTTCTCCGCCAGTGAATGTAATAAATGTGTTCAAACGCACAAGAGGTAGCTGCGTTTGACTGCGAGCGATTGCAGTCAGTGAATTGCAATCATTATGTACAAACACACACCTAACTGTATTTGATTGCAAGTGATTTTATGCAGCTATTACAAGCAATGTGTGTGCAAATGCATGGGGCTAACTGCATTGATTGCAATCGGTGTGTACCGATACATGTAGCTGACTGCATTTGATTGCATGTGTACACAAACGCATGGAGCTGACTCTGAATGATTGCAATGATTCGCAGTCAGTAATAGATTGCAATCGCTGAGAAGTTGGTCTCAGGCTAGTCCATACCTACAACTATTCCTGTTGCTATTCATAGCCTGTGTGTATATAAAATGTTCATTTTTTCTCTGAAGAGGTAGATTTTATCGATAGTTTACAATATTCTGAGGTCGTTTCTCGCGTGACAGTGAGAACTACCGACAGAATCTTTGCTTTTTCTTGTACGAGTAAGAACTTGTAACCGATATTGAAGAAGCTTCCTGTTTGTGCGAGAAGGTCCGAGTGCTGTAGGGTTCCTGTGTACAGTATCATATCTAATATGACGAAGAAAAAAACACTTGTTATGAATGATTACAGCACTTCTGAGAGCTTTTTAACATTGTATCTTTGGAGAGCGTTGTCAAGATTATCCTAATATAGAAGATTATTCAGTGATTGTTAGGAGAGGCGAGTACTGGATTAAAGATATATTGCAATCAATTTGGAGATGTTTGTCGTGTTTGTTTTTCCTTGTGTCCAGTTTTATAGAGTACCGAAGAATGACGTCATTTGAGCATTATCGTGAAGACAGCTGGTCCTAAACGGTTTATTACCATTTGGTCCAACCCCAGTTGGTCAACTCACCAATTCGTTTACAACGAACCTCTTAAAAATACTGTTTTAGATTAAAACATTGGGTTAAGTTATCAACAACTCTAATCTACACCATAACCTCAACCGTTAACCCTAATCCAGACCTCCTACCTAACCCTAACCCAAACATATCAGCATGTGATGGTAGACAAAATGGTGAGTGGACCAACTGGGATTGGACCAAATGGCAAATCACCGTTCTGAACAATACGGGTAAAGCAAGCAGCGGTGATCACAGCATCGACTGTAATTGGGAATGACTGACACTAGCCTGATAGACAGTATCGGACTGCTAAACCTCTTACTGGAGTGAGTTTGTTTAGAACCAATTGTCTTGACAACGTGCTCATATGATGACACCACTTCGGTACTCTATATATGCAGGGTGGCTTCTTCAGTTAAAGGGAAAGTCGACCCTGAATTGGTTGAATTGGTTTGAATCCAATTAGATCAATGAAAGCAACATATCATATAACATATGAAACTCTGTCAAATGATGAAGTAATAACTTTTTTAAAGTGTTTTTTTGCAACGTCAAATTTGAGATGCTCTCCCAAATGGTATGTGCTGTCAAATATTAAAAATTCCCTTTTTCCTGTTTTTTGATGAAGGAATAAATCTGTTCCATATACATGTAGGTATGTGTGTAAAAACGTGTGAAATGATATATCAAATGCACATGTAAAATGGGGTAAATCCTTTTGTGAAAATGGAATATTCCACAAAAATTAGTATACAACTTATACATGTAGCAGTGTACCTCACAACTGATTTAATAAAATTAAGAATTTGAAAATTCAGAACTCTCTGATCCTTTGATGGATGTTTGAAAACAATCACTAATTAATTTCTTGCATATTTTCGATTTTTATTAAATCAACCAACTTCAGTGTGAACTTTCCTTCAATATGTAACTGCTATCACTAAAAATAAATACATCAACTGTATTATATGAACAATGAGAAAACAATGGAAAACATACCGCACTGAAGAGGTTTCAAACATTTTCGCGAGTTAACATTTTCGCGAATGACTCACAGCTTTTGCGCTATATACATGCGCTGCTCTGCTGACATGTACACATACAAATCAAACAGCACTTGCACGTTATCACGACGCTAGATCGTGCATTGCATTACTAAGCTAGCTAGCGCGTGGCCACATGCACCGCTCGTATCATATACAGTACCCCATGAGATTTACTACGCTCTGTACGCACGCAGCAGTGTGAGGTGCATGTGCTTGGTGATCACGATTATGCAGCAATATTTTCGCACGTTGTTAAATTGTTAAATTTGCGACCCTACAGCGATTCGCGACATTCTCAAAAAATAAAACCCTCGCGAAAATATCAGCCCATACAGTACTTGCTCTTCACTTCTGGTACACATAAACACAGATGAGGCTCGATATTTTTTTATGCATATTTACATGTTTAATACTTGAATATGAAAACAATAACAATATGCTGTCATTTTCATAATTGTAACATTTTCTGTCCACACATATTTCACAATACTAATATCTTTCAACATTGTTTCAAAAATACTTGTACAATAAAAAAAAAAAAAGGAGCCTGTGTGCAGGCACACATACCTATATCTGTCTGAGTCTGAAAACAGACTATGCGGTTTCGGATGTTACACTAACAAACAGGTCTTCATCGTAGTCTTTGTGTTCAGGCATAAATGTGTCCATACAATAGATCACTTCACATATTGATCTAGATTTGTTAAGTATACTGTACTGGGAAGACAAAAAGCCTTCAAAAGGGTTATCGTGAGCAATCTTCTAACCAATGGTCTTATATTCCTGTATTGTCCATTTTAGAAACCTGATGAAAGTGATTTGTCCTCAAATGATCCAAATTTCTAATAAGATTTATATTTGAGTCATTACACAAACAGCTTTTAAAGGGCATATACTGTACTGGGAAGGCAAAAAATCCTTCAAAATGTAATTGTTAGCAATGTTCTTGCCAATGGTCTTAAATTTATGTATTGTCTATTTTAGATGCTTGCTGAAAATTATTTGCCCTCAAATGATCCACATATGGAGTAATTAATGATTAATGATTAAATACTCAAAATGTTCGGCCCGAACATTTTGAGGATTTGTGATTTAATCACTCATTACTCCAAATGTACATCATTTGAGGGAAAATAACTTTCAGCAAGCTTCTAAAATAGATAATACATGAATTTAAGACCATTGGCAAGAAGATTGCTAACAATTACATTTTGAAGGCTTTTTTGCCTTCCCAGTACAGTATATGTCCTTTAACATGCACATGTAGTATGCTAGTCATATCTGTCCGATCCCAGATATTCCTCAAAAGGTGATACAATTATTACGGTATTTAATATGTATCTTCATGTTTCTGCTTTTATTGAAACCAACTTAATTTCAGGATGGACTGTGTCTTCAAACAAAGTTGTGGCCATCTAAAACAAGCCTGTTCACCATTTCAATTCCTTTTGGGACAAATGGACTCCTTCAAAAATGGAGAATGAGCATAGGAGTTGCTTGAGTGCACAATTTCAGCACACATGCTGATGATGCAATCACATGAATTGAAAGTTACTAGCATAGTCAACATTTGCCATGGAGTCATATGACAAACTTTCATCTTTACTAAAGAAAGTAAACACATGTGATGCTGGCTGTACATCTACTAAACACATGATTCTGAAATAAAAAGTACAAACATTTCATCTCCCCTTCAAGCATCAACTCTTAGGATTTGCCAAAAGCATGTTTGAAATTTTTGTGTAAAACGCATTCATGACTAAGGCCTTTGTAGAGCCAAAATGGGTATAAGTTTGGCTTTCAAATTGGCAAAACTATCATAAAATATCAGATTTTATCATTGAATGGAACGTACAATCCATTGTAAAGTATGCATTCAGATAATGACAGAATACACATGTACATGCAGAGTAACACTTCTGCTAAAATGAAGAGCAAAAGTCTCATATAACAATTTTGAGCATTTATTGACACGTGATGATTTCAATGTATTTCACTTTGATAAATCATTACACAGCAATATATGCTCTTTAATTTGATGTAGCTTTTATCATATTTTTATACTTGATATCAAAAGATCTCGCCCCAAACCAGATATTTGTGATTGGTCACAATAAGGTTAAAGCAGAGTTTAAGATGTTGACAGTAAATTGCAAAGTCACATCAACCAAGCACAGAGCCGTGATATTATACTTTGATATTCTTGAAGGAGCGATTGAGTTCTTGCTATGAAAACACACGGCGTCCATTGGGCTGATTGCCCCCTCCCACTACAGTATATGACAGAAGAATTTTTGGTTACAGTTCGATATTCCGAACGTTCGTTATTCCGAAGGTTCATAATTCTGAAACACGTAAATTGCCTATACCTCGATGCTCGTTAGTCCGAAAACAAAAAAGGGTTCGTTAATCCGAGCATTTGTCGCGTAACGTTCTGAATAACGGACCTTCGGAATAACGAGTGCTTCCCGAATTTTCCACACCATTTCACATACATGATAGGACATCCAATGCTTAAGCTTGTGATTTTTGTTCTTGCAAGATGACATAATTTTTGTGACAAATTTGTAAAATGTGCAAAGATTTGACCATAACAAATTCTTCAAGGCAATGACAGTGCTTGCTCTGATCTTGGCTTGACACCTGACAATGACATTTTACAAAATTATGACAAATTACATGCAAATGTCCTAAAAAATATTTCTTGATGTATTTACACTGTATAACAGTGTCTAAAAACACAGTTTTAAATCAGTTTTAAATGTGCTCTGAATATTGCAAAACCAAGTACTAAATTTATCTTTTTCACTCATTTCCTTATCCTTACTAGTGGGTGTATGCCTAAAATTTCCTTGTAAAAATAAATTTATTTTGTAACTTATCATGTAAGCTTATCTTAAACCTTGAGTTACGTGTGTAGGAAAGAAGAAGAAAACAAACAACTCAGGACGGAAAGATTAAAGGGATAGTTCACCCTGAAATTTTGTGACATCATATGCGAAATGCTCTCCCATATGTTGAATAAAAAATAATTCCATAAACTGCTTTTTTTCTTTTTTTTTTCTTTTTGACAACAGAATGATTTTTTTCCATACAGGAACATGTATGAGTGTAAAAACGTACTTCATGTGTCTCCTTTTATTGAAACCAAAATAACTTCAGGATGAACTATCCCTTTAACTGATATAGTCCAGCTGTCATTGCTGCACAATGTAATGCCCACAAATCTTATACAGCAGCAGCAGTTTGTCTGAAGAAATAGCTCCTTGCACTGGGAGAAAAGGGACCCATCGTATAAAGAGTTACGATTGGTCTGAGTGAATTACAAGCCCAATGCCCCATCTCCTATGTATAAAGTTATGATTGGCAATGGTAAGTCCACATTGCTGCTCTCCAACCAGGGCCCGTTGCATAAACTTACCATTAATGGTCACTCTGCCATCAGTGGAAACTACCAAGGTAACATCACTTGACACCCAGTGAAATTTAAGGTTTCCATAGAACCGGCCATTGGCAGCAAAGTTACCATCAATGATAAGTTTTATGCAACAGGGCCCAGGTGTATAATTGGGTGCCTGGTAGGAATGGAGTGAGTACGCCTTAGCAGCTGCCATGATGCTAAATGATTCCTTACGATTGGACAGGTGTCATAAAGACTTACAACCATCCCATGACCAGGGTAATAATATTGTGAAGTGCTTTGAGATGATACCGCTTCATATAAGGTGCTACATAAAAACTGTGTTATTATTATCCACTCCTAATACAATTTTGCTCTAAAATGGCCCTTGTCGTCATGGAGTTCAGGAAGCGAAGAGCTCCTTTTGGATGTCATTTTCCATGATTTTGAATTTTGCATCCGATGACCCGGGGGGATTAACAATGTAAAGCCCTTAGAGATAATACCGTTCCATATAAGGCGCTATATAAAAGCTGTGTGTTGTTATTATCAACTCTTTGCATGCTGCTTGTCAACTTCTTGACGAATAATACACATAACTCCCATTGAGCACCATTATGTTAAGGTAAGTCAAGTTGCAATCAATCAAATTTCTTTATGAGACAGGGCCCAGATTTGGTAACGCTTTATTCTTAAGAAAATGTTAAAAGGCAGATTTGATGAACATGAAAATTCAGAATGTGTCTACACTTCTACATTCATCATGTTTGAAATAATGACATGAGTTAAGTTACGCTGAAAATAAATTACATGTAAAACAGGTAAATGATGAAAATGACGGAAGTTTCATTAAAAAACGTGACACCCTCAGGCAACCCTCCACATGAAGACAGGCAACTCGATAAACTTGGATGACGGCGGCTGACCAATCACTGAGTCGTACTCTCATTCTTCTCTGTGATTGGTCAGGGTGGAGCGTTTGATTTCCGTTTCAAGCGTTCCCTCCAGTTTCCTGAGATCTCTTCAAAGTTGGCGTTGTATTTTGCTTTTCCCCTGAGAGCGAACGAGAACAAGAACGAGAAAAGGGACACACGTCAAACGTATGATTACCGGCAGTGCAACCTTTTTCAAAAGACCAAACATGTCAGCCCCAATTCACATAGGAGAGTGAGATTAAGACCACAGTTTAAGCAAATTTTGTTGCATAAAAGGAAAAGAGTTCACCAGATTTATCGTGTACACTTAAAAAAGCTTTAATAATGAACACAAAAGTTTTGCGTAGGGTGCTAAAATTTACGCCACTAGGCCCATTTACACTGGCCAGCAAAAATTTTAAGATCGCGTTTTTGGGGGGCAAGTGTAACTAGCGAGACATAAAATAACGATTTTAAAAAACATGATCTTAGTGAGTGTAATTGGGCTACTTACTATGGTTTATTCAACGATGAGTTAGATTGATTTGATTCAACTGAAATTCCTTTGTGAATTTGAGCAAAACTTTGTCACAACATTAGTAGAGATGCCAAGATTTGCCTTCTAAGATTTGTCGTTCACAGAATAACAAGGAGAGGACCAACTGAGAATTGATACTGGATTGAGGAGTATAGAGCACATAACGATCATGAAACACAGAGTAGCATGGAAGAAACAAGTCACTGATGTCCAAGTAAACTGAAATAAGTCTCTTATTTGAGTCTAATTTCTCTTTAGGATGAAGGTTGGCACATCTGTTGTTTTATGTAAAAACGCAATTTGATTATTAATTTTCTTTCTTTTTATATTAAATTACTACCCCCTTTTTTTTGGGGGGGGGGGGGGGGGAGGGTGGTTGAGGTAGAGAGAGACGACACCTAAAGTTTGCTCACTCACTCTCTCTCTCAAATATTACTCACAAGGTTAGCTGCTGTTTCTCCTGGATTCTGACACCCAAGTCCTCCTCTTTCCCTCCTTCCCCCCTGTCTCTCTCTCTCCTCACCCCTCTTCCCTTCTCTCCCCTTCCCCCTCTCTCCTCTCTCTCTCTCTCTCTCTCTCTCTCTCTCTCCTCTCCTCTCTTTCCCTCTCCCCCCTCGCTCTCTTCTCTCTCTGTCTCTCTCTGTCTCTCTCTCCCCTCTCTCTCTTTTCTCTCTCTTTCCCTCTCTCTCTCTCTCTCTCTCTCTCTCTCTCTCCTCTCCTCTCTTTCCCTCTCCCCCCTCGCTCTCTTCTCTCTCTCTCTCTCTCTCTCTCTCTCTCCTCACCCCTCTTCCCTTCTCTCCCCTTCCCCCTCTCTCCTCTCTCTCTCTCTCTCTCTCTCTCTCTCCTCTCCTCTCTTTCCCTCTCCCCCCTCGCTCTCTTCTCTCTCTGTCTCTCTCTGTCTCTCTCTCCCCTCTCTCTCTTTTCTCTCTCTTTCCCTCTCTCTCTCTCTCTCTCTCTCTCTCTCTCTCTCCTCTCCTCTCTTTCCCTCTCCCCCCTCGCTCTCTTCTCTCTCTGTCTCTCTCTGTCTCTCTCTCCCCTCTCTCTCTTTTCTCTCTTTCCCTCTCTCCCCCTCTCTCTCTCCTCTCTCTCTCCTCTCTCTCTCTCTTTCCCTCTCTCCTCCCTCTCTCTCTCTCTCTCTCTCTCCCTCTCTCCTCCCCCCTCACTCTCTCCTCTCTCTCTCTCTCTTTCCCTCTCTCACAAAGATTACTCACAAGGTAAGTTGCTGTTTCTTCCATTCTGAGATAATCTTCTGGTTCCTGACGCTCATGTCTTCCTCCTCGCTTTCTTCGCTCTCCTCCATCTCCTTCTCCTGCTCTTCCTTGATCTTACTCCAGCGGGAGACCAGCGAGTGAGGCAGTTTGCTCTTCACCATCTTGGGCTGCGGGAGGAAACAAAAGGAGATGGTGCACATTAATCCAAGTGAAAAACTAGAGCAATTCTAGCAGTCGATAAATTTGCCTCCACCTCTTTGCGAGCTCTATTTAGATTTATTCTCAGAAAAATTTGAGCAATTTTTCACAAAGTTCATTGACCTTTGACCTCAATCAGAAATGACCCCTATTTTACACACTTCATTGGTTTCATGCAATACACACATGTACCAAGTTTGAAGCAAATCTGGTTAACGGTTCTCGAGATATTGCCTAAACGGATTCGGGAACGACGTATGGACGGACACCCCGAAAACATAATACCTCCAGCCACTTCGTGGCAGAGGCATAATCACCTCATTTCTTTCTCTCTCCCTCTTTATTCACATATCTAATGTTGACTTTGATTAGCAAAATATATGTTTTTTTCTTCAGTGTCATACTAACCTCTTTCTCCTTCTTCTTCTTCTTGGTCTTGGTTTTGGTGGGCGGGGCAGCCGGTTGATGGGGCCGTGGGGGCGCCGAGATACCGGTAGGAGGTGCCGACAGTACCGGGGCAGCAGCGATGGTAGCGGCACCTTGTCATCAAAAGTGAGAATGGAGAAGGTTTAATTAATAGACCAGAAATGGCCTGGAGGGTAGTAGCGGCACCTTGTCATCAAAGGTGAGAATGGAGAAGGTTTAATTAATAGACCAGACATGGCCTGGAGGTAAAGTCACTGCCTAATAAGCAATAGGTTGCAGGTTCAATTCAAATATCCAATTTAACTTCAATTCAAATTGAATTCACATTCCAATTCACTTTCAATGCATTTCAATTCACTTTCAATTCATTCCAGTTCACTTTCAATTCATATCAAATTCAATTTCAAATCAATTTTCAATTAAATTGATTCAATTTCAAATCAATTTTCAATTAAATTTCAACTCACTTTCAATTCACATTCCAATTCACTTTCAATGCATTTCAATTCACTTTCAATTCACATTCCAATTCACTTTCAATGCATTTCAATTCACTTTCAATTCACTTTCAATTCACTTTCAATTCATTCCAGTTCACTTTCAATTCATATTAAATCCAATTTCAAATCAATTTCCAATTAAATTTCAACTCACTTTCAATTCACATTCCAATTCAATTTCAATTCAATTTGATTATATTTCAATTTAAATTCCATTACATTTCAATTTCAATTCCATAACATTTCAATTTCAATTCGCATTTGAATTACCTGTAGTCACAGCAGGTGTGGAGTACAGCACCTGGGGTTTGCCTATGATGGCAGTGGAGGAGCCAGTGGTGTCGTTTGGCGGGGGTGGGGGAGGCGGCTGGGCGGGGTGGGTGAGGGCAGAGAGGAACGGTGGAGGGGTGAGAGGGCGGGAGGGGTCGGTGTCGTCTGGTGGTGGTGCGGGGGGCGTTGAGGGTGGGGGAGGGCTAGGGGGGAGGGGAGGGGGTGGGGGTTCCTCACCGGGTGGTGGTGGTGGGGGTGGGCCTTCGGGGAGAGGGGGCAGGGGGAGGGTGTCGTCTGGCATAGGGGGTGGGGGTGGCTGGCCAGGGGGGAGGTCTGACGGAAGCTCAATGTCTGATGGCTGGGGAGGAACAGGGCCTTCATCTGCACATGGAAAAAAAAAATCAGGAAAGTTTTAAGGCAGGCTTTCGCTCACTGAAATTTTTTTAGCAACATCATATGACCGTATCTTCCTCCACCTTTTCTCTTCTCTGCTAAATTTTGATTGATCAATCAGTCTCATTTCTACAGAGAGTACCAGAAAAAAACAATCTTGTAACATCTATTGTCTTGTCCTTTGAACAAGAACCCCTATTTAATGTTTTGACTAAATCCTCCATTTATTTAATTTCATATTCAGATCACTTCTCTGGACAAAATACAACACAATCCATACTAGTTGTCAGTTATTCCATTCATATTCAGGTTAAATTTCCATATAGCTTCCTTGAAAATGTTACACTAGTTGGCAGCACTGAATCTACAATCTCATGGACAGAGTCTGAAATGATATGAAATGATGATCATTTCAACCTGTCATCAGTAGTTGTAATACCTGAGCAAATACACAGATAAATGAATGACATCGCTGTGCATAAGACAATGTCGGACCATTATAGTTCTTATGTAAGTTGACTAGAACCAGAAACCTGCATCAGAATGAATAACAATGACGACACAACTTCGGTATTGACTCTCTGTAAAACATTCAATTTGGTGGATTTGCAATACAATGCGCCACCTATTGGTTACAGCGGAAAGGCTGAAATCCGCAATGCCTCATGGGAAATGGCTGACATGACAATATAAGGCCATCTGCTTAGCTCCTCTACCTGTTCATATAATCAGAGTGAACCATAACTTAAATACTTTTTGAGTTCCTCGACCCACATTCGCCGAAAGACGGGCAGTAAGACAGCTGGATCCACCATTTTAAAATGTGCGTACCATATCGGTGGCATATTTTGCTGCTAGGCACCTATCTGTATACAGTACTGGTGCTACGCTGCGACACAACCCTGAAGTTGGGAACTCCCCGTTCCGCTGTAACCAATAGGTGGCATACCACATTGTGAATCCACAAAGTTCTTTGGTAAAGATCGACCGTACCTGAACTATCACCCTCGTCCATCGACTCCTCCCCGCTGTTCTCTTCCTCCATCTTATCCTCCGCGCCGCGGTCTGCCGCGTTGCTAAAGGCGTAGCGCGTCTGTTCCCGCGTGAGCGTTGCCTCCGGTCCCTTGGACTCGACGGCCGCTTCGGCGAGAGGGTAGTCCCACTGCGATTCATTGGTGGCCAAGTTGGTGTAGTAGTACTGCTTGTGTGTCCTGTCCTTGCCAAATGAGGGCAGCAGAGTAGTTGGTTGTGGTCACATGAGGGCAGCAGAGGAGGTTGTAGCAGTCCACATGGTTGCAGCAGGTTGAAGGGGGAAGAGAGATGGAGATCGAGAGAGAGAGGGAGAGAGAGAGAGAGAGAAGAGAGGAGGGAGAGAAGAGAACAATACAAGGCTAGAATGAGAACCTGGAAATGTTGAAGTTTGTGGGACATTGTGATCAGGAAAGGGCGAGCGGGAGAAAATAACATTCATAGCCATTTATTACACAACCTGCACACAATGTAGGCCGATGGTGGAAAAAAAATAAATAACGCCACCGGCCACATCCCAGCAGAGGCATAAAGATCATATAAAAATACGGTGTTGAAAAAAAAAACAATCTCTGCCTCCAAGACAGAGTGAAAATCAACACGTTACAATTGGTTTGGAGGAACCTCCAAACAATCACATTGTCAGTAAAAATAACAACGCATGTCACACTTTCTGAAATGGTACGTGGAGAAGAATCAGAATAGTTATTCATTAATTTCTGCTATAAAATCCACCATATTTGTTAGGATTCTGTTTATCGTACATTCTTGAACCTCTACACATTGTACATATACAGTCAAACCTGTCTAAGCGGCCACCTGTGTATAGCAGCTAACCTGTCTAAATTGGCCACTAAATCAATTCCCACGGAGAGAGATCATGTGTTAAAGAACCTGTCTATAGCAGCCACCTGTCTATAGAGGCCACTTAAACAATTCCCCCAGAGAGATCAGCCACCTGTCTATAAAAGCCACAATTTTTGTTTCCCTTGGGTGGCCACTATAGACAGGTTTCACTGTACACAGATTGCAAGCAAAGAAGGATTTTCTTTTGCATAAATCCAAGTCCGCATAACAGCGACCTGTCTTGAAAACTTTGGCTGAAAACTTTTGTGTGTTTACAGATGAATGCATGTAAGACAGATAAGCCTGAGACGAGTTTCCCCGCGTTGATTGCAAGCCATTGCAGACCCATGCATTCAGCACACTGAATATATTACATGTTGCTAGCTGGACTAACCTCAGACAAGATTTGGAGCTACCATTGGAAAAGTATTGTTTGAAAGGCGCAAGTAAAATAGTCTATTGCATTAAAATGAGTCTGGTAGGAAACTAATCTCAGGTATATATATATATATATATTTTTAACAGTGACAACGTTTTGAAAATACTGACACTTTTTGACAAAATTTTGACATTAACTAGTATCTAGCTTTATGAGGCACAAACATAATACATAAAAAGCATGCTGTGTTAAATGTTACAACAACTTTTCACTGGTCCTCGATCAAGTGTGTTCAGCTTCTTTAGTAGTACACATTATTTTAAAGGGCATTAACTGTACTGGGAAGACAAAAAGGCCTTCAAAAGGTGATCGTGAGCAATCTTCTTGCCAATGGTCTTATGTTCATGTATTGTCCATTTTAGAAACTTGCTGAAAGTTATTTTCCCTTATGATCCACATTTGGAGTAATAAGTGATTAAATCACAAATCCTCAAATTGTTCGGGCCGAACATTTCGAGGATTTGTTAATCAATAAGTAATTACTCCAAATGTGGATCATATGAGGGAAAATAACTTTCAGCAAGTTTCTAAAATGGACAATACATGAACATAAGACCATTGGCAAGAAGATTGCTCATGATCACCTTTTGAAGGCCTTTTTCTCTTCCCAGTACAGTATACTCCCTTTAAGCATGTTACCAAAGTCTAGAAACTTTTACATTAGAGAGCAGCACAGTGGATAAAGTACCATCACGGGGTTTGAAACTGGGACCTCAAGATCTTCAGTCGCAGTTCACAACCATTACACCGTGACACTTTCACTTGTGTGATACAAGTGGAAGCATCGGTCCTCCTCCTTCTCTCGTTGTGTTTTACATCAGTTGACCTTTGATGCCATTTGGGTTTACAGCCTTGTTATAAGCATTGGTTTGTGAGATCTATGTTCATATTATTATGTATTACATTCCACATAATAAGAATGTTGCTATATGATTGGTCAAAAGTTGATCACGTGATGAGGCGTAGTTTTTCCTATCAGATCACCTGAGAATAAAAGTCTGTTACACTCTAGGTGATAGTACTTTTTGGTTTTGCTGATCTCTTCACTCCTCACAGTCCTAATGCATGATTAATACTATAATATTGAAATATTATTAGGTATTGTAGTGTTACTTGTACACAAGGGCCCCAGAGAGATCAGTGCAAGCTCACTGATGGGGCTACCCTGTTAAAAAAACTCCAAAATAAATCAATTAAAAGAAACCTCCAAGGGTAATACCATCATGATTCCTCCCCCTCTTATCACTGACCAGTTCAGAAAGTGTGACACGGAATGCATAACATATATTCATCACATGACATTTTGAATATAAGAATTAAAAAAAAAAGGGGTAGAAAAGTTTGTTTTGACTGACCGACTTTGCTCATCATCTTCTTCCTCTGCGTGGCGTTACGTCTCGACTGACGCTCGCTGGTCACTCCTAGGTGAGGCTTGAGACGACGATCCTGTTGCATCATTTCTTATATTGCATACATGTATCTTTTCTTTCTCCTATTTTCTCTAGAGATTCTCTCTAGTTCATGGCATTGGAATGAAAACAGAGTATATATCGTGTGTGTGTGTAGGGGGGGGGGGGTGATGGGAGGGCGGGGGGGGGGGGGCAGGGGTTGGTGTGAATGGATTTCCATCAGCAAAGCAGCAAACTCTTCCATCTATTCAAAGAGGATTTTTAATATTGATTTCATCCCTTTAAAAGCTTCTTCTTTCTCCCTTTGGTCGGCAACTATTGATATGGAGCATTCTTTCATTGAATCGCTTCAAATTTTGTATTAAAATCAGAATATTACACCAAGGATAGTGCTGGGGCAGCAGAAATTTATCTGCTTTTACATTTTGGCAAAGGGTGATTTACAATTTAATTGATATCTATACAAGATTTTTGACTTCACCAAAGTTATGTTTTGCATCATTATAATGATCTAATATCTTCATTTCGTCATAACTTTATCAGGCCCCTGTTGCATAAAACTTACCATTAATGGTAAGTCTCCCAGTTATGGTAACTACCATGGTAACAGCACCTGAAAGTCAATCAAATTCAAGGTTTCCATGGAAGCTACCATTGATGGCATAGTTACCATTCATGGTAAGTTTTATGCAACGGGACCCTGGACTAGGTTGGGATGGGAATGGAGTGGAAGGGATGGAAGGGGAAGATTTGGTTTGGGGCCGGAAGTTTGGAGAGAAGATGAGCGTTACAAAGACAGAGACAACGCAGAAATAAAACTTCCCACCATGTCAGTCAACCACACACAAAAAAGTCACCACAGTTCAGCCGAGTCATCAAAGTCACATCTTGAGAGACATTAGTTCAATCTCTCCACGTGGAAAGCAGGATATTTTTTGGTCTCTCACAATCTTTAGTTTCGGACGTCGCCACGCCACTTTAAACGTCTCATCCTCCTCGTGTGACCACAAGAGGGCGGTGTGCAGAGTGAGAAGGCTTTAGTTCGTACCTGTCCCAGGAGCAGAGCCAGCCGGAGGGCGCCGCGTCCTTTTCGTAGCTCGTCAGCTCCCAGGACGAAGTCTCTAAGCGGCTCAGCAGGTGTTTGCTGTCCAGGTAACCTTCCCTCCAGTCTTGCACACGCGTCTGTAAGGACAGAACAGAGGGGACAATGTCAAGAGGAATGTTTCCTCCTAGAATATAACTGGAATGTTTCTCTCAGAATATAATTATAATGTAGCATCAGAGCAGAGGGGAAGAAGTGAGAACTGTTGTGTTGCCTACCATAACAAAACTGTAATGTTTTCTCCTAGAATATAACTGAAATGTTTCTCTCAGAATATAATTATAATGTAGCATCAGAGCAGAGGGGAAGAAGTGAGAACTGTTGTGTTGCCTACCATAACAAAACTGTAATGTTTTCTCCTAGAATATAATAGTTATGTTGCCTTGCAGAATATAACTGAAATGTTTCCCTCAGAATATAAATGTAATGTAAACAATCATAACTTTTTTATCCTCTGACAGATTTTCATCAAACTTTCACTCATGTTTCTTTCATGTTTCTGCTTAAAGGGCATATACTGTACTGGGAAGGCAAAAAAGCCTTCAAAATGTAATTGTTAGCAATCTTCTTGCAAATGGTCTTAAATTCATGTATTGTCTATTTTAGAAGCTTGCTGAAAGTTATTTGCCCTCAAATGATCCACATATGGAGTAATTAATGATTAATGATTAAATCCTCAAAATGTTCGAGCCGAACATTTTGAGGATTTGTGATTTAATCACTCATTACTCAAAATGTAGATCATTTGAGGGCAAATAACTTTCAGCAAGCTTCTAAAATAGACAATACATGAATTTAAGACCATTGGCAAGAAGATTGCTAACAATTACATTTTGAAGGCTTTTTTGCCTTCCCAGTACAGTATATGCCCTTTAAATCAAATCCAACTTTATTTCAGGTTGGACGGTTCCTTTAACTGTAGCAGGACTAGGAACAGACAACCAGAAGTGCAGCCTTGAGATGGTTGTCTCACCTCCATTTCTATAAGCATGATCTGAAACTTGTTGAGTCCTTTATTAGAGATCCCTAGGAATTCCAGCTTGTTCATCATGGTTGATACAAAATCCACAATCTCCTCCTGTGGATTAAAACATACACAAATACATATTAAACAGACCCAAATTTGATAATATTCTTCCAAAATGAACTTTGGACGTTTAAGAAAACAATGAACGATTAAAGATAGGTAGCCCTTTACAGAAGTGATGAATAAGACCAGTCAAAGCTTTGCATAACTTTTCAGGAAAGCCCCAAAACTCCATATATTTTATATAGCTTATATTTGAAGCACCCCATTCCGTAGACTACATGAGCTGCGTAAGGGCTGATCTACCTTTAAAAGCTGCTGTATCTTTCTTGCAGGTCTAAAACATACATTTCGGTAAAAACTAGAGTACAATCACAGTAAAATCACCATTCAAGAACTTCCCTCAAAATTAATGGCTTAATTAAACACAGGGTGTCCTTTTTGCAAAAGTCATGGAACTCAGCAGGAAGCAGCAGTATATTCTAAGGAAAGTGGATGTAAAATCTCTGTCATACCCTTACAATCCTTCTCAGGAAAAGTGAAAACTATCGATGTTTACATTTGAAACCTAGCAGCCGTAGTATATATTAATAATAATAATAATAATACATAGAATTGATATAGCACACTTTCCATCTTAACTAGATGCTCAAGGCGCTTCCGAGCAAATTAAAGAGAGAGAAAAAAAAATACAGGTATGAACTTGTATGTCAAAAAGCACCATTATACAGGAATATCTTTAGGTTGCCCTTGAAGGTGGTCACTGACGTCAGGGTTTTCAAACTCTGTGGAAGAGAATTCCACAGGGTTGGCCCTGCGAAGGCAAAGGCCCGTTCTCCCCACGATCTCTTTGAAACCGGAACTTGCAAAAGACCGGATGTGGAGGATCTTAAGGTTCTTAAGGTATATTCACAATCCTATTGCCCCTGTCAGTGTGCTAAGGGGCACACGCCGCGGGCATGCTCCTATTGAACGCATGCACTGTGGGGCGGACCAATGCGGACCATAGCGCACATCGGTCTCTGGTCTCTATGCTGCAGGTTTCGGATGGCCAGCCCAAACTCTCCTTAAAATCTAGCAGTCTGAATACCAGGTTTATGATTAGTCAAATTTTATTAGGAATGAAAGAAATTCATGCACATTATTTTCGACAAGAAACAAAGTGGGGTATCTCATTTAGCACAAGAACAGGTCACCGGTTGTGCGTAACTTGTGCGTAACTTACAAACAGCTTTAAGAAATGGGACTCAGGCTTAAAAAGATGCACCTGTGATGATTTATTTTTTTTAAAACCCCGAGTCAAATTAGGCTCCCCTCTCACCTTCTTCTCTGCCTCTTCCTTCAGTTTGCGTTTCTGCTTGACCTTGTCCAGTTCTTCTTCGGTCAGCGAGCCCTCCAGGTCACACTGGACACCGGTCTCCTGGGTGCTCGGGGCGGAGTTCTTCTGCTTGAGGTTCTCAAGACGCTTCTTCTTAAACTGAGAGAGATCAACCTCCCCACTCTCATCTGTGAGATGAAACATCATCAGAATTAAAGATGAAATTGATTCTTAAGTTTCTTCTTAATCTGGGACAGATCAACCTCCCCACTCTCATCTGTGAGATGAAACATCATCAGAATTAAAGATGAAATTGATTCTTAAGTTTCTTCTTAATCTGGGACAGATCAACCTCCCCACTCTCATCTGTGAGATGAAACATCATCAGAATTAAAGATGAAATTGATTCTTAAGTTTCTTCTTAAACTGAGACGGATCTACCTCCCCACTCTCATCTGTGAGATGAAACATCATCAGAATTAAAGATGAAATTGCTTCTTAAGTTTCTTCTTAAACTGGGATAGATTTACTACCCCACTCTCATCTGTGAGATGAAACCTCATCAGAATTAAAGATGAAATTGATTCTTAAGTTTCTTCTTAAACTGAGACAGATCAACCTCCCCACTCTCATCTGTGAGATGAAACATCATCAGAATTAAAGATAAAATTGATTCTTAAGTTACTTCTTAAACTGAGATAGATCAACCTCCCCACTCTCATCTGAGAGATGAAACATCATCAGAATTAAAGATGAAATTGATTCTTAAGTTACTTCTTAAACTGAGATAGATCAACCTCCCCACTCTCATCTGTGAGATGAAACATGAGAATTAAAGATGAAATTGATTCTTAAGTTTCTTCTTAAACTGAGACAGATCAACCTCCACACTCTCACCTGTGAGATAAAACATCATCAGAATTAAAGATGAAATTGATTCTTAAGTTTCTTCTTAAACTGAGACAGATCAAGCTCCCTACTCTCATCTGTGGGACGAAACATCATCAGAATTAAAGATAAAATTGATTCTTAAGTTTCCTCTTAAACTGAGACAGATCAACCTCCCCACTCTCATCTGAGAGATGAAACATCATCAGAATCAAAGATGAAATTGATTCTTAAGTTTCTTCTTAAACTGAGATAGATCAACTACCCCACTCTCATCTGTGGGTTGAGACATCATCAGAATTAAAGATGAAATTGATTCTTAAGTTTCTTCTTAAACTGAGACAGATCAACCTCCCCACTCTCATCTGTGAGATGAAACATCATCAGAATTAAAGATGAAATTGATTCTTAAGTTTCTTCTTAATCTGGGACAGATCAACCTCCCCACTCTCATCTGTGAGATGAAACATCATCAGAATTAAAGATGAAATTGATTCTTAAGTTTCTTCTTAATCTGGGACAGATCAACCTCCCCACTCTCATCTGTGAGATGAAACATCATCAGAATTAAAGATGAAATTGATTCTTAAGTTTCTTCTTAAACTGAGACGGATCTACCTCCCCACTCTCATCTGTGAGATGAAACATCATCAGAATTAAAGATGAAATTGCTTCTTAAGTTTCTTCTTAAACTGGGATAGATTTACTACCCCACTCTCATCTGTGAGATGAAACCTCATCAGAATTAAAGATGAAATTGATTCTTAAGTTTCTTCTTAAACTGAGACAGATCAACCTCCCCACTCTCATCTGTGAGATGAAACATCATCAGAATTAAAGATAAAATTGATTCTTAAGTTACTTCTTAAACTGAGATAGATCAACCTCCCCACTCTCATCTGAGAGATGAAACATCATCAGAATTAAAGATGAAATTGATTCTTAAGTTACTTCTTAAACTGAGATAGATCAACCTCCCCACTCTCATCTGTGAGATGAAACATGAGAATTAAAGATGAAATTGATTCTTAAGTTTCTTCTTAAACTGAGACAGATCAACGTCCCCACTCTCATCTGTGAGATGAAACATCATCAGAATTAAAGATGAAATTGATTCCTAAGTTTCTTCTTAAACTAAGACAGATCAACGTCCCCACCACTCTCATCTGTGAGATGAAACATCATCAGAATTAAAGATGAAATTGATTATTAAGTTTCTTCTTAAACTGAGACAGATCAAGCTCCCTACTCTCATCTGTGGGAGGAAACATCATCAGAATTAAAGATGAAATTGATTCTTAAGTTTCTTCTTAAACTGAGATAGATAAACTACCCCACTCATCTGTGAGGTGAAACATCATCAGAATTAAAGATGAAATTGATTCTTAAGTTTCTTCTTAAACTGAGACAGATCAACCTCCCCACTCTCATTTGTGGGATGAAACATCATCAGAATTAAAGATAAAATTGATTCTTAAGTTTCTTCTTAAACTGAGACAGATCAACCTCCACACTCTCATCTGTCAGATGAAACATCATCAGAATTAAAGATGAAATTGATTCTTAAGTTTCTTCTTAAACTGAGATAGATCAACTACCCCACTCATCTGTGAGGTGAAACATCATCAGAATTAAAGATGAAATTGATTCTTAACTTTCTTCTTAAACTGAGACAGATCAACCTCCCCACTCTCATCTGTGAGATGAAACATCATCAGAATTTGATACATCATTAGAAACATGTTTTTTGACACATATCTCTTTGAAAAAGGATAATTCCCTAATCAAAAGCAGAAAAAAAAAGCGATTCATGGAAAAATATGTGACACAACATATGGGAGAGCATTTCTCATGTGATGTCACAAAATCAGAACTTTAAAAGATCATAACTTTCTCATCCTTAACGGATTTTTGTCAAACCTTCACTCATGCTTCATCTTGATAAAAACCAAGTCACCTACAGGGTAGATCTGCTCTTTAAGGAGAGGATACTTACCGTATATACTTGCAAGATTGGCCGAGTCCTGCTTACGTTTCTTCCCCTTATCTGTCTTAATATTCTTCCAAAATGAATGAATGATGAATGAATGAAGGAGAGGATACTTACCATATATACTTGCAAGGTTGGCCGAGTCCTGCTTACGTTTCTTCCCCTTATCTGTCTTGGACGGTGGTTGTGGCGAGCTCTTGCCCTCCGCTTCTTCCAGCTCTTTTAATTCAGCCTGAAACAGACGATGAAAGAATTCAATTGTTAACTCCTTCTCTGCCAGACTCCATACTGCCCTATGGGAATGGTGTGTATTACCAGGGCAAAGATGCCTCAATTCAAACACAAACGATAATGTCATGACTACAAATACAGTATACATACGTACAAATTAGGCTCTAGTTTTTTATTTCGGAGATATTACCATCTTTTGACTTTATTACCCTTTTGACTGAGGTGAGACAAATGTGTATCTCTTAGATACTTATGACACCAGTATGGATTGGTCAAATATGCAATTTGGTTGACAGAAGGAGACAACACTCTACCTTTTTCTTCTCCAACGCCATTTCTAACTGCTGGTCAATATCGTCAACATCATCAGCAAACATGTCGACCGCATACAGCTCATCTTTACTCTTCTTGCTGTCTTCAGTTGTCTCTTTCTCCGGCTCCTGGTACAGATCGTATCTCCCATCGTCCGATTCATCATCTTCTTCTTCTTCTTCTTCCTCTTCCTCCTTTCTCCTCTTCTCCCCTTCATCATCGCTTCCCTCGTACCGTTTATCTCCGTCCGGCGATTTGTCTGCCCGTCTCTTTGGCGATACCACCCCTCCATCCCCGTCCTCGCTGCTCTGCGATCGTAAATCGTCTTTCACAATTTCCTCCAGGTCATCCACAACAGAGTCCTGTTTGTGTTTGTCTCGTGCCGAACCATAGATGGAAATCTTCTCCTTATCTCCTGACGACGCATCCTCCCGCTCGCTCAAACCCTCAGCAGTGGGCCCAGCTTCTTGCAATCCATTCACGATCTTCTCATCGCTGACATCTCCATTCTGCGCCGTTCCTTGTTGATTTGCCTCCGGCATGGCAACGCTCGCTCCATCCGTGTCTTCAGCTTTGGCTTCCGTCACCACAGGCATTGTGGGTAATGCTGCGTCCGGCAGCTGTTGTTGTTGTTGCAGCAGTTCTTGCTGTAATCTAAACGCATCAGGCATTTCCCAGGTTACCTCGTTGGAGTACATGTTCCAGTAGTAGACGCAGTTTGTGTTTTCATCCAGTAATTCCTGCCACTCACCAATAGCTGAAATCAAAAGGATGAAGAACTTGGTTGATTTCTCTTTTCATGTGGTTCAGAGTCTTATTTCTAACAGAAAGACGTGACTAACATCATATTTACTTTGATTGATAAATGTTAGTGAAGCAACACAGAGTAACAAATACATCCCAGGGCTATGTTGCACAGGGATGTTTAAAGACAGGGTGTCTTATTTTCAAAACTCCTGAAACTCCGTAGGAATCAGCAATATACCCAAACAATAACATGTATGAATCTCACAATCTTGTGCTTAATCAGATGCTCAATGATTTTGATTTCTATCAGCTAAAGTTGTAATTAATTAAAATTCTTGTTGTTAACAAGTGTCTAAATTAAGCCTGAGTCGAATCGATTATTAAGCCGGTGTTTGATCGAAGACGTCAAACTCCGATTTCGTTTTGATGAATTCGATGCATCGACAAAATTACCAAATTGACTAGAAAACACAAAATCTTTTGTTTGATAGTCCTGTTGTACACAATTTATCTTCATATTTTCACAATTTTAATTTGCTTACTTGGTTCCTACTCTCTTTTGTCAGTTTTGCAGGCAGTGTATCAAGAGAAAGAACTGGTCGCTCGATGATCAAGCAGCTACTACATATTTGTCTTCGATTCGTTCACTACTATATACCGTACTATGCAACGCGCCGCCGATGCATCAATGTTCGATCGGCGCAAAGCCATCGAACACCGGTTTCTGAAAAAATCGATATGACTCAGGCTTAGTCTAAATACAAGTTTATGATCCCACTATATTAAAACAGGAACAAATTGGGGTACACTACTGCTCTAGGGAATTGGCATCGGGTAAAGGGAACGGGTAGAAAGGGAAGGAACCCCGGTTCAAAACTGCGGTATATTTTGTCCGGTTCAGCATGAAACATGATGCTTATTAGGCTAAAGCATCATGTTTCATGCTGAACTGGACAAAATATACCGCAGTTCATAACCACAGTTCCTTTCCTTTCTTCCCTTTCCCTTTACCCGATGTGCATTCCCTAAAGCAGTAGTGTATCTCATTTAGCAGAAGAAAGGGTCACCAGTCATGTGTAAAGTCATTCTTAGCTTACGAACAGCTTGGTGCACCATCCATCTAGTTGTTTTTTTTTTTAGTCTTTTTTTGGAGTGCCTTTTTTTTTATCCTGGAGATGAACTCATCTCTGCCTCACCTGTCAGTTCTGGATTTGGAACTTCTCCGCCATTGTCCCCCTGCCCCGCGGCAATCCCAGGATCCTTTGCATTGATAGGCTTTCCATCCAGAAGAGCGCCATCTATGGGTTTGCCATCTACAGCTTCATCAGCTTTTCCGTCCGTGTCGATTGGGCTGTTCGAGGCAGTGTCCATGGCATCGATTTCCTTCAAGAAAAAACAGATATTTTGTCAACATTCATATTTTTTTGCTACTTTTTACTAAATATACTGTAAGTGCAATCGTGAGACTCGAGTGATCTGGACCTGCCTCCATCTAAAACAGTAATTTCAGACGCTCGAAACCCTCTTTTCTTTCCAGCTCTTTAGGACTAAGTGCCGAGGTCAACAGGATTATGCTCGTTGCTATTGTCTACAATTGTTTACTGCTTAAAGCATATGCATCACACCCACGGAACTTGCTAATGTGGATTTCATGTGCAATCTTATCGATGGCCCATCCGTTTTACAAACATCTGCAAACTTCATGAGAGTTTGCACATATCTAGCACATATTTTGAGGATACCAATTGTGAAATTTTAAGGTTAGAGGTACTATAACTCCTGTAGAAAAAATGAAAATCGAACTAGTTTCACTGAGATTTGATTCCAATTGATTGCCGACCATTGACACAATTTGAAATTACGACTATTTTCGTGCTACAAAAAAAGAAAGCTTTATCAATTATCAAATTATCTATAAAGACCACTTCTTGTTTCCTTTGAAAAGAGTTCCTTTAAACTTTATCTAATCATACTACCTGCTTATAGAGACATTTCCTGGCTTCCCTGAGAAATAATTCAATACAGCTTTCATCTATTTTGACAACGACCTCTTGCCGCCATGAAGTCTGCTAGCTTTGCGTCCCATCTGTGTCTTGGGATTTCTTCTTGGCCAACTCAAGTAAAAACCTGCTTCAGCAAACACCTGGCTCTTAACCCTATCTAGCCCGGGGGGGGGGCAAAAACAGCCCCCCCCTCGACATTTTTCACGATAAATTTGTAACGCGAGAAGATCGCGCCGCGACATTTCATGACTTTTTTCCTTCAAGCCTCACGCAACTTTTAAGTCCAAATTTGCGACATGGGGGTATGCGGTTCCGAAGTTACATAACATTTTGTATGTGCACGTCAAACCCAAAATTGCTCAAAAACGTGATTTCATGTACAAATCCAATGGAAATTCTGTATCTAGCCAAAATTCATAAATGTATCATTATTTTCATTTTTACTGATGAAAAACAATAGATTTCATGTTATTTATGACTGAAATAGTGTTGCCAACGATTTCCATCGAAAAAACAATGAAAAACATAAAGTCGAAAAAACAAAGAAATACATAAGGAATTCAAAAAACAATAAAATACATAAGAAAAAAATTGATATTGCCATTTTTTTAAATCCTAATTTGATAATCATCCTAAGAAGAGTGTCTGGACTGAAATCTAGCTGTTTTGGGGCTATACATTTAAAGATTTACAGCCAAATTATGATTTTATGCATATAATTAGCATAATTAATTGATTAAAAATAAATTTGAATAATTTTGGTGCAATTTACAATTGAATTGTGGAGATTACGTCATCGGTGACGTACGTGCCAATTTTCGTCGCGATCACGCGATCAACGGCCGAGATCTTAGGGGGGGGGGGCTGTTTTTGCCCCCCCCCCCGGGCTATGCGATTTCAAAATAGCCCGGGCTATATAGGGTTAAGACCACATTTCATGTCTCAACTGAGCAGTCTCTCTATGTAAAAACCAAAAAGATCAATGTCTCTTACAGTTCCTACATCGGGCATTTTTTATTGAGCATTGGTTGAATATGCATGATATTGTCATGACTGTGCTCAATGAACCAATGAACATCCCCAAATTGCTAATGTGAGATGCTGGTAGGATACTTTACAAAACAGAATGGGCATTTCGCCATTGAATATGGCACATACACAAAATAAGATTTAAAAAAAAAAAAAAAATGATTTTGGAAAATCATATTTTTTAAAGGGCATATACTGTACTGGGAAGGCAAAAAAGCCTTCAAAATGTAATTGTTAGCAATCTTCTTGCCAATGGTCTTAAATTCATGTATTGTCTATTTTAGAAACTTGCTGAAATTTATTTGCCCTCAAATGATCCACATTTGGAGTAATTAATGATTAATGATTAAATCCTCAAAATGTTGGGCCCGAACATTTTGAGGATTTGTGATTTAATCACTCATTACTCCAAATGTAGATCATTTGAGGGCAAATAACTTTCAGCACGCTTCTAAAATAGACAATACATGAATTTAAGACCATTGGCAAGAAGATTGCTAACAATTACATTCTGAAGGCTTTTTTGCCTTCCCAGTACAGTATATGCCCTTTAAAGGAAAATCGTACTGTTGTATTCAGTTCTAAAAATCGTACTAAATACGACAAAATCGTACTGGTTGGCATGTCTGAAATAAGGGAAGGAGAAGGGAGTGACTTCTTACCGCCATAAAGTCCGCCAGCTTTGCGTCCATCTCAGTCTTGGGTTTTTTCTTCCCTGGCTCCACCTCCTTCCTGGTCTCCAGCTCCTGCTCCTGGTCGTCGTCGCTATCGCCGTAGTTGGCCATCAGACCGCTCAGCGCGTTGGCAGCCTGGCTCTGCCCATAGGCTGTCAACAGAGATTCAAATCAACCTGTAAGATTTCTGGATTTATGAAGCCTGGGTGGTGTTTCACCAAGCTGTTCTTAAGCTAAGAACGACTTTACGCACGACTGGTGACCCCTTCTTCTGCTAAATGAGATTCTCAATGAGGTTGATTCCCATCAGCTTAAGTTCAAATCTGATCTTTGTAAATTAAAATTCTTGTTGTTAATAGGCTCTGAATACAATATTTGTCAAATTTGATTAGAATTGTTGGAAATCAACTTTGACTATAATAAATCATGTCTGGAACAAATCATTTAACACAAGAAGGGGTCACCAGTCGTGCTTAAAGTCGTTCTTAGCCTAAGAACCGCTTGGTGAAACACTGCCCAGGTCCAGTTAAAATAAGGCATGGAACTACAGCAACCAAAGGGGTGTGGCTTTACTGCGTCCTTATAGGAAAGAGTTTATTCATAACATGTCTTCTATCTTCCATACAGCAGATTACACAGGAGTCACTCTGCTTAGAATCCGAGAAAAAAAAAACTAGCGCGCATATATACACGTTCGCGGGCACAATAAATAACGAGTTAGGGTTAGTAATGGGATTAACGACCAGAAGGGCGTTTCATGTACGTTGTCAGCACTGACCAAATAGTCAGTGCTGACAACTTCAGTGAAATCCTCGGTTTTGATTGGCTGAGAGGCACTAGCCTCTGACTGTTACTACGGTAACTGTTGGAAAAAGACAGCTTGTAAGACGAAAACTGTTCATGAAACGCCCTCCAGTTCTCCATTGCTAGTAGGGCCTAAAGTATGCCTCATCTCAGGTACTTAGAAGCAGCGTTTATTGAGTCCACAGACCCCCCTTTTGTGCACACAAAAGGAATTTGTCCTGGCATTGCAACGGTGCTAACAATAGAGGTCAACCTTAGCTTTCAGGATAAATAGTTGGTTCTTCTTGTAATTTGTTCATACACCCCTGTATCTGCGTGATAACCTGATGAGCTGCAGATCAAAATGCTTCGTTATCCAACATGTTACTTTTTAAAGCAATTTGGAATTTTTGTAGTACCAGTACATTGTTCATAATGGGATTGAGTCAGGATGTGCAAGCAACAATGAGGAAAAAATTCCTTAACTCATAATTGTTTCTTTCATAGTTTTGTGGGCAATTGTGGGATATTATCAGCCATATCAGCTGAATGTACCTTAACAGCCCCCCCTTCAACAGTTTTTGTGATTAATTTGTAACGCGAAAAGATCACACCGCGACATTTCATGACTATTTTCCTTCAAGTCTCACGCAACTTTTAAGACCAAATTTGCGATGCGGGGGTACGCGGTTCCGAAATTACATAACATTTTGTACGTGCACGTCAGACCTAAAATTGCTCAAAAACGTGATTTCATGTACAAATCCAATGCAAATTCTGTATCTAGCCAAAATTCATAAATGCATCATTATTTTTATTTTTATGGATGAAAAACAATAGAGTTCATGTTATTTTTGACTGAAATAGTGTTTGCAAAGATTCCCATAAAAAAAAACAATGAAAAACATAAGATCGAAAAAACAAAGAAATACATAAGAAATTAGAAAAACAATAAAATTTGATATTGTCATTTTTTAAAATCCTAATTTGATAATAATCCTAAGAAGAGTGTCTGGACTGAAATCTAGCAGTTTTGGGGCTACAATTAAAGATTTACAACCAAATTATGATTTTATGCATTTAATTAATTAAAAATAAATTTAAATAATTTTGATGCAATTGACAATTGAATTGTGGAGATAACGTCATCGGTGACGTACGTGCCAATTTTCGTCGCGATCGCGCGATCAACGGTCGAGATCTTAGGGGGGGGGGGGGCTGTTTTTGCTCCCTCCCCTCGGGCTATGCGATTTCAAAATAGCCCGGGCTATATAGGGTTAAAGCCAGACTAGACGGGGTATGGGCAGGGCAAAGGTTTATGCCTGCATATTCCTAAGATACTCTGAGCGATCTCTGTGCCTGATTTGTGCAATACCAAACACAAAATAATCTATAGCGAGCAGCCCAGTAACAATGACGAGGCCAAAACGAATCGACGAACTGACCTGGAAGCAGGACTGCTGAGAAAAAAGCATTCTTCCAGTACATCTGGTAAAGGGTCAATAGGTGGGGTTGAACCCGAGACCTTGAGATCTTCAGTCACAGTTCACAACCATCCGTTCATGACACCTTCCACAGTCAGGCAGTTATGAGTTGATGAAATCTCACTCACCTGGGCCTCTCTTACTGCTGACGGAAGGTCCCTCAATCTGAAGTACCGTGCGCCGCTTGCCAGGCACCGGTATCCCCCTTTCCTTCTTCTTGCCCATGGTGAAGACTGGTCTGAGCTGACGGTCTGCACTGTTGATATCGTCCGTCTACGATAAAGTTTCCCCTCACAATCTATCTTGCGTGTCTCAAAGCGTTTTGCAACCTACATGATATACGAACATTACAAAATCAATTTCACACAAAGTATGAAAATATGAGCACTGTCAATAACGAAGCCAGTACTCCAAAGGAAGATGAACTAAGACGAGAAGTTGAACGGACAGCATTATGTAGGGCGATTCCACAGGGTTGGGGCAATTTTTGTGACATTTCACAACTCCAAATGTGTATCTTTTTCAAACCTGGCAAATATAGTCCAATAATGGCATGAGCAAAAAAAATGGGGTTCCATCCAATGTTATTTTTCGAAGACAATGGCATATATGAAAATTTCTTGTCCATGTAAAAACAATATGATGTCCATGTAACAGTGGTACCTGTAGATTTTTGTATACCTGTTGCTTCAAATCCATAAAAGATTTCCAATTTTAATGTCTACTACTGAGAAAAGAGAGCAATTTTTCATTGACTGCTCAAAACTTAACCATATCTGAATTGATCTTTATGGTGAACTGCAAAGCTTAAAGGTCCCCTGTCATCAAAATGTATGTTGACTTATGTTGATGCAACTCAATATATAACAAAATCACTAACTGTTCATTGGAAATATGTGTCCCTATATTTTAAAATAACTTTTCTATACATGTATTTTCTTTCTCAGCACTGATAAACCACGCATCCAAAATATCCTCCAACTCAAGATTCCCCGTGACATTATCGAAGGTAGAAATAAGCAGAATTTACGCACAAATTAAACATTGGAATGACTACCTCCACCTGCCCACAAGAGCATCACGTCTTCACACAATACCATCTAACAACCTTTCATGTGGGAATAATCATTTCCTTATGTCAGAAATGTGCTACCGGTACCTATGTAGTGCTATTATAAGCACTTGCAGTTAGTCATTGCAATGTTTATTTTGTGCATAAATTTTGTCTATTATCCTGCTAATTTCTACCTTTGATGATGTCACAGGGGGAATCTTGAGTTGTAACGGGGTAAGGGGTTTTGAATGCTCAACATTACTTCATCGAAGGCGAGATTCACTAAAGACAAACCTCTTTTATGTCGAGTATCATTCGAGTACATCCACAAGCTACACTGCTAGTACACAGTAGCTATGGGACACCATTTTTTATTTTTCTTTCAATATGGACAAATTATATATCAAATGAAAGATCTCAATGAAAGAAAGACAATGGTGAAAAAATCTTTGGAATAGATACAGCCGTTTTGGAGTTATGGCCTGTTAAAGTTCACCGAGAAATGAGTCCTTGTTGCCATGATATAGACTACACATCAAATGATATTACTATTATGTGACAGCCAATAATGAGAATTTCCAAACAGAATCATTAGCTATGCACACATCAAAAGCAAGTTTAGAATGATAGGAACGAACTGGTGAAGAAATCAATTTGATACAACCAACAATTATGGGGTTACAACTCTTTAAAAATTGACTAGACCTTTATTGCTTTGCCTTTGTTTAGTTTTTACCTCGGTGTTCTATCTGTAAATCCCCAGCTGCCAGATCCTTTTCCAGTTGGTAAATGTACACAGTTGCTGGATCATCAAATATCTTCATTTGTTTCTATCTTATATGACAATGTATAAAAATTGATGAATAAACAAAGAAAATATAATATATATCTTATTACATCAGGAGTAGAACGAGAAGGAAACTAATAATACGAACCCAATTCCTCAGTTAATGATTTTTCAGTCTTTAATTATTATGTCACATATAGTACATATTACACAGACTACAACCATGTTTAGATATGTTTTTCTAAATCATTGTTTATTGTTTATATGTGTCTATATATTCACTATATGTTGTTGTGTTATTATGCTGGTGGCAAGCAAATTTCCATGATTTTGGATTGAATAAAATATCTTGTATCTTGTATCTTGTATTTTGTATTATGTTATACCAAGCTAGATATCAAGGTACCTACAGAGAGAGAGAGAGAGAGAGAGAGAGAGAGAGAAATATTGGAGCAAGCAACTCACAAGCATGACATTTGCCCAAATCGGGCAAGCTATAAATAACATAAATTATGGACCACTCTGATGCAATCCAGGGAATGAAACTAACTAGCAATTCAACAATTCAACAATATGTCTGGACGCGGAAAAGGAGGAAAGGGGCTCGGCAAGGGTGGCGCCAAAAAAAAAAAAAAAAAAAAAAAAAAAAAACTAGCAATTCAGGATTGAAATGATGAGCAAATCTCAGTGGCATGCAAGAAAAAATCCTAGTTCAAATGGAGACTACTGAACAATGAAACTGGAAGATAATGAAAGAAAACGGGAAGAAATTGATAACAAAATATTAGTGTTGTAATTGTTAGTAGAAAACAAAACAAGAATAAAAAGATTAACCATATTATACAAAAAGAATAACAATATTATAACATTGCAATATAAACTGGAAGCTGAAATACATGTACCTTGAAAGATCAATTAAGCATTAGTATTTTAAAGTGTCAAAAATAATAATACATGTAAAATGTTAAAGTGTATAGACTCTAGTAAAAGACATGCACAAATGTCAAGGCTCAAGCCAGCACTTCATACATTTACTGCGACCAGCCCGCTCACGACTGCTCCCGCTGCGCGGGAGCAGTCCCGGGGCTATTCATACATGTAAGTCAAAATCTACGGATTTGGAAATTTGACATGAAAATTTCAAACCTGTGGCGCTCGTGAGCGCTACTGAAATCAGACAAGGTTTTTTTTGCAGGGGAGAGAGGAGACTTGAACATTTCGAAATATTACTGATTTTTATATGTTTCCCGGAGTAACATACCATAAATTTCTTGTTTTTTAGGGGGAAATGTGCATTTTTTTCAAAAAAAATAGAAAAAAGTACTTTTTATCACTAAAAATTTACCGAAACTATGGATGAGTTTGGTACCATTGGAAAGCTCACGATTTCTTCTTTTCGGCGATGTCTTTAGATTGTCAATAGATGGCAGCATTTCAAAATAAGAGAGTGCAGAACACAAGTCTGCAAACTCCAGCAGACGCCGGTTTTATACCCAAAATGGCCGTACACTGAGCGAGTCAAGCTTCAGAGTGGCTGCGAGATTTTCAAGAATACCTCCGTTTCGGGCGGCGAAGTGAGATTAAATCTAGTAGATTTGTCATTTTGACATATTTTTCTAAATTATTACGCTGTTACTTTTGTAAGAATTTCAACCAATAACTCAAAATTCTTGTTCTAATAATGACTAGGAAAGCACGTTGGCAACATAGGAAATGTGTTAAGTAGCGATCGGTGCCCATAGCTATACACAGGAATAACCGTCTGATTTGGGGCATTCTTTAATCGAAATTACATTTTTGGAGGAGCCAGATGCAATCTGGCTATCAAAATTCAATTTGTCTGAAAATTCTGTTCTGGTATCCATTCACGAGATGCTACTGTCCCGATATCTGACTTAGAATTCTCTTCAAGAAATGGTTTAGCACAATTAGTACTAGCATGAGTTCGTAGTGAGATGTCACTGTAACTCTTATACAGAATCAGGACCCGATTCTCAAATCTCAACACATGTCATTCGGTTTTAATTTATTTTTTATTAAATGTCACTCATTGTTACTACACTACTCACTAGCTGCTGTACTAACTGCTGTAAACTGTTTCTCGTGCAAAGTGAATAGCCGTCCTCACAATACAGTCACACTTACACACTGACACACATGACACAGAACTGCAGAAACAAAAAGATTCACCTAGGGTCTACATATATTCTCATTTAACGGGCAAATAAACAATATTGATTTTGCTTACCATTTCATCATATTCTTAACACTTTAATCGTCTTTTTCATACTGAAATTGTTTAACACCACCTAAACCGTAAAGCAGGAATTTCGGGATCAAATGTCTTTCCGTGCAAGCGACACATCGGTAATTGTGCAGCAACGCTAAAAATCATGTAGTCAATTACGCGGTGAAATGCCCGAAAACAAGCCGTCCAATATTTCATAGTAGCCCAAAGACAAACTCGCACGTACTAAGACTGGTATTATAAAAGTGTCAGATTGGTTGAAAGCCAATTAATTATCCATTAAGAAAGCAAATCTCTTAATTTTAGAAATAAGCCTTTGAGATTGCATGATAGTCCACTAAAAATTAGTCGAAATGTAGGTATACAGACTCTCTTGCAGAAAAAATGTACAATGGCACGAATATTCCGTATCTTTATAATTGTACATAATCCTATACATGTATTTGGGAATCAATTCCAATCAGTGTATGATAGTTGAATGGAACGACCTGATACGATTTCATTTTTTAAAAGAACAAAATAGAAAAGGTATTACGTTGCACCTGCTCACACTTCGTAGAGTCTCCCTCTGTGCTGATATTCCAATCATATGATTGCCTGTTTTAAATATGTTTCAGCTAAAGAAATTGAAAGTGACTATTTTCACCGTAAAATAAAACATTTACACGGAATGTTACCCAAAGCATTCCTATCAGGCTGGAGGGCCATGTTGCATAAGTTTTCAATCATAGTAATTCACCATCATGGTAAGTGCCATGGCAACAGCCAACGGGCTCTGATTATGGCACCTGTTGCCATGGTAGTTTACAGATTTACAAATGTGTGTGTGTGTGTGTTTGTGTTTGTGTATGTGAGTGTGTGTGGGTTTGTGTATGTGAGTGTGTGTGTGTTTGTGTGTTTGTGTGTGTTTGTGTAAGGGGGGGGGGGTATGTGATCTATCCTTTATTTTATCATGCTCATTGTACAGGGATGTATTGTATAAATCTTACTATTGATGGTAACTTTGCCCCGATGGTAAGTTCTGGAACCCTTGCATTGGATTGACTATGTCGAGCGGTGTTACCATTGTAGTTACCATTAATGACAAAGTTTAGGCAACGGGGCCCTGATGCTGACTGTTACAAAATCATATTTTGTTATCGTTATGCAGAATATCACAAGAGTGGATGATTTAAATTATTCGCTGTAATTATTACATATGGATAAACTTATAATACCATAGTGATTTATTATGTTTTATTTGATTCCCATGAAGCAAGTTCAGGGCCCTGTTGCATAAACCTTACCATGACTCAGATGGTACGTTTTATGCAACGGGGCCTAGGTTTGGTACACGTACATGAAGTTTAATTACCGCTGTATAGACGAACCATTACGTCTGTAGCCTAGCTTGTACTTTTGCACACAAATGAATAGTCTCGTGTAATAAATTCAGCTACCCAAGATGGCGAACTCGATCGTTTAATTTCGCGGATGGCAATATAATGGAATAACAATTCTGAGCACCGTTGCCTTCTAAAATTATCATTAATGGTAACTCTTCCATCAATGGGAAATATCATGGCAACACGGTAACACAATCAATCAAGCTCGATTTTCCATTGGTTTCCATTGTAGCTGATTTATCATCAGTGGTAAGTTTCTGCAACAGGGCGGCCCTGATGATTGGTTAACTGATCTCATGCCTTACATGTCTTCTTCTTCTTCTCCTTTGTCTTCTTCATCGTCTTCTTCACTATCACTACTTCTTTTCATTTCCCCTTTTTATCTCACCGCATTTTTCTTATTCTCTCCTTTTCTGTATCCTGTTTTTGTTTTGTTCTTCTTCATGGCCTTCTTCTTCTTCTCCTTCTCCTTCAAACTCCTTAAACCTTGAAAATCATCATGACAAGTCACGTACACTGGTCCGATTAGAAAAAAATGGCTTCCTTTCACCATCAATTTCATCGATCCTCATACGTCAAAATGAAATAAAATGAAATTTGACGTAGTGAAACGCAACATACAGCACGCGACATTGAGCGTGCTAATGGGCTTATGTTATGATACGTTCTGCTTGTTTTTAATCTACAATTAGCCATTCGCTGCTAATTAGGACGTCCATTCAATCAAGCTTCATTATATATTTGGAGTTTCTTTTATGCGCAATTCAATTTAACGTGTTACGTTGTCTGCGGAATAAGACAAATGACGTCATCAATTGATTCTGTTTTTCTTTCATAAACTTTGCTGTCTAACAACCTATGGGTAACCTCCTCTTTACAAACTATGTTTTTTTTTAGGTTTCCCTCCATAATAATTTGTACAATTTATTTTGTTTGCCAGTTCAAGATGAACTGTCCTGATATATATTTGTTTATACCTTGTTAATTCCTTCTATTTAGTTGTATATCTTTGTTGAAGGTTATTATGGAAAAATAAATCAAATCAAATCAAATCAAATAAAACTAGAGCAATTCGACTGCCACGCAGTCGATAAATATGCCTCCGCCTCTTTGCTATTCTCAGAAAATGTATATCTTTGGTGGGCAATGTACCATTGCTCCTATGTGTAATGAAAATATCACATTCTGTTTGGCAATGTTCATTGACTTTTGATCTCTTACTTCTTTGACTTCCAATCTAACCAGTCTGCCTCAACCCATCTTTGTATCAAGTTTGTTTAAAATTAGCCAATTTTGGGTGAAGTTCATTGACCTTTGACCTTTCAGGAATTTTCATGAACTCCACATCTCTGTACTATGTTTCGTTTGAATTGAATCATTAGTATATTGGGGGCAATTTTTAGCCAATTCTGGAAAAGTTCATTGACCTTTGATCTCTGACCTTTGAGAAATTTCACCAAAAATGTCATCAGTCTACCCTCAAGTAGTGATCCATCTTTGCACCATGTTTGGTTGGTATTGCACCATTGGATTTTGATATATTTTGAAAATTATCACTTTGGGGGAAATTTTTAGCTAATTTTTGGCAAAGTTCATTGACCTCTGACCTCTCAGGAGTTTTACCCAAACTTTCACCAGTCTACCTCCATGAAGTGATACATCTCTGTACCATGTTTGGTTTGAATTGCGCCATTGGATTTGGATTAGGGTTTATTGTGAAAAATATCAATTTTTGCAAAGTTCATTGACATTTGACTTCTGACCTTCTAGCAATTTCACCAGTCTACCCCCAAGTAGTGATCCATCATTTCACTATGTTTGGTTGGAATTGCACCATTGGATTTGGATTTATTGTGAAAATTTTAAAGTTTGGGCATTTTCTAATCAATTTTGGCACAGTTCATTGACCTGTGACCTCTGAACTTTCATAAATATTATCTAAAATGTCATCAGCCTATCCCCAAGTAGTGATCTATCTTTGTACCATGTTTAATGAGAATTGCATCCTTGGATTTGGATTTATTGTGAAAAAGGTAAATTTTTGGCAAATTTTCACAAATTTCATTGACCTTTGACCTTTGACCTCAATCAGATTTGACCCCAATTTTACTACACACTTCATTAGTTTCATGTAATACACACGTGTACCAAGTTTGAAGCAATACATTTGCTTAACGGTTCTCAAGATATTGCCTAAACGGATTCGGGACGGACGCGGACGGACGGACGGACGGACAACCCGGAAACATAACATGCCTCCGGCCACTTCGTGGCGGAGGCATAAAAACATAATGCCATAATGTCTTGAGCAAAGTACTAGATATCATGCGCAGAACGTAAACAATTTGAAGTCTGAGTCGACGTACGCATATCGGCGTATTTTTTTTTAAGACGCAAGCCTGTGGTTTTTCGCTATTTAATTCAATGAAACCGCTCGGTGTGAGTCTATGCTCACTGTCGCTCACTCTGCGCTAGCGCGGTTTCATCAGCAGTTTGCACGCATTGGACAAATCGTGCTCGCCAATGTAGGCCGACACAAGTACACTGCTATACAGATGTACCTGGCATCATGTCGCACGATTTAAGAAAAGCAGTTGTAGAAATTAACTACGTACGTAACACGAAATAAAAAAAAAAAAAAGAAGGGGGGGGGGTAGAGGGTGGGGCGGGGGGCGGGGGCAGAGTTAAGTAATTATCATAAGGAAACTGCCGAGCTAGCGTTTTTGAAAGCCGAATGGGGCGCTACGACATCGGTCGTTAATTTTCTCTCATTTGTACACGTTTACTCACGTTAATGAGAAGGGGGCCGAGGGGGGGGGGGGGGGGGCGGTGAAGATGAAGCCACTCCACCCCCCCCCCTTAGATATCGAAACAATAGGCCTACACATGAAGAATAATGAAACAAAATGCAAAACTTATTTATTTTATAAAGTGCGCAACCGACTATTTTTGCCTACGCTGATTACGGTGCACATCATTCATGCAGCAAAGAAAAAGGGGAAAAGGAGTATAGATATGACAGACGGCTTGAGGAAGAGGGGGTAGGCCTTAGTTAAATGGTAGAGAAGGCTATGTTCATCCTTGAGCTCTGCCCCCCCCCCCACCCTCTCTCCCCTTCATTTTGTTTTATTTCGTGGTACGTACGTAGTTCATTTTTACAAGTAAGTACTATACTAGGAAGTAGTAATATGCATTGGGATACACACATCGACTATATAATAGGTAAAGTCTCTAAATGCATTGGCATACTCTATAGACTAAAAGAAGTACATGTACTTCCTTCATATGCCTTGATACTATTATATAATGCGTTCGTGATGTCACATTTGAATTATTGTATTTTTGTATGGGGGAATAGTAATCACACTAGATTGGATAAATCATTCAAATTGCAAAAGAAAGCTCTCCGGATATGCTTAGGTTGTCATTATACTGCCCATTCCGCTCCATTATTTATGAAACTGAATACACTTAATATATTTGACTTACATTTTTATTCCATTGCTCTGCTAGGATTCTATTATTTTCACAATATACTTCCACGAAATATATCAAGAATGTTCATTTTAAATAATGATGTCCATAATTATAATACTCGTGGGCGTGACTCATTTCATCTTTTGCCAGTAAAAACAAATATTTTCTTGAAATCGGTAAGAAACAACTTTCCGGTTATTTGGAACTCGATCCCTCCAGAAATATCTTCATGCAAGTCATTAACCTTATTTACAACAAACCTAAAGCAGCATCTTATATCTAAATATCACTGATGCAAACCTATATATTCATTCTGTGTTATGCAAGCAATCTCGTATTCAAATTCATATTCTGTCAATTTGTCATTTTACATGTTTTTTGTTTTTTCTTGTTTTGTTTCTTCTTGTGTGTGTATAGGCCTAAAAACTAGTAACAATGTTCTTGGAACTGCGCCTCCACAAGGCCATTTGGCTTTATTTGTAGTTTCCTATTCTCATTTTGACTTATACCGTGTATACCTTGAATTAAAATTTGTATATATATATATTGTTTTTTATTGAAATGAAAATGAATAAATGAAACGAAACGAAACGAAACAACTGCTTTACTTTTCGTGCGACATGATGCGAGGTATAACTGTGGCAGTGTACTTGTGAGGCCTACGTCGGCGAGCATATGGCAAGCCGTTTTAACATTTATTCCTATTTCTCTCGATTTTTTGATATCAAGAATTCGACTTTTTGATATCAAGAATTCGATTTCTTTATATCAAGAATTGCCATTGCTTAACTACACAAAACCATTTCTTGATATCAAGAATTCGAATTCTTGATATCAAGAAATAGGAATAAATGTTAAAACGGCTTGCCATACGAGCATGACTGCGTGCAAACTGATGATGAAACCCTGATAGAGCCGAGTGAGCGACGGTGAGGGTAGACGCACACCGAGCGGTTTCATTAAATTAAATAGCGAAAAACCACAGACTTAATTGAGTGTAAAAAAAAAAAATACGCCGGTGTCACCGCGTCAGATGACTGCCGCGTCAGATGTCCAAAATATTTATGGTGTCGTTAAAGAGACCCACGGACGAAAAAAGTGGCATCATATTAACGGTATTGTTCGTAGATATCGGATGACTAGAGGACACCGTAGCAATTTGTTTATTTACCTCCTACATTCATTTTTCTATGGTATCTTCAAATGTTCGGATGAATTTCACGCTAACCGTATTTCAGATTGGCCTGGACATCTGACGCGAGATGAAGCACGGCGCAGCGAACTCGAAATTCGCGTGCGCGTGCGTTCTTTTTGAGGGGAGGACTGTATGATAGTGGGTTGGATAATGTGAATAATTGTGTACTTTTGTCTTCAATCACCAAGTTTGGCACACATGTTCAAAACTATATTTGGAACAATATTAGATATAGAGGCATCTCAAAATATTTTCAGAGTCGCCTGGGGGCAGCCCCCAAAGTGCTCCATGGGCCATATGTTATTTTTACTTCTTTGCGAAAACGCACGGCCGGACTTTGTAAAAACCTTAATAGGAATCATCCTAAGGTAATAGGGACCTAATTACCTTGTTCAAATGTGTGGTCATAAGTGGCAAGGGGGCCGGGAAATAGCCCCCCAAAGCATTTTTTTCTTATTTGGGGATATTTTCTCAAGAATACATAACTGGAATTTAACCAAAGTAGATAGGAATCATCCTGAGATTATAGGGACCATTATTTGTTAAACTTGGGGTACACAAGTGGCAAGGGGCTGGGGAAAGGGGGGTAGACCCCAAAACGCCCCAGGGGGGAATTTTCTTTTATTTGGTAATACTTTTTTCTCAAGAATAAATAACTGGAGCCATCCTTAGGTTTTAGGAACCTTAAGTTGTTAGAATGGGGGACACAAATGGCAAGGAGCCGGGAGGGGGTAGCCTCCCCCCCCCCCCAACAAAAAAAGCCCCCATGGGGCAACTTCCTCTTGTTTGTCGACTTTTTCAGAAGAATAAATAACTGGATTTTAACCAAACTTGATAGGAATCATCCTTAGGTACAAGGAACCAACAGGTGGTAAACTTGGGGTACACAAGTTGCAAGGGGCTGGGGAAGCGGGAAATGCCCCCATGCAACTTCTGCTTATTTTCGACTTTTTCAGAAGAATAAATAACTGAAATCCTAACCAAACTTGATAGGAATGATTCAAGGGACCTTAAGTTCTTAGAACTGTGGTACGCAAGTGGCAAGGGGCTGGTGGTGGGGGTACCAGCCCACATGGCCCCAGGGGGCAAATTCCATTTATTTTTTTTACTTTTCCCCAAAGGTAAGTGACTTTATTTTAACCAAACTTGAAAGAAGTTACCTCGGAAAAGAGTACCTAAGGTTGTAAAAATAGAATATATATCTAAAAAATGAACGTGAGATTTCATCAAAACTCGACAGATTATTCTCAGGCTATGGGAAAATTTTTGTTTAAAATGGGGATCCCATCTGACATAAATTAGCCACCCCCCTCCCCCCCCCCCCCCCACCCTCCCCGGCTGAAAAGATCAGTGATAAAACATCAAACTCCCAATTTTTGTAAATATGCCATTGAAATCATAAATGCATATATCTTATATCATGTTAGAATTTTGGGCATAAAATGTTTTGGAGTTGCTTTTCAAGGCCACTCTTTGTTCTTTTGTCACTTCCCAATAATCTCTTTTCTTATTCATGCCCTCACTATGAATATATCTCGATCAAGTGAAACAAATTGGAGGGAATAAAGATTAATTTATTAGATTGACGGCCATCTTGGAAAATGGCGCCGCAAAATAAACATTCATTATTGCTTCTATATTGTAAAATTGTCTAGTTTATGATTCTAAAACTATGTACCAAATTTCATTCTTGTAGGTTATAATAAAACAGAAAAAAAACACTGCGTTAGCAGACACGTTGGACGCCTACTAATTGGAAAATGGCATCTTAAGGCCACATTTTTAAAGGTAGCCCGTCCCTTTTGCAGACCTAATTCTGAAAGTTCCCTGACTCTGTCATTATTTGAGAGAGAGAGAGAGAGAGAGAGAGAGAGAGAGAGAGAAAGAGAGAGAGAGAGAGCGGCTTTAAATATCACCCTTTCCTGGAAACGACAAAGCGTAATATTCGGTTTTGAGGAAATAATCTTCGGTAATCGTTCCAGCTTTCTTTTTTCGTAACACAAAAATAGTCAACTCTCAATGAAAAATAGTTAGATTTTCATTTATTCTACGGGAGTTACGTATAGTACCTGTGACCTTAAAATTTCAGATACATTCGGGAAAACATTCTTTTTTAGTTAAAATGTTGGACCGCAAGGCGCATTTCTGAGGTGGTGGGGGAGGGGCGATGCTGTAGCTAGTTAATGTCAGATGGGTTCTTCCTTTGTAACAAATCTTTCCCATTGTCTGAGAAAATCTGTCGAGTTTTTATGAAATCCAACATTTATTTATAAATCACATTTGCTGCCCTACGGGCGCAACCTGCTGGAAGGAGGCGAGGCCAGAACCTTGTCCATCTGGGACCTCGATGCTGTAAGTAGACATTTTTAAAATTACTCTGGGATGACAGCCATCAAAATCATAGGTAGTTGTTGCTATGGTTCCTCGACCATTGATTGTAACTTCTCTGGGATGACAGCCAATGAAGTGATAGGGTTGTAGCTGTTGCCATGGTTCCCTTGACCATTGATTGTAACTACTCTGGGATGACAGCCAATGGACTCAAAGGATTGTAGCTGTCACCGTGGCACATGAGCATAGCAATTCCCATAGGGACCACTTGGCACACCCTGTCCTTCTGGCCCCTCACTGCTAAACGCCTTATCTGACATATGAACAAGAAATAACAAGAACCAATTAGCCTCTTTTTTGTACGATTTAGTAGTAAAGTACATGATCATGGCTTTTCTCATCAAAATATAAATGTTATCAAAATATAAATGTACAAAAAAATCTGTAGTTTTTATTTTTTTTTACAGTTTACCTCTTAAATTGCTGTGCAATGACTGCAATTATCAACCTAACAAGGGTATTTTGATTGTGCATTGGCAATGATATGTATTGTGCATTCCTTGCCACGCAGGCCTCACCCCGCAGACAAAGCCCCTGCCTGCTACGCCCTGGCCATCAGCCCAGACTCAAAGCTCTGCTTCTCTTGCTGCAGCGACAGAAACATCGCTGTTTCGTGAAGAGTAAATCATTGGCTTTAAAATGAGCCATGCAACATCGAGTTTGGTCATCACGTCACAGATCATTATGGGCATGAGTTTCGCATTACTTTTCTGAAATATGTGTCACACAAATAACGTAAAATCCATGCCCATTGATCTGTGATGTGATGGCCAGTCTTGATGACATGTATGCCATTTTAAAGCTAATGATTTACTCTTTGAATATTGAGCAAAAATAAATAAAATACATGTACCATGCCCAATAAAAGTACGTACTAAATAAAGGTCCCTTTTTTGGGTCACACACATCAGAGAATGGCCAAAGGAATAATGGAGACGCGGGTGATAATCACCTTCAGTGATATTTCTATACTTATAGTTGGATTGCATCATTACATTAAAATAATCTTTCTTTGATTTTTGAGTTTAGTTTGATTGATATAGTTTGAAATATCTAGAATCACGTTTGTTATACAACATTCATGTATGCTCCAGCAGTTAAAGACAAATGTTTAAATGCATCTTTAGCATTTTATTGCAAAATCATGTTTTTATGATCGTGGTGGTTTACTTTAAGAATAGTGTTCTTTTGCCAAAAGGAAGCAATATTCATTTGTAAATTCCCATTATTCTTTTCATGGAACTACTTGATACTGATGCAAAGTTTGTCTTTGTCTTTACCAGTATAGGGGAGTTGTATTGTGGGGGAAAAGTTCAACGTGTTCAAGACGATTCATAAAGTGAAAATTAGCATAAACATCATTGAAAACCTGCATTCGATAAATGATATAGGACAATTACCCATTTTTGTTTACATGTTTAGGACTTTATAATGTGGTTAGTCCAATGCCCAACATATGGAGCAACTAACCCTTTTATGTTTTTTTATGAGGAAGGATATGTGCAAGACATTTATCAATGGCTTTAAAACATTTGTTATCCATAAGATAAATATTGTAGGTCAAATGCGTCATCGAATGAGGGATTTTTTTTTTAATGTAGCACACACCTTGAGGAAGAAGTATCACTCTCATTATTTGTGTAATACATGTACATGATAATAAGCTTTGAAATAAACTTGAGACATATCTAATTCAATACTTTGACATTTGTGTTTGTGCTGTTGTTTTTGTTCACTCCGGATTGTTTTCTTTTCATCTGATCCGCAGTCGGTCCTACATTGAATGAAACAGTGTCTGAAAAATAGACTACAAGTATATACATGTACATTTCTGTGGAATAGACTACGTTTTGTACAAAAATCTGGTCATCTGACGCGATCGGTCATCTGACGCGGTGACGCCTGGACACCTGACGCGGTAACGACAATCTGTATGCGTTCCTAGTTTTTACTGAGACCATTTGATGATACCGTAGAAAAATCTGGACATCTGACGCGGGTGGTCACCTGACGCGGTGACACCGGCCGGTGCGGTAAATAAAGTCGTCGGTGGCGTCACCATAGCCACTCTGCGGCTTGTTCTTGTCCGTGATGTCCATGGGCGAATGCGGGACTGGCGCACTGAACTATAAGGGCAGAGGTGTCGGTCTGTGAGAACCAAGTTCCCCCGAAGAATCTGTGCTTATAAGACACAAAGAACTGCATGAGCCACATATTATCACCAGTCCAGGCCACTAACACTAGAGTGAAGATTGCCACCCATTCTCTCTCTCTCTCTCTCTCTCTCTCTCTCTCCCTCTGTATCTCTCTGACTCTTTATAAGCCTTTCAATCAGTTCCCTTCTAGGATTAACACTAGAATTATACTCCCATTCATAAGTGTGAGGAGTCCTGTACTATGCGATTAGCACGTTAATTACACTCCCATTCATACGGGTGTGGAGTCCTGCACTATGGGATTAGCACTGTAATCGCAATTCTATTCATAAGGATGTGCATGGAGTCTTGCTTGAGAAACCTCCCACATATTCCTTCCTGATATATAATGGACACTCTGTTCCAGAAAAGCTAACTTGACTTCTATACCACCACCAGGTATAGAGGTATCTCTCTTTAGCCGCCTCTTGTAGGTTTAAAGTGCTAAGTCACAGAGAGAAAACAGTTTCCTTGTAACATCGTTTTCGTACCACATTTTCTTATAACATCTTCGTATATTCAGTATTACAACTTCCGGTGCATATTCAACTCTACTACTTCTACTACTATGATCTCATAGTGATTGTACTACATCTTACTGGATATATTTATATATCACTGCTTAGTTTGGATTCGTCAATAAATGATCGTGAACTGTAATATTCATCGCCTGTGTCTTCATATTCATCGTCGTCATCTTCTTCATAGTTAAGAGTCTCACTGGGAGACCATGCTACCCACATAAATCAGACATTCAACATTCACACACAGTGCAGATTCTTAACAGGTCGCTCCGGGGTGTTGCGCTGCCGATTTTAACTCGCGTTCCTCGCTCGACCGTCTCGCTCGTACACTGGGAAATGAATGTTGAAATATGTTATGTAATACGCGACATCATAGAGAGTGAATTCTTCATATGCATCGACTCGCTCGCAATGTTCGAAGAACTAATTCAGAGTAAAGTTCGTGTCATACGCTGAAGGGATTAGCTATAAGTGAAAACGGTGGTTCCGAGTGGATACTGGTTCGACACAAATTATTGAAGACAACACCAGACAGCATTACTTTACAGAGCAGAGAAAAGAAGTTTATTCGACTCAGTTGGAGCTATTTTCGCTTATTTCTTCGCTCCAGTGAAATAAATTGATAAATTGAAATAAATTGACAAAAGAAAGTCTCTCATATCATTGTCAATAACTCTGTAAAATATGCATGAATTGATGCTTAAAAGCGTAACATTTGGTGAGCTGTGTTAATTAAAGACTTCTATATAGCGCAAATCTTTCTCCAAACAAATACACCAAGGAGAAAAATAGGGGAAAGGAAAAAAACAGGAAGAAGAAGCTGATTTCATTTCAAGGAAAATCTGTTGATATGGTCAGCGTATATCTCTCGCTTGTTTAGCAGACACGCCTACATCTGGTTCATTTCAAGTCTATTCGACAAGAACACTCGCCAAGAAACCTTTGCCCTAATTTGTGCCATTTCTCAGTGCGTTTTGTAATCTTCATCAGCTATTTATAGATTCTACCTCATGCCATAACAAATTGGATCTGTTTTCCGTCGATCGAATTACTTCGATGAAATGAAACATACTTCACGAATCCGTGTACTAGCTCTTTTTTGAGGGTGCTGTTGAATTTCTACCAACGGTGACGCCCACTCGTCATACAGTGCGGTAGTACGCCTGAAACAGGAAAATTTAACTCTTTATATACCATCGAGACATTTTGGCAAGAGATAAACACGCAGCTCGCCTCAATCTGCAGTTGATCATATTACACACCACGCGTTAACCGGCGGTGTTTTCGCGCCCAGAACTTTCCAGAGTGATCTCGCGCCGGCCACACCCTTTCCGCGCGTTCTAATGATTGGCTATTAATGCATGAATGATTTTAACTTTCGCAATCACACACATCCTATTGAAGAACATTGTATTTAACACAGGAAGAGTTATAGCGCTTCAACACGTGTCGCAATGAGAATCCCTCCTTATGGACATCTCTTTGTATTGTGTTGTTCGTAACCATGACGACAGGTGAATAAGCACCCTAGACGATATCTTTGGCGATGATGCTGAATATGTCTGCGAGCTTCTTCAATATACTGCATGTCAAACTAATTTAAATCCAAACCGCCGCGTGAATTCATTCATTTGACGCGCAGTCGTCGTGGTTTGACATGACATGTGTCACTAAGAACGCAGTCAAGTACCCAGAGTAAACTGATGTTACCATGGTAATGAGATGATCTGAATGACTGATGCGCCGTCTTCGAAAGTTGAGTGCTGGCCATCGGAAGTACGTCGACGCACGGGAGAGGAGAGAGATAGGAGCTTCGCGTCCAGTTGGAAATTGCCGTTTGGACACACAAGTCGATTTCCGTAACTTTACGCACACCACGGAAAGAACAGTGAGAGTCATACAGAAACTGAATTCGCCACATTTTGAAACAAGAACAGAGATTAGTTTACAGGAACGTTCGTGGTTCTCCATGTCCATATAATTCTATAGCCTACAGGAGTTTATCACTGAACATTGGCAAGCAAGGGGATACTATCATACCAAAAGCGGTGATACTATATAGTTAGTTACAATTCACCACAAGGGAAGTGAATAGTTTTTACTATTTCATGAGTATAAACATAGCTTCAAGTGAAATCATCATTAATTTTGCAAAGTTGTATTGAGTGAGAATATTGGTGAATTATCGCAATAAACAGCAGATAAGCGATGGATTTCCACAACACCACGCAACTCATTACCAGTTTCGACAATTACACAGGCGAGAACGAAGGCAGCGATGACGATGATGTTGATTTCGATGAGGATGAAATCTTCAATCTGGTAGCAGTACTCATAGTATTCGCAATCGGGGTCCCGGGCAACTCGCTCATCGTTGCTGCTTACGCCAAGAAAAAAAGACGGACCAGCACCGACATCCTAGTCATGGCTCAGGCGATGACCGATGTCTTCGCCAGCGCCCTTGCGCCGATGCTCGTCCTCCGCACCGCCTTTTCGTCGGTCGTCACCAACGGCGTTTGCATCGTTAATGAGATCTCGGAGAATGGAAGTGCGTTCACGTCGCTATTCCTGATGGCGGCCATCAGCGTTGACCGCTTCATGTCCGTCTGCAGACCATTCCGACGAAAACTAACCATTCGAAACTCCATCATGGTGGCTGTCGGCTGCGTGGTCGCATCGCTGGTCGTAATGAGTCCCAAAGCTATCTTAACGAGGAAAATTGCTGATGAGAACATCGAAGTCAACTGCGACTTTATCATTCTAAACGGAGGAGTTCGAATTCTATTTGACGTGCTCTTTCCGGTAACGTTCCTCATCACGATGTCGAGTACATTCGCATTGTATTGGAGGATTTATATGTTCCTTCGCAGACAGGCCAAGATTCGCGTGACTCTCATGGGGGACAACCCGCCTGCCTCAAGTCAGCCTGTGAAGTCCGGAAATGACCCCAAAGTAACGCACTCCGTCGATAGCACCATGGTCCCCTCCTCAAGCTCGACGGATCCTGAAAAGACCCTTAAGCCGTCTACCTCACAGGGCGTCGATCTCTTGAGCGGCTCGCCTTTCTCTACGAACGCCTCGACGACTCTCCGCCCGGCAGGTGGACCCACCCATCGGAACCCTCCGACACCCCCCTCCCGCAAAGATGAAATCCCCGACGTCTTGGACGCCGAATCATCCTCAAGTTCAGATCAGCCGACTTCGGCAATTGGGAAAGAACCTCCAAACCCGAAATCGAACGCCATCACCTCTTCGCAGCCCGCGGCCTCGTCGGCGCCTCCCCAGCAGCAGCAGAGGAGGATGAACGACGTGGGTCGGTCGACGACTCGCATGCTACTCTGCATCACGTTGTATTTCTTTATCACGTGGATGCCGCAGATTGTCACCAGTCTGTATTTCCAGCGGAACCTTGATCGACTATCCACCAATGAGCTGGCCATCATGGTCGCAGCCTTCTCGACCTTACGCGGCTCCAACCACATCATCAACTTCTTCATCTACTTCTACATCAATACCAAGTTCAGGGGCGCCATTCGCCAGATGTGCTCAACACAAAGCTTACTAAGGCCGAGTGCTACTGTGTGGTGATGTTCCAGGACGACCAAAGCAATCATCAGGGCCCCGTTGCATAAAACTTTGTCATCAATTGTAACTACTATGGTAATACCACCCGACAGTCAATCAAAGTCACGGTTACCGTAGAAGGCATTATTGATGGCAGAGTTACCAGTGATGGGAAGCTTTATGCAACGGTGCCCAGGTGACATCTCGAACTTTTGCATCAACACCAAGTTTAGAGGTGCCGTTTGACAGATGCGTTCAAGACGGAGCTTGCTAAATATCATAAGGTACCGTCCCGAACTTCTACATCAATACCAAGTTTAGAGGCGCCGCTCGTGAGATGTGTAGAAGAGAGTGCTTGCTAAATATCACTTACATTTCGACTTAAGTCCTGTACGATCTATACCTATAATTCGATTACTTTTATTTTTGCTTTTATTGAAATCAGTCATATCAGAATACAACCTGATATAGCTACGACTGTTTCGGACTTAAGTTTTTCAGTATACCATCTTCAGTTAGGCCCAGTTCCGGATTCCTGCTAATGTGATCATAGCGAAAAACTGCTATTGACTGTTATTGAATCCACTGTAGAATCGCGCTGGAGATTCAATTTACATTGTACTTTAGCCCAGTGCAGTGCCCCAGCCTCCTAACACATATGGTTAAGTCAGCATGTCATGCAAAATATTAATATGTATTTTTTTTCTTCTTGCTTTTATTGCAGTCAGTCATATCAGAATACAACCTGATATAGCTACGACTGTTTCGGATTTAAGTATTTCAGTATACCGTCTTGGTTTATATTTGTATATATTTGTCGTGGTAGTGGTTGTGCACTGTGACTGAAAGTCTTAAGGTCTTAGTTTCAAGCCCATCTATGGCACTGTGTACTTACCCAAAACTACTTAATCCACATTGCTACTTTCTGCCCAGATGTATATTCATGCAGCAAGGGCGGAAATCGCTCCCCGAAGGTGGAGGGGACATGTTTTTCCTCAAGAAGTAGTTGAGCGGGGGCGTGGGGGGGGGGGGGGGGGGGGGGAGTGATGGGATTTTGGGGAGGTGTTTTTTTTCCTTCACTTTTTTTATCCCGTCCAGTCTCTCAAAATGCTCTCAGTGGGGGGGGGGGGGGGGGGGGGGGGGGTTATGACGTTTTTCGTAAAAAAATTAATCCGCCCAGTCTCGTGGGGGTACACGACCGAAAATAGTGGGGGGGGGGGACATTTCATATTGTGTCCCCCCCCCCCCATTCGAAATGGTGAGGGGGGGGGGGGGGGACACGACCCCCCCCCCCCCCCGTCCCCCCGGGATTTCCGCCCATGATACCCAGTAGAAATGGAAGGAGTGCACTTTGTCATGCTGCCATGTCTGTCATGAAGCCGAATGGTCCCTCAGGATTGGACAGGTGTCACAAAGACTTGCAAGCATCCAATGCCCGGGGTAATAATATAGTAAAGCTCATAGAGATGATAGTTCATATAAAGCGATATATAACAACTGTGCATTATCATTATCATTTCATTACTTTTATTTGATGAAGCCCTTTATATGTCTCCGCCTGGTCCAATAAGCGAGTTCGTATAGTTGCAATGTACGCATGAGCAGATTATTGCTGGTACGAATAACTCATAAAATAAAATGAAACTTCAATAGATAGTCAAGCACATTTCAATTTATTATCATGCAGATATGGCAACAACTATTCAGCTAAGAGAAGATATTGGAAGGACATCCCGCTATGTGCACCTGTTTTTTTATTGTTGTTCCTGGCACACGGTAAAATGTCTTTACATCCATCATTCAACAAAGCTTCATGAACAAATCCCAGTCTGCAGTCTAGTAGTTTTTATTCAGTGGATTGTTCGACCATGGTGTAATTAAGAACTGGTCTATTGAAAGAAGGGAGCCATCAAATCAAACAAAAGACCCACGGTGTTTAAAAACAAGAGGATAGTGTGTAATGTCCCTGCCCACTTAGAATAACCTTGCTAATGCCGTTGGAAAATATGCGATGTTCCAAAGATTTTTTTGTACATTTTTTTGGTCAAAATTGACAGTTCGAACAAATTGCCTATCAGCGGGGCTATACCATGTTTATTATAGAGGATTCCCACAAGCAACCATATTGGAGGACAAACACTAAAAACCTGTGTATCAGACCACGAAAAGTCATTGATTTCATGGTCTGATGCACAGGTTTATATTGCTGCTCGTGTGAATCCTCTATTAACTGTAAAAAAGTGATATGTGTTAAGGGTATGTTATTATGGCTTTGTATAGTACATGTATATACTTAGGTTATATATATCTAATCAGACAATGAGAAAAAAAAAATCCTGAATCCCTTACAATAAATTTTATTTCCCTATTCCACAACATTGCTATCGATTGCATCTACACTAATAGGTCATCATTTGAGCATCTGTATTGTTCTCCGATTTCTAACATTTGGAAGACAAATTTGGACACCTCATAGTATCCATGGTAACACGAAGAATACGAAAATCGCGCGACACTTGAGTATGTTACCCATGTTACCCGTATCTGATAATCTGATTATGGTTCGTAGTAATGCTGATCACGATAGATACAATGCTATCGATCTATAGTGTTTACCAATCATGTGATTCTAAAAATTGTTTTATATTTTGTTGTATCTTTCAGAGACGATAAAGCCCTAATATTGTTGTAAGTTGGTACTCTGAAAATGGCTGTATATCCCTCAGAACCGCCTCTCTCTCATTTTAAAGTTTTGAATTTTTAAATTTCACCATTTGGTGAGACAAAGCAATGAAAATGTATTTGATATCGAGGGCCTAGCTTCGCAAGCCAGGCTACGAAGCGCACGCACATATCTGGTAATTACGCCTTTACCGAAAGGTGGAAAGATACAACAAAAGATGAGATAATTTTCAGAATACATGAAGTACAAGTGCGAAGTATGATAAATACACAAGTTACTCATGCAGTCGACCTGTGAATAGACCTAATGTGTTAATAAATGAACATGATTAGCTTTTACGAGGTCGAAAAACACCAATTATAAATATCCTTTTATACTGACTCCTGTGAAATACGTAAGATCTCTCTCCCTCCCTCTCTCTCTCTCTCTCTCTCTCTCTCTCTCTCTTTCTTTCTTTCTATCTCTCTCCCTATCTCTATCCCTCCCCCTCTCTCTCTCCCTATCTCTCTCTCTCTCCCTCTCTCTCTCTCTCTCTCTCTCTCTCTCTCTCTCTCTCTCCCCTCCCTATCTCTCTACCCCCTCTCTCTCCCTATCTCTCTTTCTCCCACTCTCTCTTTCTGTTACACTCCCGTTGTCTATTGAGTGTGTTTTTTTTAATCTAAAATCATGAATCTTGAATATAGTGTAAATAAAAAAAAGTCAATTTTCTTGTACATACATGATACATTTTCGTGCTTTTGTGTTATAAACACAAGTTAAGTATTCACGATGTGATTTATAATCTTGCCTTCACATTGATCGCACACGATAATGATAAGGATATCCCGCTATGTGCCCCTGTCTTTTATTGTTGTTCCTGGCACACGGTAAAATGTCTTTACATCCATCATCCAACAAAGCTTCATCAACAAATCCCAGTCTGCAGTCTAGTAGTAATATATTATTCAGTGGATTGTTCGACCATGTCATTAAGAACTGGTCTATTGAAAGAATGGAGCCATCAAATGAAACAAAAGACCCACGGTGTTTAAAAAAACAAGAGGATAGTGTGTAATGTCCCTGCCCACTTAGAATAACCTTGCTAATGCCGTTGGAAAATATGCGATGTTCCAAAGATTTTTTTTTTTACATTTTTTGTCCAAATTGACAGTTCGAACAAATTGCCTATCAGCAGGGCTATACCATGTTTATTATAGAGGATTCACACGAGCAACAATATTGGTAGCCTTTAGCCAAGGCATTCGGCGCTTTTATTTCCCAAAATGTGCCGAACGAGTCTGCTTACATAAGACTATCATGCGAAGGTGCCGAACGAGTCTGCATACATAAGACTATCATGCGAGGCGCTTCGCTGCCAAGGCAGCTCGCTCGCGCGATCACTACCGTAAACGCACACTGCTTTAGTCTTTTTTCAAACCTTGTTCGGCGAGCGAGGACTCGACCAAAGGCTACCATATTGGAGGACAAACAATAAAAACCTGTGAATCAGACCATGAAAAGTCATTGATTTCATGGTCTGATGCACAGGTTTATATTGCTGCTCGTGTGAATCCTCTGTTAACTGTAAAAAAAAAAAGTGATATGTATTAAGGGTGTGTTATTATGGCTTTGGAGAGTACTTGTATATACGTAGGTTACATATATCTAATCAGATAATGAGAAACAAAATAATATATAGTGTAAATGAAAAAAGTGAATTTTCTTGTACATACATGATACACTTTCGTGCTTTTGTGTTATAAATACAAGTTAAGTATTCACGATGTGATTTATAATCTTGCCTTCACATTAATCGCACATGATAATCATACATGAATATGCCTTCGTGTCTTCGTGTTCGTTTGATTGTGTTTTGCAAGATTTATTTTTTATCTAATCTCTTTATCGTCATTACCTATACCATGTTTTTTCCCAACAAGGCGGAAAAGAGCTTAAAGGTGATATTCATAGGAAATAAAATCAAGTAAATATAGTTTTTTTAATATAATTGAATGAGTTATTAAAGCAATTTATGCAGCTAACATGCCATGAAAGTGTTCAGTTTTGTGTTTAATGAAAGTAAAATTTTACTAAATTGACTCTCTTCCTGACCTACGAAATCGCCTCAGGGAAAGTGGTGTTGTGTGTACGTCACAGCCGGGATACGTTTCACAATGACCATTGTGCATCACACCTGTTAATCCACTAGCAACTGCCATCACAGTTTCATTAACAATGCCTGATGCTTCTGGCGGAATAGAAGCTGCGGATTGGCATGTTTGATGCACAATAACGCCTCCCTTTTCTTACGTCAGACCTAAAGGCCGTTTCGGATGACAGTAGGCATGGTAGGGCAAATTTGTCCCCGAAAATACGGTGATTGTTTTCACCCTAATTTCGCTTTTTGGAAAGTGATATATTGTTTGAATGTCATCCGAGCTCATTGTATGGCTTATAAGCTTTCTGTAGATGAATATCTTCATATTTTTGGATTTTCTATGAATATCACCTTTAAAATCAATTTAAACAGTTATGAATACACGAACATACTGTACAACGTTACAGCCACAAACTGGCTATGTTTCCATGGCCTTTCTGAAAGCATTATTTTACTGATGAAGGCTGTCTCAATGTCACCGGTCAAGGTGTGTGTAACCATGGTAACTGAATATGTGATACGATATGGTGTGATCATATGATGATTACAAGCTCCTGGGCAATTATTATAACCTACCATCAATGGTAACTACCATGACAACAGCCAATGAGCTTTTATCATTACACCTGTTGTCCTCTTAGTTACCATAGATGATAAGTTACAACAATTGAAAACCTATATACAACATGGCACTGGAAGATGGATATCAATTAAAATACGTAAATGCTTTAGAGCTTGGTTAATATTTTTTTTCTTTTGATAGAAAAACAAAAGTTCTTCAAAAATGATCCGTTGTCTCAAAGAAAACCACTGCGTATCAACTAGTATTTAATGTAGGAAAGAAGCGTTAGATGGATCAATGCCTTTTGTTGTTCTCTACACACGTGTATATTAAATTGTGCATGTATTACTATAATTATTGTTTTAGATGTGAATATTGTATTGTAACGAACGGCACAAGATAGATCAAAATGGAAAAAATGATGAGGAGGCCTTCCTTCAGCAGTGGAGAGAAATATGCTAGAGATAGATAGAGATAGATTGTATTTGTACGTGATATCTACAGTCAAACCTGTCTTAGCGGCCACCTGTCTATAGCAGCCAACCTGTCTATAGTGGCCACTAAAATAATTCCCCCGCAGAGAGATCATGTGTTAAAGAACCTGTCATAGCAGCCACCTGTCTATAAAGGCCACAATTTTTGTATCCATGGGTGGCCACTCTAGACAACTTTCAATGTATTTCTAACATCAGTATTATATTGTATATTCTTTAATTTGTGGGAAATGAATTAAATGAAAAAGTTCAATCGACGAAGGGACATGAGGAAAAAGTGTTTTTCAAATCGTTCTTTTCTTTTTACGAACAACTATGTCAGCCAGGCGCGTACGCAGGATTTTTCAAGGGGTTTTCTTGTTGGATTTTTTTTTTATCTCCTGCCCAGTCTATAAAAATTGATGAGCGGGATGGGGGGGGGGGGGGGGGGGGAGGGGGGTAGGTGTTGATTTTTTTTTAAAAGAAATTGTAATCCCGCTCATGTCTCTAAAAGGTTCTCTGACCGGGGGGGGGGGGGGGGGTAGTGATGATTTTTTTTCCAGAATTTTTTAATCCCGCCCACTCTCTGAAAGTGTGTGTGTGTGGGGGGGGGGGGGGGAGGGGGTCATGACTTTTTTTCCAAGCGCTGTACAATTTTTTGCGTCATACATTATTAGGTAGGGGTACCGTCAGTCTTCTGGGAAGACACAAGCAAAAGAAAAAATAATATATCAATAAAAACAAAGAATATATAAATAACATTTTAAAAAATTAAGGAGGGGGGGGGTTGAATGCCTGAGGGAGGGGGGGGGGGGGGTGTTGAACCCAGTTCCAGACGCATGCCAAGGCTGCACATTTCGCAATTAGGTTAGGGAATTCTCCGAAAGCGGATCGAAAATCTTTGAGATCATCATTGAAAGTCTAAATACGCATATAAATGTATATTTTTGCCTCTTGCTAGGTGCTGTTTTTTTCGCCTTTTGTTGCTTCTGTAAGGATATTTTTTGTGTATGTGTGAGTGTGTATGTGTATGTGTATGTGGGGGAGGGGTACACGGATTTTTTTTTTTTTTTTTTTTTTTTGGGGGGGGGGGGCACGTGTCCCCCGCCCCCACGTAGATACGCCCTTGGATGCTTGACATGGTCCATAGAATCCTGGTTAAATTTCTGTGAACTACAGTGAACTACCGTGAAAAAGCTTGAGCACACCTACTATTTCATGTATTTTGAGGGGAAATATTCACAGCCGAGAGTTATCTAATAACATAGCAATGCATATATGCATTGTGTCATGTCCAACGTGATTCTACGATATGCCCTGTATATTCCTAAACATGCATATATTCTAATTTCCGTTGATGAACTGGAAGTTTTGTCTTGCAATGATTGTAATGTTTGTATATGAGGTCAAGCGCATACGAAATTCGTTTCTTTCCTGGATGAAAACTTCTTTTTTGGGCGCGGCTATGCACGTTCCTCATGTCACCTGTCTGATAGTGAAATCCATGGTATCGATCATCAAATATCGATCGTGGTAAACATATACAGAGTAAACCTGAATACACGATAGTAAGACAAAGAAATAAAAATTTAAAATACTCCGACTGTCCATCTTCAGACACATGCTAAAGAAAGTAAATGAATACTCTGCAGCCTTCTCACCCTTTTCTCCTCTCGTCATAATGTTCGCCTTTTTAAAAATTTCTTCATTGTTAAACAAATTAATGTCCTTGTTTTTCATACCTGTAGATGATTTCGTATGATGTTCTCAAGTATGTTCCGCGACATGACTTTTGTCCTCATGTTTACGATATGTACTTGAAACGTATGTGTGTATTTAAGTTGTATGTGGAAAATAAATAAAACGAAAATGAAATGAAATGCATCTTTGAACAGTGTTGAAAAATTACAAAATAAGAAAAAAGCAGGGGAAGCCATGTTGCGTCTAGGTTTTCAATTATTGTAACTTACTATCAATGGTAACTACCATGGCAACAGCCAATTAGCGCTCATTATTGCACCTGTTGCGATGGTATAGTTACCATTGATGGTAAGTTACAATAATGAAAAAAAAATACAACATGGCCAAGGTTAGATATGTTTGTAGAAAGCATGGTATTGCGATGCTGGATGGTGTGTGTTTGTGTGTTTGTGTGGGTGCGGTGGTTGGGTGTGGCGGTTGTATAAACACCATTGGACGCGCCTCCTCCTAGCGCCCCCCCCCCCCCCCCCACATGGTACCACGCTCTTTGTTCTAATAGCACGTGTACAATAATCATTTCTAAGCAGTTCCACGAACTATAATAATAGTGAAAGGGGCTTTCTGGGGTAATTTCACTTTTGAAAAGAAATGTCCGGTAAACAGTAGTTTCAAATCCTTTTGGTTCCAAGATTTTTTTTCTGACTTGTTTTTCATTCATTGACATTTAAGGAGCACGCAATGTTTACTACTAGGTGTTTAAAAAAAACTTTAGAAAAGTTTGAAAAATGATAAAATATCAGTATGATAATGACCATTGTGTTCTGAATTCATTATCTTATTCACACACTTATTTTCAAATCCAAATTTGTCCAAAAGTAAAATCTCATTACATATTCCAAAGATTATTACAAGAAAAGTAATGAATCACAAAACATGTCTCTAAAAATCATTTGATTTTATGATGTGTATATTTCAGCTTGATGTGAGTTGGAATTGATTTTTACTTATTTTTCAGAAGTGCCAACGGTGTTTTTTTTACACATAATACTATGTGTATGCCTACAATTTCTTTTAAAATACGATTCTGATTTTGATATGTTTTCTCTCTCGCTTTCTCTTTCACTTTTAGTCTCTCTTGTTATTTCTCTCTGTTTCACCCTCCGTTCTTCCCCCTTTCAATCTCTCTATATCTCTTTCTTTTTTCTTTCTCTTTCTCTTCTTTCTCGTTTTCTTTCTCTCTTCTTCTCTCACTTTCTCTCTTTTTCTCTCTCTCTTACTCTTTCGCTCTCTTCCTCTCTCTCTCCCCCTCTCTCTCCATTTCCCTCTACCCTCCTCTTTCCATCTCTCTCTCTCTCTTTTCATCTATCTCTCTTTCCATAACTCTCTCTCCCTCTCTTCCTCTCTCTTCCTCTCTAACTCTCTCTCTTTCTATCTCTCTCTCTCTCTCTCTCTCTCTCTCTGTCTCTCTTCCCAGGTCTCCTTTTATTAAGTCCCTCCCCCTCTCTCCATTTCTCCCTCTCACTTCCTCTCTCTCTCGCTCTCTCTCTCTCTCTCTCTCTCTCTCTCTCTCTCTCTCTCTCTTCCCAGGTCTCCTTTCATGAAGCCCCCCCCCCCCTCTCTCTCTCTCTTCCCAGGTCTCCTATTATTAAGTCTTTTATCTCAGCTTCATGACAGCCTCCTGATGGACACCCTCTCATTGGATAAAGAAGAAGAACAGGCTGAAAAAACGAAAGTCGCTTTTATTTGCTTTGTTTTTCTTTCTCTCGCAATATTAAGAAAAAGAACAAAGATCAGGAAGGAGAAACCAATCTAATTCAATGACAAGATCCTTCTACAGCTCGTATTTCTAATATATTCTAAAGCCGTCACGCCTTGCTTTATTCCTTGGTAGTAGTTTCTCTCGCCTCGTTCATTTTCTAGTCTAAGGTGAACACTGTCTTTATTCCCCCGGGAAGATCTTCCATTGCAAGACTCAGCAGAGCGACTCTTAAATGGCAGAGTGGAGGTCGTTTTCACGCCGGCAAACATAATTGTGTGGATAGCGCTTTCACGGTTCTTACAGGTGTTTTTCCCGATACAAATGCAACCCATTAATTCACCACCGCTGACAAAAGGCATGGGAGACAGGCGAATATCCGCAACTTATGTTTCGCATCGACGAATCGAATATCATTGTGGGGTAAACCTTTCATCTCTCCTTGAACGTATGTATTTGTTTATTTGTATAAGGCTGTAAATTACTTATTCAGACTATAGAATTGTCGTTTTGGATATCTGTTTCGTTTTATCTATGGTATAGGTCACAACCGTTATAGGTCGCGTTGTATTGAGGTACTGAAGTGTGTTCGAACCCCACGGCAACCTCATTTAGCAATGCACGCGATCCCTATTTTCGAGCGTTCTTATATTTGATGGAATTCATCCGTATTCTTTGCAATGGATACAACAATGATCCAGATAATCTCTTGACCACATGTCTTTAAAAATATCACTCAAGAATCCTACGAAACTAGTATTAGCAGTTGCAACAGCAGCAGCAGCAGCAGCAGTAGTAATAGTAGTAAAAGCCGTCGTCGTCGTAGTAGTAGTACATGTAGTAGTAGTCGTCGTTGCTGTAGTAGTAGAAGTAGTAGTATTATTAGTAGAAGTCGTTGTTGTTGTTGTAGTAGTAGTAGAAGTAGTAATATTAGTAGTAGAAGTCGTTGTTGTTGTAGTAGTAGAAGTAGTAGTATTAGTAGTAGAAGTCGGAGTAATAGAATAAGTAGTCGAAGTAGTAGTAATAGTAGTAGGAGTAGTAGTAGAAGTAATAGTAGTACATGTAGTAGTAGTACTAGTAGTAGTAGTAGTAGTAGTGTGTATGTGTGTGTGTGTGTTTATGTATATGTGTGTGTGTGTACGCGCGAATGTGCGTGCGTGCGTGTGTGTATGTGCGTGCGTGTGTGCGTGTGTGTGTGTGCGTGCGTGCGTGAGTGTGTGTGTGTGAGAGAGAGATAAACACGATAGCGAGAGTGTTTGTCGTGTAGTGCAGGGTAGATTCGATTTGATATCTATCTTATATTTTGATATTCTCTTTCCGCTCGGCCTTGATCCACAATTTAGAAACCTAAACATACCTCCTTTGTTCGGGGGAAAGATTCCCATCTCGTTGTGTGTCTAACCTTCCGGCAAGAATTCAACTCAAACCGTGCACATCTACCGGAAGTGAAGAAAACTAGACAGTCGAGAGCGAAGAACCTGGGCGAAATAGACTCCATGTTCATGCTAAGCGTCTTCAATCACCTCTTATTGCAAGGTCGTTGGAAGCATTTCAATGCGTTTCATGGAGAAGGGCCCAAATCATGCTTAATTAATCGAACCTATATCACGGTCTTTAGAATTAGACGACCAAGAATGTTAGATTACCCAGTTATGCACGTCTATTTTGATTTCCGGTGAATCGACATTTCGGAATAATCGGCCGTGCGAATAAGGAACCCTCGGGAAAGGAACGATCGAAATATCGAAGCGTCGGAAAAAAGAAACATCGGAACAAAGAAACATCGAGAAAACGAAACGTCGGAATTAAGATCCGTCGGAATGACGATCAGTTGGAATGAAGATCCGTTGCAATTAAGATCCGTATGCATTGTAGGATTAATGAATTTAATGAACTAAAGAACCTTTGAAGATTGTGCTGGGATCGAGCGAATAGGACACGCAGAGTACAACGTAGGAATCAGAAAAGATACAAACGTTTTCTATATTTAAAAACATCATTGCTTGCATATTGTTGTGTTTTCATAGTGGACCGTGGTAAAAAGGCGTCCATTACATCGTGTTGATCAGCATGTTGAAACAAGTCTTAAAGGTGATATTCATAGGAAATAAAATCAAATAAATATAGTTTATTTTATAATTGAATGAGTTATTAAAGCAATTTATGCAGCTAACATGCCACGAAAGTGTTCAGTTTTGTGTAAAATGAAAAGCAAATTTCACTAAATTGACTCTCTTCCTGACCTACGAAATTGCCTAAGGGAAAGTGGCGTTGTGTGTACGTCACAGCCGGGATATGCTTCACAATGACCATTGTGTATCACACCTGTTAATCCACTAGCAACTGCCATCACAGTTTCATTAACAATGCCTGATGCTTCTGGCGGAAAAGAAGCTGCGGATTGGCATGTGATGTGATGCACAATAACGCCTCCCGTTTCTTACGTCAGACCTAAAGGCCGTTTCGCATGACAGTAGGTCAAATTTGTCCCCGAGAATACGGTGATCATTTCCACCCTAATTTCGCTTTTTGGAAAGTGATATATTGTTTGATTGTCATCCGAGCTCATTGTATGGCTTATAAACTTTCTGTAGATGAATATCTTCATATTTTTGGATTTTCTAAGAATATCGCCTTTAAAGAAAATAAAAGATGCTAAAATAAAGAAAATGAAACGAATTGAATATAGCAAAGTGTGGCCATTATAAAGACAGGTTGAGAGAAAGAAAATGTGACAGACGCAAAAGAGAGATTTTAAAGAACAATGTGAGGGTGGGTGAGCGTTATCTAAACATCAGTGTTCTTGTCTATAGACCTTTTATAACATCATGTCCATTCAAAACGTGCAAAAACTAGTACTCTTTCCGGTGAGTTGATGGCCTCAAGACATCTCTCACAATTGAGTTTTTATCGCTGATGGAGTGCACGTCCACCGCGCACTATCGGCTTTCCTACTCAGTGATGGCCGTGAAACGCACGTCAATTTAGTGTTACTTGCTCATTATTACTCGATGGTATGAAGCATTAGTTGCCATGGTGATCAATAATGCTGGATCACGCTTCAAGAGTTTTCTTTGCGAATTCGATATCAAACTTACAGAAGCGTTGGCCATGGTTGGAGGTAAAGACATTATTGCATTGGTGTCCGTCATGACTATCAGGGAAAGAGCCGAATCCCTGGGTTCGAGTCCCACAGAAATCTTTGCAGAAGAGCCAGCGGTGTGTCTTAGCGCCCCCCCCCCCCACCCCCCACCCTTATATACTCCGTCTGTAACTGTAAAAAAAAAAAATCAGTGCGGCCTTGTTGTTACAATTGCATATTTATTCTTGGTCCGTCCGCCGTCAAGACATAACTTGGAGGGTTATGAATTCAAAATAAAAAAAAATAGGAGAAAACATAGAAGAGCCTAGAATATCATTAATGTTTCCTGCCGACATTGGATACCATGGAAACAGGCGATAAATGCACGCGTAAATAAATGATTATTAATATCTCCACATACTGTTTGTTTTGCCTTGTTTTTTCTCATTAAAAGCTCTCTTTGAACATGAACTTGAAGTTCATGAGGGACTGTTGGGTTATTCTTTCAAGCTCAGAGAGCGAGTGAGGAAGAAAAGAAAACGGATAGATTCGAGATGGTGAGAGTAGATTATTCTCTTGGAGATGTTAGCCAGGAAAAGAGCTGTTTCGGAATAGCTCAGAAAACACTGCCTAGAGACATGACACGAGAGAGCCAACGAGAAAAGAAATAAACTAGAGAGGGTGAGAGTAGAGCATTCTTTCGGGGGAGTTAAAAAGATAGTTCTCCCTGAAATTAAGTTGGTTTCAATAAAAGCAGACACATGAAAAAAAAAAAGCATATCAGTGGAGGTTTGATGAAAAACAATCAATGGATAAGAATTTTTTTTTTAAAGTTTTGATTTTGTGACGTCACGTGCGAGGTGCTCTTCCATATGTTGTGTGCATTGTTTTCCTGGAGAATGTGTATTTTCTCAAAATTTTTGTTGGAAGGACATACAAAAAATGTGGATACATAACGAAAATGGAATTGAATACAGGAGCCGTCTCATCAATGCAGATTCATTGTACTCTTACTCTAGTCACAAAAGAAAGCTTTACATTGGATTTTTTCTCCTTTAAATCGAACCAACTGCCGCCTGAATTAACAAAATATGCGTCATCTGCCTTATGGTAATGAGGAACTTTATCTAAAGTTCAAAATAGAATTCTATCTCTAAATCAACGCATGACTAATTTGGTTGTCAAACTCAATACGTAAGGAGCAGACTCTTCTTGAATGATAATATTGTTGCACACGTCTGTGTGCGTAAATACAATTATAAGACAACCACTTTGGTATCGAACATTACCATTCATGCCAATGGAATGTCTGTGCACAAATGTATTATCTTGGAGCTCAAAAGCATGCATCACATTGTTATTCCATCGGGGAAAGGGAAATTCCCTTCGAGACCCACTCCCGGCTTTAGATAATCTAAATTAGTTTATCTTACAAGACTTTATTATCGCATGAATATGACTCAAAATTACAGGATGTGATAAATGTACTATCAGTGTACTATTTTTTTTTACTGAATTAATATTCAGTAAAAAAAAAAAACACGGAATTTTGAACGTTGCGTTTGCATTACGCACGCAAAAACGTATGCTTTTTAGAATAATTTCCACGATGATGACTTCACCAACATGACCCAAATGTAGGGCAGGTGACGATAGGGCAATATCCCAAATACAACATATTGAAATTTGGGAGAAAATTGATACAGGATTACTGAGATATTTAATGCATTCTTTTATATCTTTGCATTTGATACATCATTAGAAATACGTTTTTACACACATACACGTGTGGAAAAAAAATCAAAACCCCCAGAAAAGAGCAACTTATGGAAGCATTTTGCTAACAGCATATAAGAGAGCACCTCGCACTACATTGAAATTTCAAAAGATCATAACTTTCTTATCCTTTTCGTCAAACCTTCCCTAGAATGTTACTTTTATGTTCATGAATATTACAACAATCTTGTCTTCAGGGGAGACCTTTAAGCTAGGAAAAGAACTGCAACCCAATCCTCTAGGGAAAGCTATGAAAAACAAGTGCTCAGAGAGCGAGAAAGAAAACAGATGAATTAAGGATGGTGAAGGAAGTGCATTCTTTCGGAGAGGTTAACTCAGGAAACAATGGGAAAAATATGTGGCTAAAAAAGTATGTCATTTCTTAAGATTTGTTTGTGCACGTCACTAAACAAAATAATGAGGGAAAGCGCTGCTTACAGTAGCTTAAATACTGCTATGTTTAGATTGTTTGTTATGTAGCTGCACGAGTTTGTCCGTATGGAAGAGAGGAAGAGGAGATAAATGTCCTCGGATTTTTTTTCCAAGATCTTGGCGAAGGAATCATTTGACGTCAGTCTTCGACCAATTTGTGTGATTTTATCCCACGCAGCACGTATAGAACACAGCCATGTGCGATAGAGTATGTATGTTAAGGGTGCGTGGAATTAACGATGCGACAGTGAAAAAATCAGAACGAGAGGAAAACATACAAATTCCAAAGGCTGGCTTATTTCATCCTCAGGAGTTCTCCTTTCAAACGTTTCGTGCGAGGAAAGAGTAGTGGGATGGGAGGAGGGGGAAGGGGAAGAGAGACAGAGGGAGAGAGGTAGAGAGAGAGAGAGAGGGGGGGGGGGGAGAGATAATGAAAGATTGAGAGAGAGAGAGAGAGAGGGGGGGGGGAGAGAGATAATGAAAGATTGAGAGAGAGAGAGAGAGAGAGAGAGAGAGAGAGAGAGAGAGAGAGAGAGAGAGTGGAATAAAGATAGAGACAGAGAGAGAGGGGGGGAGAGAATGGGGGAGATGAGAGAGAGAGAGAGAGAGAGAGAGAGAGAGAGAGAGAGAGAGAGAAAGAGAGGGAGAGAGACAGAGAGGAATAAAGAGAGAGACAGAGATAGAGGGGGAGAGAGGGGAAAAGAAGAGAGAAAGAGAGAGAGAGAGAGAGAGAGGAGAGAGAGAGAGAGAGGGGGGGGGGGGGGGAGAGAGCGCGGGCGGAAACTGGTGGTGTGAGACGAGTGGTCATTGCTGTAAAGAAAGAAAAATGCGGAAGAAGAAAGGATTCTCAGCCATTTCAGCATGTATTCAAAATAAGAAATAGACGGTTGAGACAACGAAGCATACACTGCCCAACTGTGACAAAAGGAAGCAAGAAACACATTGGACGTATGTAGTAAATGAGCAAAATATGCGTTTGTATCAATGCAATACCACATCATGTTACATTGAATATCTCACATCAAGGTGAATATACCCTTTTTCAGATTTTGTCAGTATGTAGGGAATGCTTGGTATAATCCAAAAACATTAACAACACAAATTTCAGTGATTTGTCACTTGTTTTCTTTAGTCAAACTAGGGCATAATCAGTGCAGAGCTATTTTTCATTGACCATGGGTCATATTATTATTTGAATTCAGGATACCAGGTAGAAATCCTCTTAAAATGATCAAATCGTTGACATCAAACAAAACCTGGGGGAAAGGGGGGGGGGAGGGGGGGGGGGGGAGGGGGGAGGGGGGGGGGGGAGTCACCAAGCTGTCCGTAAGCTACGAACGACTTTAGGCACGACAGGTAGCCCTTTTCGCGCTTAATGAGATACCACAATTTGTTCCTATTTTAACATAGTGGGAGATAATTTCCTACAATCCTAATCAAATTTGACAAATCAATAACGTTGTACTCAGACACTAATGACAACAAGAATTTGGATTGATAAAGATCAGATTCATTGAGTATCTGATTTAGCTCAACAAAGGGTCACCAGTTGTGCGTAAAGGTGTTCTTAGCTTAAGAACAACTTGGTGAAACTGCCCCCTGGGCCCCGAGTGATCCGAGCCGACCATAAGTCCAATCCCTTATCTCGAGTGTATAGAGTTACGATTGATATAAATCGCAGGTCAAGTTGCGATCAATCGCAATATGATGCTTTATAATTCCTGTCAACAGAAGGCGGGCTTCATAATGTCTATAGCTCGTAATCAACTCCTCGTTCTTACTTCTTAAAGGCATAGTTCACCCTGAAGATGAATTGGTTTCATTAAAAGCAGAAACTTGAGCAATATATGAGTGGAGGTTTGACGAAAATCCGCCATAAGGATAAGAAAGTTATGATCCTTTAAAGTTTTGAATTCGTGACGTCACATGCGAGGAACTCTATTTGTGTACTGAATCATTTCATAAATTGTTCTTTTTCTGCTTTCGACAACGGAATGATTTTTTTTTGTAAGGGTATGTGTGTAAAAACGTATTTCTAATGATGCATCAAATCTCCAGGTAAAAGGATGCGTATCTTTTTGAGAAATTGCACATTTTCGAAAACAAATTGTACACAACATGACCGGAGTGCACATCGCACGCGACGTCACAAAATCAAAAATTTAAAAGATCATAACTTTCTTATCATTTGACGGATTTTCATCAAACCTTCAGTAATATGTTTCTTTTATGTGTCTGCTAGTGAAACCAATTTAATTTCAGGGGGAAGTATCCCTTTAACTCCTCGCCGCTGCCATGCCTGCTATTAACGTGTTTGCTCAGATGGCTCGGTTGTCACTTAATGGCTTTTGAAGCAGTAACCCCACGATCGCAGTGCTAAATAATGCACGCTAGGAAGATGTGACCAATCGATACAATAATAGGTGCATTCACCATGTTCACACCCATCGAAACTAGCAAGATTTCGAGATTGATATTTCGAACTCAGCCAGATTTTTTCGTGTGTGATCTAAAGCCCTTTTTATGTTATTTTCCGACCCCGTGCAAATTTTGAAATCTCAATTTTAGTGATGTTTTTGATTTAACCGCTAATTCTCGAGTGTGAACGCGACTTATGTCATAGCAGATTCTTATATTATTTTATGACATCCAGATTCTTATATTATTTTGTACATCCAGATTCTTATAATATTTTATCGGATATAACTGGCCATTATCCTATTGCAACGCATTACACAATAAGTCGGCCTACCAATACCAATGGTTCTTCAATTTAGAGACGCAGAGTTAAAGGGCATATACTGTACTGGGAAGGCAAAAAAGCCTTCAAAATGTAATTATTAGCAATCTTCTTGCCAATGGTCTTAAATTCATGTATTGTCCATTTTAGAACCTTGCTGAAATGAATTTGCCCTCAAATGATCCACATATGGAGTAATTAATGATTAATGATTAAATCGTCAAAATGTTCGGCCCGAACATTTTGAGGATTTGTGATTTAATCACTCATTACTCCAAATGTAGATCATTTGAGGGCAAATAACTTTCAGCAAGCTTCTAAAATAGACAATACAATAGACAATAGACAATAATTTATTTCAACTAGGTGAATTTATGTTCAAATAATTTCTGGTACTCTTATCTGTGTGTTTCATGATATGCTTTCAAAAAATCACACTATTCATTCATATCCCCCTAGACAATCAGATGGATTTCATTTTCCTCTTATGAGAACTTTTGCTGCACAAAAACGTTTGTTCTCGAAGGTCCTAAATTTTTGAATATTTTGCATAACGATCCTAAAAACGCAACTTTGCTTGCATCCTTTAAAAGAAAACTAAAAATTAATTGATTGCTTTCTTACAAAAATTAGCTAAATTTGTGATATTTGAGTCCCCCCCCCCCCCCCGCCCCTTCACTATTTTGAACAGTTTTTTTATGTCAAAGAACTCGTCACCATTTGCAAACTATTCTCTCAACATTTTTTCTTGTTATTTTTCATTTCTCTTGAATGATTTTGCTCAGTTTATGCTCCTTGCGTATTGTTATCCTTCAGCGGTGCAGTCCATGTGTACACCATTTCTCTCTTTCTCTCTTCTCTTAGTTTCTCTCATTGTTTTCTCATTATTTTACATTGTGCATCAGATGTTTTGTGTATTTTTTTTTCTCTGTTGGCCACAATTTATACTCTTCAACAGTTATGTACAGAGTTTATTTGTTAAAAAATACTTTTATCTGAGGGGTCCATGACTTACAAGCTTCGCTTCTCAGTGGACCTCTCCATTTCCAGCTACAAACATAATTCATGCACCTTTGTTTAGGATACTGATTTATTTATATATTCTGTGTTTAAAATTCTGATTCTGTTAATATTGCACGTATTGATCTTTGAATTTTTCCTGTGCTCATGATGTTAATTATTTATTTCTTCGTTGGAAATGAGAAAAAATAAAACTGAAACTGAGATGCATATCAACAACGAACTGAAGTTTCTCGCATTTAGTGACGCTAGTCTTGTTGTACCTATCCACTACGAACAATCAATGCATTATTGATTAGGTGCGGAACGGCGTTCCTAGCTCTCACATCCGAGTACTACATGTACACTTAAAAAGTACACACATCAGTAATTTGAGCGCTCTTTCTGATAGCAGGATGATTTTTTTATTGATTTGAGAAAAAAACGGGAAAAAAAACTCTGAGAAATCTAATAGGTTAAAGAGAATATACTGTACTGGCAAGATAAAAAAAGCCTTCAAAAAGGTGATAGCGAGCAATCTTCTTAGAAATTGTTTTAAATTAATGTATGGTCCATTTTTAGAAATTTGCTGAAAGTTACTTGCCTTTAGATGGTGCACTTTTGGAGAAATTAGTGATTACGTCAAAAATCCTCAAATGGTTGAGCCCCAACATTTTGTGCACCATGTGCTTTCTTTTTTCTTTTTTCTTTTTTTTTCAAACAAAAAATTGACATAAATCACTTGGGGCAATAGTTTATGTGACACACAACGTGTTCAATCCTGTGCATTGGACAAGAGAGAAAGGGACTCTTGAAGACGTTATATCATCAACGTGCTTTTTACCGTGATCTACTGACACAATGATGTAATAGTGATAGTGCTATCCCCCGTTCTATGCACAATCTTTATTGAACATCGGTCATTTTGTCAGAACGTCAAATGCGTATTTTTTTTTAAACTATTGCAATATCTTTCCCAATAAAGTCATTGTGATATCAAAACTATATATGTTGACTCAAAGTTATACCAGGGACCAGGGATTCGATCATTGTAATGCACGTGTTACCATGGTAACAACGATATCAGATGAGTTTTATTGCCAAGAAATGGGCGGATAGAATGAATTGATAATTTGTTTTATTTAAACAGATATATAATGCGAATTTCGAAATTGAAAACGTGCATTGATTACACACGGTTTAGTTATAGACCCGTATGGCAAGGTTAACATGTGTTTTTTTCACATGTTCTGGCTCGAAGGGGTTTTTTTAATTGGTACGTGGCGATCTTATCATCATACCGTGACCGATGAAGACGAGTATGACCATGAACCGGGATTTTTCTTCATTTAAAGATGAATGAAAAGTTCGTACCATGTAGTCAGTGGGAACCAGATGAGTCAATGATTAGAATTCAGAGTTCGTTGAAAGTAATATCTTTTTGATATAATGAATGTGTGATTTATCTCAAACTTTTCTCTGATTTTATGCAATTTAGCTTATCGTCAGAGTTTTATTTCAAAATTGAGGGATGGAGAAAGACAGACATACACAGGGAGGGAGAGAGACAGACAGAGAGAAAGAGAGACAGATAGAAAGAGAAAGAGAGACAGACAGAGAGAAAGAGAGAAAGAGAAAGAGAGACAGACAGAGAGAAAGAGAGACAGATAGAAAGAGAAAGAGAGACAGACAGAGAGAAAGAGAGACAGACAGAGAGAAAGAGAGAAAGAGAAAGAGAGACAGACAGAGAGAAAGAGAGACAGATAGAAAGAGAAAGAGAGACAGACAGAGAGAAAGAGAGAAAGAGAAAGAGAGACAGATAGAAAGAGAAAGAGAGACAGACAGAGAGAAAGAGAGACAGACAGAGAGAAAGAGAGACAGACAGAGAGAAAGAGAGAAAGAGAAAGACAGACAGACAGAGAGAAAGAGAGACAGATAGAAAGAGAAAGAGAGACAGACAGAGAGAAAGAGAGACAGATAGAAAGAGAAAGAGAGAAAGAGAGAGAGGGGGAGAGACAGACAGACAGAAAGAAAGAGAGACAGAGAAAGAGAGACAGACAGAGAGGGGCAGAGACAGCCAGAGAGAGAGAGACAGACAGACAGACAGACAGACAGACAGAGGGGGGGGGGGAGACAGAGAGACAGAGAGAGAGAGAGACAGACAGACAGACAGAGAGAGAGAGACAGACAGACAGACAGAGAGATAGACAGACAGAGAGAGACAGACAGACAGACAGACAGACAGACAGAGCGATAGGCAGACAGAGAGAGAGAGACAGACAGACAGACAGACAAACAGACAGAGAGAGAGAGAGACAGACAGACAGACAGACGGAGAGATAGACAGAGAGGAGGGGCGAGTGTGAGAGTAACATGGAAAGAGAAACACATAACGAGAGAGAGAGTGATAAACAGCAAGAACACGAATTCGGAAAGCGAAACGAAACAAGAAACATACCGAAGATTGAAAGAATATCGTACGTAAATCAAAAGGCTACATACACGACAAACACGAACTAAAGAAAATGAGGTCGCAAGCCCGGAGAAAAACATCTGAAATGATGAATAGATTTGACCATTTGAGTTAAAAAAATCCAAGAACAATAATGCTAGTAGACGCGGATTCTGCCGTTGAGCGATGTACGTGCCGCCGGTGTGGTTACTGTACTGGCTTGCAATCACGTCTTGCATGCACTCACTCAGATGGATGCTTCACCCTAAAGATAAGTTGATTTCAATAAAAGCAGGAACGTGACAGAAATATAATTATTAGGATAAGAAAGCTATGATCTTTTGAAATGTCATTTTTGGGACGTCACGTGCGAGGTACTCTCTCATAATGTTTTGTACAATTTTTTTTTAATTTGCATTTTGTCCAAAAGATATGCACCCTTTTACCTGTGTATTTGATACATCATTGGCATGGGCGGAAATCGCTCCCCGAAGGTGGAGGGGACATGTTTTTCCTCAAGAAGTAGCTGAGCCGGGGGGGGGGGGGGGGGGGGGGGTTGGGAGGGGGGTAGTGATGGGATTTTGGGGAGGTTTTTTTTTTTCCTTCATTTTTATCCCGCCCAGTCTCTGAAAATGCTCTCAGTGGGGGGGGGGGGGGGGGGGGGGGGGGGGTTATGACGTTTTTTGAAAAAAATGTACACGATCGAAAATAGTGGAGGGATATTGATATTGTGTCC
>OZ022592.1:2932799-3077799 GCA_963669155.1 Arbacia lixula
TGACGTTTTTCTAAAAAAATTTGTACACGGACGAAAATAGTGGGGGGGGGGAACATTTGATATTGTGTCCCCCCCCCCCTTCGAAATGGTGGGGGGGGGACACGACCCCCTCCCCCCCCCCCCCCCCGTCCCCCCGGGATTACATTTTTACACACACACCTGTGTGAAGAAGAAAAATCCGTTGTCAAGAACAGAAAAAAGAGCTTTTTATGGAATTATACTGCACAAAGCACAGGAGAGCACCTCGCACGTGACATCACAAAATTATGTTTCAAAAGATCATAACTTTCTTATCATTTGATGGATTTTGGTCAAGCTGTGACTAATATGTTTCTTCCATATTTCTGCTTTTATTGAAACCAGCTTATATTCAGGGTGAACTGTCCCTTTAAATAGTCTGGTTATACCGTAAGATAACGAGAACGTGGATCCTTTAACTCGTGGCTACTACTATGTAACATTATGTCTAGGAATTGAATTAAAAGATATATTCAAAGTTAATCATGTTATAAAATGTGATGGTTTGTTACATTCTCTTTCATGACGTCCGACAGATTTAATCAATCTAATTGGCTTATTTAATGCGCTGTTTGGTGGGATTCTAATCATCAGGAAGGCAATCACGGCTTCTTAGGGCGCCAAATCAACCAATTACTCACGTTATTATTGAATTCAAGTTCTCTGAAGTCTCTGAAGTATTGGGCTTCTTTTATTAAAAATCAACAAAACAAAGTACTTGAGTGAATTAAACTGAAAATATATTTTAAATTAATTACGATTATGTCTGATCTGAAAGAAAAAAAAAATGTCTTCCCTTCATCCCTGTATTCATAAATTTTTTTTCAAGATCACTTTCTTAGTTATTCAGACACCATAAAGGAATATACTCATACAAAGCCCACGTCATAGCTTAATTACTGCTAGACGCAGAGCAAGAAACACACAATCACAGCGGAAATCATTATCAACTGAATGTGCGATATTATAATACAGAATTTGAATATTGTCTGTTTGTTCCTTTGGGAACTTATTTTTTTTTTTGACAAGGGGAGAAACCAGAATTTACATTTTAATCACATTATAATGATAATTGAAGATATTCAGAAATAAATGTATTGCGTTTATTGAAGAAATAACACTGTATATTGAAGACTCACACATAAAGAAGAACTTCTGTACAATTATTGTATTTTATTGTCAAACTCCCTTATGTTATCCTTTTTATATTATCATGCGAACAGCTAACATGGCTGTCGTACCGATTTGTGGGAAATATCAACACAAGGAAAATAATACGAATTATCTGCGCATAAAAATAATGTTTCAGATTTTTTTTTTTTAGGAGAAACCCGTTTATCTTTGAGTGAATGTATCACCGTTGTTATTATATTTTCAAGGTATAATGATCGTCACATCTTCAAAGTGGATGCGGCATGTATACTGCTACACAATGCACTTCAAGACGTTTCCCCGCCAAGGCCAAGAAACAATCAACTTCTTTGTCACCTAGCAATGTCTTTCGGCGAGGAGCAAATCTAAAACTGGAGACCAATCCGATTAAAATACAAATTACGCCCCGACCCCGAAGACCACGGCAGACAACACGATTTTGCCACGATTCTGCAGTGGTAATTTAGGCCTACGCCTAGATGTGTGACGTCACCTCCTTGTGCAATTCCAATGACCGGGTCCCGCGATTTAACCAGTCGCAGAGTCGGTCGACTGATCGGACCGTGTCGTGTGCGCTGGCCAACAGAGAGACCCGAAGACAAATACATGCATGCAATTCAGAGCGAAGTGCAGCGAAGTGAAATTTATTAGGTCAAGTCAGGAGATTTCTTCACCGCAAGCTTCGATAAATAATAGTTCACCATAAAAGCACTTACGAACAGAAATATTCGTGGCCCTCAAATTGGCAAATAAAACTCAGGGTGTTGATGTAAAATACGAGGTAGAAGGACGGTCTATCCTTTGCGCTAATTTCCCTCTTTCATTCTCTCTCATAATGTTTTCCCTCTCTATTCGTGTCTCTTGATCCCCTCCTCCCTTTCTCTCAATTTCTCTGTCAATCATAATCTGCTTTTCTTTCTCTCTCTCTCTCTCCCTCTTACCTCTTTCGCCCCACTTTCCACATCCCAACATCAAGGTATATTGCGATATCATTATTTGACAATGCATGTTGAGAAAACAAATCGATATTTTTATATCTCACAAACTGGGTCTGCGCAGTTCGTTTGTGCTTCATGTTAACGTTTGAAAGCAATCAATCTTATCTGCAAGTTGGCTGTAAGTTTTACAGCGGTACGTTTAGGAGGCAGCGGTTTGCCGCCGACCCTTACCGCAGATAGTTTAATGCCGGCGGTTTCCCGCTGCGGCATTGCAAGATAATATTGCACGAGTTTGCGATCCACGTACTATCATAACATCAGCTCATGAATGCATATCAAGACCATCGGCCGCTTTTCCGGAGAAGAGCTACGATCAAACCGTTTGTTACGGACAAGTGGTAGAGGGGAACCGCGTCTATGCGCGGATCTCCGCCGGTGTTTTTTTTTTTTTTGGACAGGGCAATGCGGACGTGCTTGTTATGAAACAGGCGAAGGCCAGCGACAAAAAGCAAGTGAAAGGTGGGTATCAAATGAAACGGGAGAGCGCATGCAAACAGGATATGATTGTTTATTTGAACTCATCATGTCGCCTCCCGTTTTCCGATGTCATGCTGCCGTTTTACTTGCTTTTTACTTGCTTAACATTCAGATAAAAAAAAAAACATGCGCGTTTTCATAACAAGCAACCCCGCTTTCCCTCGATCGTCGGTTCCCAAGCGGTTCATTAAATCTCAATTCCTGACCGCTGCTTTTTCTTGTCTTTGTTGTATAATCCATAAAAAGCTCCGAATTAAAATGAGCATTTTCACATTTCATTTGTATCGTCGTAACTTTGATTTTACATTCGCGGCCTATTTATGAACTTCGTGGTACAGTATCATCAACATCGTTTTCTGTAACCTTACTTCTTCCCTGACAAAGCTTGTGTCTCTCGCTTACTGCCCGCTCATAAAAGTCCCTGATTGCTCGTAGAATTCAAGAATATAGGCTAAGACGGATTGGCCGCTATCCTGAATGGTAGACAGACATCATTAAGGACTTATGTTGACGTTCTTTTTAATAGCCAAGGCTACCCAGCGGAGAGACGGAGCAAAATACAGCAATGTCTGTAGATTCTCGATGCTGGGGGAGGGGTAGGGTAGGTGTGAGCGGAGGGCGGGGGTCCCTGACATCAAGTCTATGAGCACTTTATTCCTAAGATAGACCGCCATATCATTCATATCATAATATTTGGATTGGCTCCTATCATAAATTTTTATATAACACACTTTATTTCTCCTCCATAATTGCTAAAAATGCCTGCATAAGGTTCCCATGATAATCAGTAGATTGGCCCATAACGTAAATTCCATTATAAAACACTGTATTCCAAATCCTTGTTTAATAGACCGATCTGAGGTTAAAAAATGCAAATGCAATCTATTTCTATACATCTAAGGGTACGTTTATACTCAATTTGCGAAGGCAGAATCCGCGTTTTGAAATGTTGATTGAAAACGCTCATCCAACACGAGGTTTACAGAGATATTGCTTACTGTTGAGATGACGTCATTTAAACGCGTATTCAAAATGAGCATGAACGTAACCGCGATTCGAACTAAACGCGTATCGAAACGCTGGAGAGCATTTCATGAAAATTTCAGTGAAATCCTCGGTTTTGATTGGCTGAGAGGCACTAGCCTCTGACCGTTACTATAGTAACTGTCGGAGAAAGACAACTTTCATGAAATGCCCCCCCCCCCCTGATTTTGGCTCTCCAAAAATGAGCATGAACTCACCTTAAGTGCCAAACCCTATGACGCAGGCGATCATGGAGAGCCACGACTCTCTGTTCTGAATTATTAGGTATCAGCTTCTCGTCGTGGTGAACAGCCCTAGCTTGTTCTGAAAACGAGTCAGTATGGATGCTTATCCAAGGAATCCTCATTTAATCTTCCCCTGCTATAATTTCCCCATCTATGATTCCCGTCCAAACTCACTGCTGCGACTATGATACGGTCTGTGAATGTCGACTATGATTGTCACGACAAACAGGTGGCGGGGAGGAGGTGGGATTTCAACGGAATCAACAATAGTTTTTAACTTGTCCTGGGAAAGTTTTATGACTTTTGTAAGAGGGGCGCCCTACCTTTCATACATTCCTTCTGAAAACCGTAAAAAATATTTGATCAATTCTGCTGATGTCAGTACTCCATAAAAATGGCGGACTGAACCATGCTTCACCCTTAATGTGTCTTAGATGTCATGATTCGCGCATTTCTTCGTCCACATTGACGTCATCATGACGTCAGAACTAATTAACATTTAATAGAATGGCTGACTTACCAATCCAATCTTGCGATTGAGTGGCTGCTCTTTCGCATGTTTCATGCATGTATACATTACGATGAATTAACTTGTAAATTATTTCGCCTTAATTAATCATTCAATTATAAAAGAAACACACGAAGTTTCATTATATTTAATATTTTAGTTTCCCCTTCATTTCTTTCATTAGATGCAACATCTTTTTGTATGAACCATTAATCAAATTGTCATGCGAATTGCTTTAGAATTTGAAGGTAATAATCTATATACAATTCATGTATGAACCCATTTCTCTTTATGTATTTTTTATCTCAACAGATTTGTAATCAAATGCGAATCAGGCTCGACTAGCACATGTGCTATATCTGACTCCATATTACCACTAGTTATAAATCATCTCTGACGGTTTAAAGAAAAAAAAATGTTATTTTGACATGTGTGTTAAGTATTCATGTATCCATGTAATGAAATTGTTAGTAGAAATGTCATGTTAACTAGTTTCATATATTCTTGTCAGTAATGATGATGATGGTAATAAAACAATTCAGCAATCAATACTTACAGTGCAATATTGGAAGTACATTATTTGAAACTGAAAACAAAAACATTTACTTAAAATCTGAATTAGAAAAAAACAACAACTGAGAAATCCCATCCATGATCTGAGCCATATCACCGTTTTGATTTTGCATTTATTCATTTGTTTATTTATTTATTTATTTATTCATTTATTTATTTATCTATTTATTTATTTATTTATTTATTTATCTATTTATTTATTATTATTATCTTTTTTTTTTGGGGGGGGGGGCTGTTGTAGTACTTGTTTTTTGTCTTCTCCACATTTCTTTTGTCTTGTCAAAATCATTGAATAGGCCAAAGATTTCCCTGACATATGGCCACAAAGCTTAAAGTCGGATTCCTGGAGTATCATTAGGAGGGAAGCTCTTAAATAATATTTTCTTCCAGTTCCCGTTTTTTTTTTTCATTTTCATATTCCTGTAAGAAGTCTGATGAAGATGATGGTGATGATGATGGCATATCCAAATTAGGACGGTGCTGCAGGTAGTTAGATAGTTATAGATATATAAATGTTTATATAATGATATGAGACCGGATCAACGACAAGCTAAATCCTTGCATGCATTTAGGACTTCCCTCAGGAGAGAACTTTCTTGTAATGCACATTATATCATACAACGGTCAATCTCTCGTTCTGAACGTACGTATTCATCATTATGTGCTGAATACGCTGACGCTTGAGTGTCTTAGATTGTATATTAAACTGATCATAATTCACAACATCAGGGTTTAATGAGATTATTCGACCATTATGTGTATTTAGCTCTGCATAGTTCTGTGCAAGAATTTGTACATTGCTTTATCATATAGGACTCCCATCTTCATTACATGATATGAAGCTGTTGATGTTACTCTTGATTTTACTGCGTTATGTCTTGTTCGTTGAATTTGTTAAAATGTTGATATGTACTGTATTGATGTATTTTCGTCATTGTTATGTATTGTAATGTATTTGTTTAACTGTCAAGGCCCTCAGTGACAGCAGTTTTATAACTGAAGATGCCACCCTGCTTAAATAAAACTGAAAATAAATAAACAAGTAAATAAAAATATATCCTGTGCTAATTTGCCCGCTGCAGCAAGGGGCATCCTTTAAATGCTATCCTGCAAAAAGTCTAATAAAACTCCCGTTATCAACACCACTACTTACGCTTACTTCTTAAAGGGATATTTAACCCTGAAAGTAAGTTAATTTCATTAAAAGCAGAAACATTAAAGAAACATGTGAAGGTGTGATGTAAATCCGTCAAAGGAAAAGAAAGGTATATCAAAATTCAAAATTTTGATTTTATAACGTGACGTGCGAGGTACTCTCCCATACGTTGTGTACAATTTATTCCATTGTAATTTTTTTTTAAAAGAGCAATTATTCATGGAGTCATAAAGTACACAACATATGGGAGAGCATCTCGCACGTGGCAACATTGATATTTCAAAAGATCATAACTCTCTTATTCTTTACCCTTTCATCAAACTTTCACTAACACGTTTCTTTCAAATGTATGCTTTGATTCAAGCTAGTTCATCTTCAGGATGAAGTATCCCTTTAACTCTTTATGCGGCGTGTCTGTATTTTGGCATCAGGGCATCGAAGAAGCAAAATCACGAATAGATCTGCGAATCCGTCCGTCGCACCAATCATCTCAACCCACCGACAGGTTTGTGTGGTTCTTGGCTGTAAAATAACATTGTCAGCTAACGTTTATTCCCTAAGGTCCTTGAATCATTAAGAGCAGACAGATAGCATCTTCCTGCGTGTATACAGTGAGGTAGAATCAGTTGATATTTGAAGGCGAGCTTTGCAGGCCGCTGGCCAGACGACACTCGTGAAAAATGGCAATGACATAAAAGCAAATATATAAACACAATGACAAATATAAACAACAGAGAATGAAACGCTAACAAACGAAATACAGACTCACTCATCTTTTGATATATATACAGTTGGCAGCAAAATTTGTCAACCCCCCTCTTATTTTGGACATTCTGTCATAATTGATAATATTGCAACACAGATTGCTATTAAACCATTAAGATAATTAGCAGATAGTTAATTACTAAAGAATACCGGAAAAAAAAAAATCAAATTTTACTTAATAGTTCATCTGAAATTACAATTTGCGCCCAAAAAGCATGTTGCAAAATTATTCAACCCCCTATTTACACATAGGAAAAGAATGCACAAATAATGACAATATAAAAGCCAGTGCTTATATTCTGAGGTGAATGCTGATTTTATTTATCCTCCACCTGAAAATGGAAACTTCATATGCACAACTAACAAGCTGTAACATGATTCAACCCAGATGGGTGTGTCTTTTAGTACTTTGTGCAATATCCGTTTGCTGCAATGACCTCGAGCTGACGAGATGAATAGCCTCTCACAAGCTTCTCACAACGCTCCTTGGGGATGTTAGCCCATTCCTCTTGCGCATTGGTCTTAAGGTAAGTGTTGCGTGTAGGTCTACGTGCCGCAGCAGCTTTCTTCAGATCCCACCACAAATTCTCTATTGGCTTTAGGTCTGGAGAGTATGATGGCCACTCAAGGTGTGCAAGAGGAATGGGCCAACACCCCCAAGGAGCGTTGTTAGAAGCTTGTGAGAGGCTATTCATCTCGTCTGCACGAGGTCATTGCAGCAAATGGATGCTGCACAAAGTACTAAAAGACACACCCATCTGGGTTGAATCATGTTACAACTTGTTAGTTATGCATGTAAAGGTTCCATTTTCAGGTGGAGGATAAATAAAATCAGCATTCACCTCAGAATATATGCACTGGCTTTTAAATTGTCATTATTTGTGCATTCATTTCTTGTGTGTAAAATAGAGGGTTGAATAATTTTGCCACATGCTTTTTGGGAGCAAATTGCAATTTCAGATGAACTATGAAGTAAAATTTGATTCTTTTTTCTCCGGTATTCTTTAGTAATTAATTGTCTGCTAACTATCTTAATGCTTTAATAGCAATTTGCTGTTGCAATATTATTCATTATGACACAATGTCAAAAATGAGAGGGGGGTTGAATAATTTTGCTGGCAACTGTATATAATATAACAATGCAATTTGTGTACTTTGGTTCAGCTTACTGCGTGTCATTTATATAATAGACTGTATATTTAATGTGTATTGAACCATATGTTAAAGGTCATCACACCTCACAAGCCATCGGCTTTCTGGTGATTCCTAGTATTTATTGCTCATGTAAGTTGTTTATTTTTGTTTGTTAAATTAATAAAGAATGGAAATGAATTGAAACAGGAGAATCAGAGCGTTTTAAGAGGCTAATAAGACCCCAGTGGAATAGCCAGCTTAAGGCACGACCTCGTATTGTACAATCATTAGTTTTTAATGATAAGACGAACACGGAGATGTCTTGGGAATACTAAGAAATGAATGGAATCTTGAGAAAAACAGAATGGAGCACATTTGACCATTAGAAGGAGAATAATAGAAAACTAACGCTTTGAGTGCGTCACAATGAGTAATGGCGGACGTGAGAGACGATGCAAGGAGTAATTTTAGTTAAGGGAAACATGGCCGGTAGAGGCCTTCCTTCTGTGTGGGAGACTTGGATTCGTCTAGAAAACGAGCTTTCAGACGGGGAGTGATAGGTGCAACTTTCTTGATAGGAAAGAGAGTTGAACGGCGTGTTCTTGGGAACACCACGTCTTGTAGCTCTGTAGCGCCATGTTGAGATGATGGAAGAAAAAAAGGGGTAGAGAGAGAGAGAGAGAGAGGGGGGGGGGAGGGAGAGAGATGGGGGAGGTGGTGGGTAGAGAGAGAGAGAGAGAGAGAGAGAGAGAGAGAAAGAGAGAGAGAGAATGAGAGAGAGAGAGAGACAGAGAGAGAGAGACAGAGAGAGAGAGAGGGGGGGGGGGGTGGAGAGGGGGGGGGGTGAGAGAGAGAGAGAGAGAGAGAGCTTGCGTGTGGAATATGAGAGAGAAAAGGAAACAGAGAGAAAGGAAAAGAGACAGGCATGCAGATGCCTCTTTCTGGTTAAAAAAAAGTTATTTGTACCTTTACAATGACAATAAATGATCATTTACCCCATTCATTCTACGTTTTATGTTACACATTCTTGAATAAACATCGTATCGTCTAGTCCTTTCGCTTGCTCGCCGTTTATCATTTCCCCTCCATCCCCTTTTCATCTCTGTCTCTCCACGGACCTATCATGGATATACTGCGCTCGGATAGACTTCCTTTAATCTATGACCGCCGCCTCATAAAAAAGTCAAGACATTCAGGTGTTTCAAACAATACGCTGTATTTCTAATTAGCCAGTGCCTTCCTCTAAATAACAAAATAAAATATGGTTTGAGAAATAAGTCAACCGTTGATCTATCGCTGGGAGTTCATAGATGATCTTATTACACACACTATAAATTAGATTGGGGGTGAGCGAGGTGAAATTTTGATAAAATTGTAGAAAGAATTTGGTCCGTAACTTTTTCGGACATCTCCGCACATGAAGTCGAGTTTGTTTCCATAGGTGGTGAAACACTCAATAAACGATTTACAAGATATTTGTAAGGAAATATGATTGCCCAATGTGCGATATGGAGGCATTTCTCTGACATGTTTTCGACAGTATTCTCGATTTATAAAAAAAAAACCCGAAGCAACAATATACATGTAATGTGAAATTCACAGAATCGTATCATTATAGGATGTTCTACTACTGCACATGCACTTCAGTACATTGAAGTGGTTCTGAAATCTTCTGCGCATACAGAATATATATTCCTCTAAATGCATTCAAAATTTGTCATGCTTGTTTGGCGGCGGATCTCCCTCGATCAAAGAGCCAAACGCGTAAAATATTCCATTGTGATATCAATGCACGCGACTGCTGTCGGAATCAATTACACTTCACGCTGACTCCATTCCTTACACCTCTCTGGTCTCTCTCTCTCTCTCTCTCTCTCTCCTTGTCTATGCTACTGTACACACACATTATCAGAGATAGAGGCATACACACACCCACACACACAATTCATGCACACGCACACACCTACCACACTTACATACACACACACACACACACACACTCACAAACACACACACACATACTTCACATACATATGAACACAGATACACTGACCCACATACCAGATTTACATACACACCCACACACACAATTCACGCACACGCACTAACGCACACACCTACCAGACTTACATACACACAAACACACACACACACACAATTCGCGCCCACAAATACACCCACACACATACTAGACTTACACACAGACACACAGACACACACACAGACACACACACATACACACACAAATTTCACATACATATACACACAAGTACACTAACTCACATACCAGACTTACATACTCACACGCAATTCACACACACACACACACACACACACACACACAGACACATATACATGTACATGTACAAGACTTACATACACAGACCACAAACATTCATACACATGCGCCACAAACATACAAACATACAAACACACAAACACACAAACACGTACACACACACAAACATACACACACACACAGACTGGTCCAGAAAGTAACAGGAATAACACAGTGTTACACAATGTCACATTTATTCATATTCTATGAGATTACTAGACTACCTTCCAGGCAGTTGGCCATTTTTAATATAAACCATTCAATAAATGGGTCTGAAGTAGACTAATCATTCTGGATGTTTGATGGACTGAGAAAGAACCCCGAGAATGATCAAGTAATTAGTCTTGAAACTTAGACTCTTATTTTTAGTTTGGATTAAATATGTCTAAAAGCATGGAAATGAGGCTAGGAGGTGACATCATTTCACATGTACAATGTCAAAAGTGACTTAGGTTGCGTTCATGCGACACTTTTCTGCCCTAGAATAAGGATTAGAATCAGGATTGTATTCAGATGAAATTGAATACATATACACCCTGTATAAACGTGATTCAAATCACAAACATGAAACGTGGAAAAAGGGGAATTTGGAAACGCGTTTCTGCACAATCACGTTAGAAAAAGGTCGCTTGAACGCAACCGTGATTTGAATCATGATTCTATGATGTCATTGTGTCGGCCTTCTTCCAGTGCTAGTTAAGCAGCCCACGAAGAAGTCAGAAAACACGCCCGTAAAAGTTGACCTATATTTCCTGGATCAAGCTGCGCACTGCGATGCGCACTGGATCAGCCCGAATCCGAGGCGAAACGTGATTGGAGAGAAGGTCGTCTGGACGCTGATTCTGTCGTTATCGTGATTCATGTTTGCCTTTCGAATCATGATTCAAATCATGATTCTGACGATGGCTGCATGAACGCAACAATACTAGCTACAAGCTAATGTGAATCTTGCTCATACACAAAACATCTACACAACAAGAATAACATTTTTTCTCAAAAGAGTGGACATCGCTGCTTCACTTGTTTTACAAGCTACTGTAAGCCTACGACAGGGTGATTGCTTGAGATTATAGTGTCATTCTTATTGGGCTTAAAAAAACGCAAAGTTACAAAAATCGCAAAGTCAGGGACAATAGGACCGTTCGGCTCTTGGTACGGTTGCTAGGCACCTTTCACCCTAACTTTGCGATTTTTTAAGCCCAATGAGAATGGCACTTATGATATTGTCTATGAAGGTCAACTATAATCTCTATGAAATGAGAGGAATTTAAAATAGAAACTAAGGTTAGCTTTTAACTTGTCCTGGGCCCTGTTGCATAAAACTTACCATTGATGGTAACTTTGCTATCAATGGCAACTTCTAGGATAACCTTGAATTTGATTGGATGTCGAGCGGTGTTACCATGGTAGTTACCATTGATGACAGAGTTACCATCAATGGTAAACTTTATGCAACGGGGCCTTGAAAACGTTCGCCAAGCTTTGACTGTGAGATATTACAGATGTTATCGTTAGGGTACACTGCTGATCAAAGCCGAGCTGCATTTATTTTGTAAATTGACTAACCTACCTTTTATCTAGCCAGGGCCATGTTGCATTATTGGTTTTCAATCATTGTAACTTACCATCAATGGTAACTACCATGACAACAGGTCCAATAATGAGAGCCCATTGGCTTTTGCCATGGTAGTTGAAAATCTCTATGCAACATGGCCAAAGATTAGCCAGCCAGCAAAGGCCCCATTGCAAATAAAACTTACTATTGATGGTAACTCTGCCACCAATGGTAACTACCATGGTAACGCCACTGGACAGCCAATCAAATTCAAGGTTTCCATGGAAGTTGCCATAGATAGCAAAGTTACCATCAATGGTAAGTTTTATGCAACAGGGCCCACATGTACAAATCTCAGTGTTCAAGGTTCTCCCTCTTCATGCAACCATTATGCAGGCCTTCTTGATATTCGGTCTGGTTTGATTCATTTCCATTAAGATTGAATCTTCACCCTAACATGGACAGTAAAAACATCTTTAAAAGTCTTCCACACCCTTCGAACATAAATCTTGGTCTTTACATTATTTTCTGTGCAACAAACTTTCAGTGTTTACAAAGACATTTTAGGCATTCACCCAGTAGTAAGGATAGCGTGCTCCATCCTGTAAATGAATGGAAAACAAGTCAGAAAAAAATCTTGGAACCAGACAGGATTCGAACCTGCAATCTACTGCTTACCTACTTGAAGTAGTTTACATTATTTTTATTTATTTATTTACATTATTTGGTCAGTGTTTAAACCTCGGTCTTTAATTTGTGCGAGGCTTGAGAACAGGATGGTAGTCTTTCAGGGAGACCTTACGATGTGCTCAAACCCAAAACCATCAGACAAACAAGTCTAAAAGAGTGTGAACATGAAGACTACATGAAGACTTTCTACAAGCAATACACCATTTTCATAATGTTCTCATCACCATTCCCTGAAGTGCATAGTAACGAAGTATTTCAATCACCATAGTAATCAGTTGCAATTGGGAGAATGCACTCTGAATCAATAAGTTGTTTCTTCACAGACAAACCTCGCACAAGTTTTGTGGTTACCATAAGTGACGTATTGTTTGATCAACATGCATAAAATTTGAACACATGAACAAAATGGTCTATTAAATATGGTGAGCAAAACTGATTTTATCCCTTGGAAGGATCAAGCATACAGGATCTTAACAACTGACTGCACACAACAAATAATTATTATCTCAAATAACACCAGAAAACCTGCGACAGTACATATGATTGTATAGAGTTTTGCAATCGTGTCATCGATTGTAAACAATTTGATGAAATGAAAACACTTTGGATGTGTGCGTAGCAGAACACTCGAGCGCGACGACGGGATAAACATGAATATGCAACAGAAATCTTGGTTTGCCAGGAATTATTTGTACAGAAATGACATTAATGATGCAGGAACTACCTGCGTGGAATGTCAGTGTTTTCTTCCTCGTTCTGTCTATCATGCTTGCAAAGGTTCTCCATTTGCTTCTCCTCTGTTGTAGCTTTAGCCGTAGCGACTTCCTTTATCTAGTGTTCATTTTGTCCTCTTCCCTTTCACTTCCTTCCATCTATTCTTTCAGTCTATCACGCTTGCATTGGTTCCACCTCCTGCTTTTCCTCTGACTTAAGTTGTTCCTTCTCTCCATCTTCGGTTTCCGCTGTCTTCTCCGCTCCCTCCATCTGCTCCTCCCCGCCTGGAGTAGCTCCACCTCCCTCTCCTCCATCCCCTCCTTCTTTCTTCTTCTCTCCGTTGTTGAACACGCCCACCTCCAAGTCTCCTCTTGCCCTCTCTCTCGCTTCCTTTTCCTGGTCCAAGGAAAATGGTGACAAAAATACAAGGTGTTAACACTTTTGAAAAATAATAAAAAACAATAAAAACAATAAAAATAATAAAAAAAATATGCAAAAATAATTAAAAAATAATATGCAAAAATATCTAAAAAATGTATAAATTAATAAAAAACAAATAATAAAAAATCAAATTGACACATCATAGAGTCAAAGGATATCAAAGTTTTTGAAAGGAGGTCTCGTGACATTTCATCAATTATTGTTCTTAAAATAATCTTTGGAATATTTAATGAAACTTTTGTGTTCTGGACAAATTTAGAGCTAAGAATTTATGAGTGTAACATAATTCCTTCAGAACACAACTGTCAATCCACTAGCAACTGCCATCACAGTATCATTATTAATGCATGATGCTTCTGGTAGGAAAGAAGTTGTGGTTTAATATGTGTGATGCAAAATAGGCATTTTTCTGCTCTGATTTTATTATCTGATACAGACATATTTTTAAATCCAAGTCTGTCCAAAAGTGACAATCTCATTGTATCTTCCGAGGATTATTTCAAGAAAAGTAATCAATAAATTATCAGAAAACCTGTCTCTAAAACATTTGACATCCCTTGACTTTATGATGTGTCAATTTCAGCTTGAGCAGAGTTGTACCTGATGTTTAATCATTTTTCAAAAGTGTCAAAATATATTTTTTAACATGTATATTGAAGTGAAAACAATAGTCATGTTGGATCTGATTACTATGTGTAAACTAGAGCAAAAGGCTGTTTTGTCATGTATTAACAAATTTTGCGTAGCAACGGGTTATGATATTCACCTGTAGCAAGGGAGTCAGTTTCCATTCGAGGGATGCATTTTGAATCTATTTGTTGTTGCTAAATCTTCCATGGATAAATCCATATCTTCATTTCAGTTGAATATAGTTAGCCATTTTCGTAATTCATTAGGACTAGGAAGATGAGATTCACGGGGCATTTAATACGTAAAGGAGGACTTGAGAACTAATCAATGACAGGAAAGATTGAGGGGAAGAAGAATGGAGGAAGAAGAAGAGTAATTTGGATGGATAGCTTGATGAAATGGCTTGCAGAGAGAGAAGTAGAGGATCGAGGAGTACAACTTATAGAGAAGGCTAGAGATGGGGAGTTGTGGAAAAACATGATTGCTAAAGTCATATCAATACCGCACCTGAATAGAATTCACAACTTCCACAATTGCATTCTAATGCACTATGATAAAAGCTGTATCCAGTGATTCAGTTTCAATTGATGGAATGCACTATGCATCTATTAGCTGTTGCTACTCAGACAAACCTCAAACAAGCCTTGGAGTTACCAATGGTAATCTACTGTTTGAAGGCATACATAACAAGACTGGTCTATTCAGTGGATTTTCTGACCATGGTGTAACTATAAACTGATCTATTATGGAATCTGCATGGGGCAGATTGTTGTTTCAAGGGTGGCTCCCTTATGATCGACGACGCCCTGTGAATGACAAAACGGCACACGGTCACTTGATCTCATCAAGGACGTTTAAGCACATGGATATCCATCCCTTTGAACAAGGTTTGATGCCGCCACTTAATATTCATGACTAGCAGCTGCTCTCAACAAAATGATGCATACACGATTGTGACACGTTCACCTGGATTTTATAATAGGTCATATACATTCCTATACATGCATACATATCAGCTTTTGCTGCTGAACTTTTAATTTTGTCACTAAGTAATAAGGACAAACAAATACAAAATATGTTACTTTTTGAGATGAAAATACTAGCTTGGGCGCAGCTGGGCACGTTTTTCATGTTTTTCATGATACTTGTCCGAAAGGAAAATATCTGAAAGCAACATTTCATGCAATTTTTTAATGGAATATAATGCGGAACATTGTGAAATTGAGACTTTTGTACTGCAACTTGATATCACTTTTAGAGCATTTTTGCCATATTGTAACAATATTCCTCGATTAAATCTTCATAGATGCATCATACATGTAGGTATTACATGTCACAACTGCGCAAGTATATGGGGTGAGGATATTTCCCCAAATTCTTCTGCGCATCCGATTTTGTTTATATGTCAAATCCAGGCAAAAATCAACCAGGGAATCAGCGGCTTCGAACATGGGAGATCAAAGAGAAAGTCTTTGTAAAGCGTTCTTTTGTGACTAGAAGGAGAGTACAATGAATCTGCATTAATTAAACGGCAGCTGGATATCCAGTGGTGAAACATCCTTGATCTGGTATTGCTACCATTATGCAGAGCATTATGCAGATTTTGTTTATATGTCAAATCCAGGCAAAAATCAACCAGGGAATCAGCGGCTTCGAACATGGGAGATCAAAGAGAAAGTCTTTGTAAAGCGTTCTTTTGTGACTAGAAGGAGAGTACAATGAATCTGCATTAATTAAACGGCAGCTGGATATCCAGTGGTGAAACATCCTTGATCTGGTATTGCTACCATTATGCAGAGCAACGACCTTGAGTCGACCTCCATTCTCACTCCTTGGAGAGATACCTACCCTCTTGTCCTGCTCGGCAAACCGCGCAAACATGTTGCCATAGATACGCTTCTCCTTCTGAAGGTACTGCTTGATCTTCTGGTTGCTTAGCGACAGCTGGTTGCGGGCCGCCTTGTTCTCCGGCTCCAGCTCCAGCACCTTGGCAAAGCACGCCCTCGCCTGTTCGTAGTCGCTCATGTGGAAGAGGGCCTGGCCTTTGCGAAAGAAGGCTTTGACATTGGTTGCGTCGAGCTCTAAAGCCTGTAAGTGATAGACGAGAGGAGAGGCGAGGTCAGTCCATTGAATTCTCCACACCGTACATAAGGACGAGGCTACCCACAATGCACCGCAAAGCGGTCATTTGCAGTCATACCCTCTTCAGGGCCATGTTGCAGACAGGTTTTCAATTATTGTATCTTACCCTCAATGGTAACTACCATGGCAACACGTGCAATAATGTGAGCTCATTAGCTGTTGCCATGGAAGTTACCATTGAGGGTAAGATACAATTATTGGAAACCTATACTGTATACGCCATATATTACACAAATCTAATTTTCCTGACAATTAAATTTGCGATTGTGGAGTACTACAACTATTAGTACATGTGCTCATGCTCATCGTATTCATGTTTTCGCGTGTTGTTAAATAGGCGTATAGCACCCGACTAACGAAATTTGCGAAAATAAAAACCCCGCAAAATATATGGCATATACAGTCTGCAACATGGCTCCACTGTTTACAGTGCAGGGCCAGGCCCAGAAATGTGAAGCACGTTTCTTGAAATCTCATAAACACAAGCATATTTTGAAACACCAGTGCCATTCTCATTGGGTTTTAAAAAATCGCAAAGTTGGGGGCGGGGACAATAGGACCAATCGGCTTTTGGTACAGCTGCTAGGCAAATTTCACCCTAACTTCGTGATTTTTCTAACTTCGCAATTTTTTTAACTTCGCCATTTTTTAAGCCCAATGATAATGGCACTACTGTCTATATGACATCACAATGCGCTACACATAATGCGCACACCATGTTTCTGACGTCACGAAGCGTTGTACAGAATATGCGTGCCCAACTGGGCATTTTGCCGAAGGAACAAAACTGCACAGAATAAGATGTGCAACGGCAAGATTGCAGAAACATGTTTCTAGCCAAAAAATTCTTATAAATAGTCTAGAAACACAGTTTCAAGACTATTTATAAGAATTTTGATAAAACGCAATATCTCACCCGGTCGCATTTACTCAGAGCTTCTACTGCATCCTTAATCTTCAAGGCTGCCATGGCAATGTTGAGATTAGCGGCCAGCTGGATGGCTTCAGATTTCTGCTTGTTGTCGCCCTCTACGCTCGTCTCCGTCTCCAGATACGTGACGATCTTCCTCCACTGCTTGAGGGCGTCCTCAAACCGTCCTTGCTGTACCACACATGAGGGATGGGGAGAGGAGTGGTTAACCCTCTCACTACCAAGCCAGGAAAAGCCCATTGACTTATTACACATTTAATGCACCTATGGTACTGATGGGGTTAACCCTCTCAGTACCAAACCAGGAAAAGCCCATTGACTTACTACACGTGTCATGCACCCATGGTACTGATGGGGTTAACCCTCTCAATATCAAGCCAGCAGAGGCCCATTGACCTATTACACATGTCACGGTCACCCATGGTACTGATGGGGTTTACCCTCTCAGTACCAAGCCAGGAGGAACCCATTGACTTATTACACATTTCATTCACCCATGGTACTGATAGGGTTAACCCTCTCAGTACCAAACCAGGAAAAGCCCAGTGACTTATTACACATTTTGTGCAACCATGTTACAAAAGGGCTGAAGAATTTGAATGAAAACACTCTTTCCCTGAAGTAATTTGTCCCTTTTGCCTCGAGGATGTTAAGAACCACGTCCATTAAGGAATTGAACCAAGCACTTATCTTGAAGTAATTTGTTCTTTTTGCCTTGAGGATATTCAGAACCTGGGTGATTAAGGAATTTGAACCAAGCACTTACCTTGAAGTAATTTGTTCCTTTTGCCTTGATCGTCTCTGACTGAGCAAGTTTCTCTTCGATATCCATCTCCCAAGGTTCTTTGGCCTAGAATGCACAAATTGAAAGAATTGCGATATTTGAGATACTGTAAAACCGGTTATTTCTGCGTGAGTAAATTTTCCCAGTACAGCACACCTACAACAATTTCACGGGACATTATATTATCGCACATGAAATACTTGTCACAACAAAACGGTGCACCTTTCCCATTAAACTCATCCACAGAGTCCCGCACAAAGCATTATCATATTTAATGCTACAAAAAAGACGATGTCTTTGCAACGCGTCGCAGCATGCATCACGGACACAAGTTGAATCCCAGTGCTAGTAGTTCGAGAATCCCCGACAGACTTGCGCATCTAGCCTGCTACAGATACACTGTAGCAGGATGGTTTTAAACATCGCGCTTGGTCTGTGTTGTGCGAAAAAGTACCGGTCCTACAGTAGATATTCGATTTTTTATGACTGCGATTGTTGATATGCAGTGTTTGAAACACATATTCTACTCTTCATGATTGCGTTTTTTAACCACACATCCTACTTTTAATGATTGCATTTTTTAAAATACATATTTTACTCTTAATGATTACATTTTTTTTTAAAACACACATTCTACTCTAAGTTATTGTGTTTTTTTAAAGGAATTTCGACCCGGAGCTCAAGAGGGCGCTGTTGGATGACGTCACAATCATCGCCATCTTAGTTCCGAAGTTTGACGAGTAACGCTGTCAATCAAACTGGTAGATTGCGGATATGCGTTGCTTGCCCTTTCACGTACGTTGTGAGCGCTAGCCGAGCGAGCTATGCCAGTACACGTTTGTGCATACCGTAAACGGCGTAATGTACATGTACGTAAGTTACTAAGTTCGAGGGTAAGACTAAGATTCAAAGTAAGAAGAGTGTACTTGTTTCGCTAGACGTTGATGCTCATGCACAGCCAGCTAGCTACATACGCATGCAAGCACATACGAGTACTACTACTAGTACTAGTCTACGTACGTGAGTGCTAGCTGGAAGTACCGTATGCAAGTGGGCGGAGCCAGCAGGGAACAGCCGCCGAATCATGAGCCGAACTGTATTTCGGCATACCTAGATTGAGAATCGACATTCTTCGGGCATTCGGAACATGGCATTTGCGTAACCGGTGAAATTATCGAATAACATTGCCGTCATTGGACAACACGTACTGTCCGCTCATGCGCTTACATGGAATAACGCCCTCTTGAGCGCCGGGTCTGATTCCCTTTAAACACATATTCTACTCTTTATGATTGCGGGTTTTTTAAAAAAAATATCACAAATCCTACTGTTAATGACAGTGGTTTCTGAAACACATATTCTACAATTACTGATAATGATTGCAGAGTTTGAAACACATTTATTGCTTTATTCAAGATGAACATTTATCTATTAGTAATGATTGTGATGTTGGAGATAAATATGCCAATGCTAATCACTTTGAACTGTCATTTCAATACAAGTATTTTCTTCAAAAACAATGTTTGAAATTCATTGTAGAAATAGCATAGATCTTTGTGTATTCCAATAAATTATATATGTTCATGTTAATGTGTTTCTTTATGAAATGTTTTTTTAACAATGTGTATGTCTATTTTTACGATGAATGAAATCAAATGGACTGAACGGAACAATGGAGAAGCTGCTTCTTTGGCAGATCAAAGGAATTCCACTGACCTTCTCAAAGCTCTTCAAGGTGACTTTGTAAGTCAGGTTTGCGTCACCGGGGATGTTGAACTCAGGACGGCCGTCGGACCCGTAGGCGTACTTGGGACCGACCTTGATGCTCGCAGTCTCCCCTTTCTCCATCCTCTGTAGCGCCAGCTCCACCCCGGCAACCACGCCCGCATCCTTGCCTGACCCGGCGACAGCGAGGGAAACAAATCAAGAAAACAAATAACCATCACGGATATTTCTTAACTTGGCAGGAAAGCAGATTCAAAGCAGATACTGGCATGATATCAGGCATGAAATCTCTTTCTGTCTTGGAGACATCAAGAGAAACCAAACCAAATAAACAAATAACTATCACAAAGAGAATTCATGGATATTTCTTTACTATTGGTAAGCAGGAGAGTAGATTCAGAACAGATACTGGTTGAATAAGACAGACAGATACCAAATATAAAATGTCTGTCTGTCTTGGAGACATTGAGAGAAACCAAACCAAACAAACACCAACCATCACAACGAGAATTCATGATTTTTTTCTTAATTTGGCACGAGAGTGGAAAGTTTTGTTAAAGACAGCCCGTCCCTTTTTCAGATCACCACAAAACCATCAAAACATTGGCAAAACATATAGAGAAGTGTTAGCAAGCTGTATATTCATAATTTGAAACTGATACGTAGTGTAAAATTCAAATAATGCACGTAAAAAACGTCTGATTAATAGTCTTTACCTCAGGCTCTTAGCAGTTTGTGTTGAAATATCTGCTTTATTGATTAATCTGTTTATTAAATTATAAAACGCATTATGAAAGAATTGTTCTATAGAAGGAATCATCTCCAAAGTTTGGTAATTACTCATAAAATTAGGATTTCACACATGCATAATAACCACATAGATACTGTAACAAAGACTAATACTTTTTTCGTAGTACAAAAAAAGTCGGTTTGAAATTTAACCGCTGAAATTTTTGCATATACAGAAAGCTTCAACATGCTATATTCTTAGAAATGGTCTTGAATCACACTTTCTTCAATTTACGATCGTGATAGACGATTTCAAATTTTAAGCTTGCAAAAGGGACGGACAATCTTTAATACATCAAATCTTTCAAAAAAAGATGATTAAGCTGACTTTCTGAGCTGAATCGTCTCTCTGCAAATGACAATATATAAAGGTTTCTACGGTTTCCAACGACTACAACTCAATAAAAAAATTATGTTACTGCCATCACAGACGACACGATTTTGCAGCCTGACCTTAGGGCCTACTGCTGGAAATGCGGCGCCATCTTCTTGCAAAAATCCAATGACCGGTCGTGCGATTCAGTCAGTCACGTCACTGATCGGACCATGTCGTCTGCGTTGGCTTTCATAGAGTGAGTGTGTACATACCTTCTGTAATGATGAACTCTACATCTCTGTTTTCAAACTCCTTTCCCTCATAGCTTCCAGTTATGTGCACTATACAAAGAATTAGACAGTGAAATCAAAACCAAATGAGTCATCTTGGAGTTCATTTATCCAAATGAATTTCCACTCCTGAAGAGATCTTGCATAAACGTCAAGAGTGTGTCGTATCATCCGCTGAGAATGGAAGCTTTTGCAATGGCGTTGTGTGTATTAGTTTATTTATTTATTTATTTATTAAGTCTTTTTTAAACAGGGTAGGCCCATCAGTGAGCTTGGCACTGTTCTCCCTGGAGGCCCTGTGTACAAATACCACAATAATACATAGTGCATGTAACATGAACATAGATTAGATTACACAAACAAAATGCTATAAGCTAAAATGCAACATAGATCAACAGAGTTACATGAATATAGATTACACAAACAAATGCTGCAAACCAAAATGCAGCGTAGATCCACTGATGAGGAACATAACAAATGAAGAAGGAGGACCGATGCTTCCACATGCATCACACAAGCGAAACCTTCTAAATTGCTGATTAAAAATGATGTGATTGATACTAATATTTATGCTTCGCTAATATGTAGGATATATACAAAAAGTATAAATTATGCCAGTCTTCTTTCGAAAGGACTATTAACATCAAGTCTTAATAAAAGGTTATACATGCCAAATATAAAGAGCAGTTGTGTAAAGTCATTCTTAGCTGAAGAACAGCTTGGTGAAACGCCCCAGGGCATAAAAATTGCCATTAATGGTAACTCTGTCTTGAATGGTAACTACCATGGTAACATTGATAGACCGCCAATCAAATTCAAAGTTTCCATAGAAGTTACCATTGATGACAGAGTTACCATTAATGGTAAGTTTTATGCAACGGGGCCCAAGCCTCTATTTCTCTCCAAGGTATGGGACAGCTATGTGGATGAAGATGTTTGGCTGAAAAACTCAAGTGGCAGCTGCTGGGTTCTAACCATTATCCTCATGATCTGTATATAAAGGAATAAGGGATTGGACTTGCGATCGATTCAGATCAATCCCAACTCTTTACGAGGCAGGGCCAGTGCTTTGATCGTGGTTCCCGAGTACTCACCGTCTACCTTAGCCTCTTCGTTGGGCGTGTCCTTGCCATCTCCCGCGGTTATGACTCGCCGGACCACGCCCCCGTCCTTATCGTCCGTCAGGTCCTCGCCCTTCCAATCAAAGAGCTCTACCTCAAAGACCAGCGTGGCCCCTGCAGGAATCTTGCCCTGACCTGGAGGATGAAGCAACACATCTCATTAAACATTGTCCGTCCCTTTTGCAAGCTTAAAATGTGAAATTGTCTATCACGATCGTAAATTAAAGAGGAAGAGGCAACACGTCATTAAACACAGGGTAGCCCTTTTAAAGGTCAAAAATATCAAATTTCACTAAAAAAAAACACAGAAATGGAAGAAAATGATGTTTAAAGGGAATATACTGTACTGGGAAGGCAAAAAAGCCTTCAAAATGTAATTGTTAGCAATCTTCTTGCCAATGGTCTTAAATTCATGTATTGTCCATTTTAGAACCTTGCTGAAAGTTATTTGCCCTCAAATGATCCACATATGGAGTAATTAATGACTAATGATTAAATCCTCAAAATGTTCGGCCCGAACATTTTGAGGATTTGTGATTTAATCACTCATTACTTCAAATGTAGATCATTTGAGGGCACATAACTTTCAGCAAGCTTCTAAAATAGACAATACATGAATTTAAGACCATTGGCAAGAAGATTGCTAACAATTATATTTTGAAGGCTTTTTGGCCTTCCCAGTACAGTATATGCCCTTTAAGTACTTACCTCCCAATAATAGAAATGGAAAGTGACTTTGAGCAGAAATACAAATTTATTTCTAGATGAAATGCTAGGTTGAAAATTGATGTGTAAATTTGCTCATCTTGTTTGCATGGATTATCAACAAATTGAGCATTTTTTTCTCAAAGAAATCATGCCGCAGTTCTCTTTACATGCAGAGCTACCAACACCATAATTCAACAATCAGGGAGATTTGGGGAAATTTCATCAGAAATCAGGGAGATGTCTATCAAATGCATACAACTTAATGACAATAATCTACCAATAATCAAGAAAAATTGGGTGATATGATGAAATCCAATAGAGTAATATTGTTTTTCAGGGAGTCACCTGCACAATCAAGGAGACTTGGCAGCTCTGTACATGTGCCTTGACATCCATGAAAAGTTCTGCGCTGATCTGTTTTGCATGTCAAGACGGCTATCTCTCTAAGGCCCGATTTACACCAAAAGGCCGGCCTAAATTGGAGGCCCAGGCCCTCAATTGTGTGCATTTACACGGAAGAACCGGGGCCGGCTTTGGGGCCTCCTTTCCAAACATCGCCGCACGCGGCGCCCTACATGTAAACAAAGCACAGCGTCTCTTCGCGCGTAATTGGAGGCCCGAGGCCTCCTTTCCTTTTACACCGCATTTAGGCCGGCCTTGGGCCGGCCCGAGACTACCTCCAGAGGTGGTCCTAAATAAATCGGGAGGGCCTCAGGCCTCCTTTGCATTTTCACTAAGCTTAAGGCCGGCCTAAAGCTTGGTGTAAACCGCGTCTAATACCCTCCTTCAACATTACTGTCCATACTTACTCCGTTGTCCATACGCATACTCTGGTTTGCAGGTCAAGACGGCTATCTCCCCTCTCCTCATAGTGGCCACACCTAGATCCCACGCCTTGATCACCTGACCTGCAAAGAATCAAGATTCAAGATTTTTACACTGGCCAAAAATGTCCTTAGCAAAGGCCTTAGCTAAGTCCCCCCCCCCCCCCCCTTTCCCCTAGTCCCACCTATAGTACGGGGATAAGCTAAGACTACTTTCTGCTTACATTGGCTTTTATCACAGTGGGCTAGCCCCACCGATAGTACGAGATTATTTGGCCCTGCAAAGAGGCACGGCTAACCCCGCAATTGCGGTGCCAAGTCATAAAATCTGGGGCTAGGAGCTCCAGGGTAAACAAAAACAAAAGATAGTCCGGGGCTAAGGAAAAGTGGTGCTAGGCTCACAAGGTTGAAACGCAGTGACCAATCAGATAATGCCCGGTAAAGAACACATGCACAAGACGTACACTCATAAATATTCATAAGCTATCAAGCAAGTCCCGGGCTAACGATTTTGAATGTGAACATCATGGATTTCCTCAGACAGGTTGAAGAAAACAGTATGGGGCTTACAATGCCAGTGTAGAAAGCCTCAAAAAATAATATGGGGCGAAGAAAACCCAATGTAAAGAGGGTGTGGTTTGTATTTCTGATGACGATGTATCAAATGCACAGGTAAAAAGATACATATCTTTTTGAGGAAAATGCACATTTTCAAAAATAGTGTACACAGCATATTGGAGAGCACCTCGCACATGACGATTTAATTTCAGGGTGAGCTATCCCTTTGACAAGATGAGAAGTGAGGGGAATGCTTCGAACCTTCACCGAGCGTGAAAGAAAACTGCTCGTTCCTTGACCGACTCGAGTCAAAGAGCGTCCCATCGGTGAGAGTCCCCACGTAATGGACGAAGACTTTGTCCCCTTTCATTGGCCTGTCTGCCTCAGTGATGTCGCCCTCTTTCCTCACGGCCTTTAGGACTCCTCCATCGCTGGCGGGGGTGACATCAGCTCCAGTTCCCATGAGGGGATCAGGGAAGGGCTTATATTCTGCTTCCGTCGTGGAGGACATTTCATGGTCATCGACAGCCATGGTGTATTGCTAAAGATAGTCGGTCTGCAAACAAAAAAAGAATCAGTAAAAGGAAATATTATGTCCGATCAATTATGCATCATCATGCAAATACGGCGCTCGACTGATGCCACCACAAATCTCAGCAGCGTAGCCAAAGCTGTGCACAATACTGCCCTTTTCTGACAAAAGGAAGCAACTAACAAAAGAGACTTTTCTTGTAAATGAGCAAAATGTGTCTGTCACTTGCACTGGCATCAGTGCAACACCACATCATGCTAGATTGAATACCTCGCATCATGATGAACATTTCTTGTCCAGATTTTGCCTGTATGTAGCCAGGGAATGCTGGGTGCAATCTAAGAATGCCAATAACCCAGATTTGACTTTGAGTGATTTGTCACTTGATTCCTTTTGTCAGGGTAGGGCATTTTTTAACTCGAGAGGAAACTAAACTCTAACTCACTGGAAAGTTTGAATCTAACTACTTCCTCGTATAGGGTCAGGCTAGTAGAGTCTAACTTGGTAACAACATGGCAAAGCCAGTCTTCACCAAAAAGAATAGTTGAATTGGTAGTGGCAGTGCACTGCACAATGCACAATGAATCATCGAATCACGAATGGAACGTTCAACAAATTAAAAAAAAACTTCAATCTTCACCTCATGGAAATATTCTTTCTATTAACACTCATAAACATTCATTATTTGGATAATACTAAGAAACTTTCTAGTATGATATCGCAAAACATAAAATATAATGGTTCACTGACTGAAAACTTCACACCTCTCTTCTTCTATTTCTAACTTTTAATTCACTCAGCACTCAAGTCAAACTGCGAACAATGCAATGAACAGTCTAGCCCTACGCGGACCCCACGCCTAGTCTTTGGCGTGGGGTCCGCTAATCGTCGTAGACTTTAAATAATACAAACCTGCAACAAGTGCAACGCTAACGCCACCAAACAATGCACTAATACTCCTTCTACGCAGGCTCTGCAGAGGCGGTGAAAATACCTCAGTGTTTCAGATTAAGAATCTCTTGAATCACTTGAAATACAAGAACAGGATGCAGAGCTAATTTAACTAGAGAAACTGTAGAAATATTGAGGTCAATTAAGTGACGCGACTTCAGCCGGAATCAACCGTACGCAGTTCAATGCATTATATCTTGCCATGTGAGCACGCATCAGCTCGCTCGCGCGCCGCGGCGTACCGAAATGTGCGCATGCAATCAATGCAGGGGAAATCCCGTTTTGTTGCATTGGACGGCGTCGTACCGTACCGTGGGCTTGTTCATCATTGCATGCATTATGCGTTGTGATCCGACGGTCAGCCATGTATGATGTGTGTTTCGAAATATAGCTCTATGGTTTCGACTCTTTGTGCGTTTTACCTACAGTCATGACAGTATACTGTTTGTCTCTTACGTTCACCCCGAAACTGACCCAATGCAACTGACACTACACTGACCATTCAGCGACATCCATTGCATAATTTGACTATCGTAATCATCCTATTCCCTTACTGCGACCAGCCCGCTCACGCTGCGCGGGAGCAGTCCCGGGGCTACGTATTCCCAGTCCCAAATTGCCCAAGCACTGTCACAGATGAAGGATTCGATGGATGAAGTTCCTTAATTCAATAATTGTGCTTCAAGTTCAACTGTGTTGAGTAGGTTGGTTAATTTGGTAATATTCGTTCAACAAACTAGCTTTATTTTAGTATTAGATCTAACTTATTTTGTCAAGTTTAAGCTATTATTCTTCTGGGGTGGTATTCTGAGACCGTTTTATCTCTGTTTTAAGTCTGTTGTAACTAATCGGTATTCTGAGCACCGTTTTATCTCTGTTGTAACTATTGTTTTAACTCTGTTTTAACGTTTGTTTTATCTCTCTCCCTTTGCCCGCGCATGCCATTGTCATAGTTTGTGCGCACGCGCGTAACTTTTGGCGTAAACAGTACAACAATCTCTGTAACACGGTATTCTGACGACTGTTTTATCTTCTGTTGTAACTCTGACCATATGTGCAAATATATGCCTGTGAGATAAAACAGGGTGGATGGTGTTTTAACTTTGTATAATTATGTCATGGCGGAAATCTTTATCGCTAAAACTTCAACAACTAATCGCGCAACCTCTTCTGCGAGAAAATCCACACCTCTTCGAAACTTTGCCATGACTATCTTTCAGCAAATTATGTTTTTTTTTTTAATTCTCTCGCATACCATGCACACAACATTAACACAAACAAAAAAAGCCGACGCAATATATTAAGCGCAAAATTTAAAGCGCTAAGAGGCGCATATTAAAGCAAGGCGCGTTTCTCGCGCTTTTGCCCAAGGGAGCAATCGGATTGGTTAAAACTTCTTATATGCTACCTCTAACAACATTTCCTATTGGTTATAGTTGTGGCGGTGGGCGTGGTTTTCCTGACTTACAACACGGTTAAAACGGTGTTCAGAATACCGTTAAACAACTGTTTTAGCGCTGTTGTAACTCACTGACTTACAACAGAGATAAAACAGAAAGTTAAAACAGAGATAAAACGATGCTCAGAATACCACCCCTGGAATAAACCATTAAAATAATTCAAGTGAGGAAGATCACTGTCGGAGTCGGAGATTCCAAGATGAAGTATAAAATGTGCTAGACTTCTTCCAAGTTCCTTATTTCTCTTTTCAGGCTGTCAAGTTGATGCTGGATAAAGGACGGTCCGCCCATTCACGGAGAAACAAAACCAGGATTAAACTGCCAGAGTTGGTTCTGGGATAGATTCTGACGTAAACTCTGCGGCATCTGCTCGAAGCCGCGGTCAGCGATGTCTGGCTGGCGATCGTCAATGGATGGCGGTCGAGGGGAAGAGGATGACGTCGACTTGTACGCCATCTTGGAGGCCAGCCCCACAGCATCTTACGAGGAGCTGAGAGCAAACTATCGGAGGCTTGCCCTTCAAGTAAGCTTCATTGACCGAAAAATCAGTCTCTGTAGGTTGTTCCATCTAGCTCCTCTATTTGAGGGTATGCCAAAAAATATAATACGTACGGTTCTTGTATCGCAAGGCATTATGGGACGGAATTCTAGTACGCGAGCGTTCAGTGATCGCTGCGGTCATTGATTACAATGTCATTTTTATGTTACAGATTTGTTACTTTGATCGGTTCCGACGTGATAATTTTCAGTAAATCTGAATTGTATTTTTTCGATGAGAACTTTTGATTCGTATTATTGTATCTAAATAATGATTTATAAAGAGTTTGTTGAGAAAATAATAAGCAAAGAGAGAGACATTCGAGACGTCGTCGAGACTCGGGTGGTAGTCCCATATGTGCAAAGATGTGTGTGTTGTGATGTGATGTGTGAAATTAAATAAAATTAAATTAAATAAATAAAAAGTACAATAATACAAATCAAAGTTCTTATCGTAAAAATATGATTCTGATTTACTGGAAGTATTCACGTCGGAACCGATCCACATAACAAATCTGTAACATGAAAATAATAATATTGAACTTCGCGCTCGCCGCGGCTAGCGTCATGAGCGTGTAAATGATATGACCGCAGCGATCGCTGAACGCTCGCGTACTAGAATTCCGTCCCGCCATGCATTGCGATGCAAGAACCGTAAAGGCACGTATTTTGATTAAAGAATGCCCCGAATGATACCGTTATTCCTGTCTACATTGTAAATGTAGGCGCCCTCCAGAAACAATACGCTAGCAATGTGTAATGGTAACCCCAAAGCTTGTCCAAGGTTTGTGCGAATAGCAACAACTAAATGCGATTCAAGATTTAACAAGCATGGTCACAAGAAGGTTTTGTTATGATACGATATGATATGATGTGATTTGGTTTTGTTAACAACAACAACAACAATGTGAATATTTGTACAACAATATGAATACTTCACAAATATAAAACCAAAAAATAGCGCAAGTGCTAGTCGAGTCTGGCCCTCATAGTAAACACAATTTTTATTTGGCAAGATATTCTGAGTTTGACTTTGACATCTAGCGAGGCAATTCCGTGGGTCCTAATACACACACCTATAGGCCCACTTATCTGCTACCAACAAACACGGTTGTGATATACTGTAAGCAAATAACGTTGGTGAGGGTAATGGGACGAACTATCACTTCCGAGGCGATCTGGATGTAGCTATCTTTCCGAAGCGCAGCTGAGGAAAGATAGCGTATACATTCAGATCGCCGAGGAAGTGATAAGTTTGTCTCATTACCTGAAACCAAAAGTTTATTATTTGCTTTATATTCCACATCTGCAACCAAGTATCTATGCCAAAAATGACAATTTGACGTACAAAAGTAATGTTTACTTCTCTACCTAACCTCGAGCCGCTGCCATGGGGAACACGCGTTAAGACGCGCGTTTTGACGCGTCAGGAGGAGCTACTGTCAGTTGATAGTCCGAGTGTAACGCACTTTTATTTCGCGCATACTCAAAATATTAATCACGCATTAGGACTGTGGGGAGTGAAGAGATCAGCGAAACCAAAAAGTACTATCACCTAGAGTGTAAGAACTTTTCTTCTCAGGTGATCAGATGGGAAAAACTACGCTTCATCACATGATCAACTCTTGACCAATCATATAGCAACATTCTTAGCATGTACGTGGAATATAATATATACTAACAACATTTTGTTACAACAGTGACAAAGGAAAACATCAGAAATTAATCCTCTAATGGGAAACATAAATGTCTGCTAAATGTCCGCTGATCAAATCCGTCTTTTTAATTGTGATGCATGTGTGTACAAGACACACATTTTGCATGCACCTATGTTTTGTTCAATATTGTTTCTATTCTGCTTGGTTACACTAATCTTTTGTTATTTAACAAAGAAAATATCTTTGTCCCAACAAACTTAAGTTATGACAAGAGCTGCCTGTTATAGACACAGAATGCATTCCAGCCATTTAGACTTCAAAAATGATTTTTTTCAGAATCATCATAACTACTGTTTACTTGTTTTTTGTTATTTTTTGATAAGTGACCAAAATATTTTGTTCTCATGATTCATTATTAACTTGATGTTTTAATATATTTTATACTTAAGGAAACATAAAAATGCTTCATAAAATCCCATCACATGGGTTACTTAAAGATGCCCTCCTTGACCCAAATGACCTTTGACCTTTGACCTTTGACCTCTCAGTGCCACCCAGACAAGATGGGCAGGGATGGTGTAGCAGAGAGTTCAGAGGAGTTCCAGAAGATCGACAAAGCCTGGAAGACGCTGGGGGACCCGGAGCTACGACGTCGCTATGACAGCAACCAGCGAGGTATTCATTTACTTATTTACAAATTTTTCCAAATTTATTATTGCCACCTAATTTAGATCACTAAACGGATAAATGGAGCTACGACGTCACTATGACAGCAACCAGCGAGGTATTTATTTACTTATTTACTTATTTTTCCAAATTTATTATTGCCACCTAATTTAGATCACTAAACGGATAAATGGAGCTACGACGTCACTATGACAGCAACCAGCGAGGTATTCATTTACTTATTTACTTATTTCTCCAAATTTATTATTGCCACATAATTTTTGATCACTAAACGGATAAATGCATGTGGTCTTGCGCTAGCTAGCATAGCATTGTAGCTCACCAACTAGCATCGTGATAACATGCAAGTGCAGTTTGTTTTCTCCCTTTTGTATGTGTACATATAATAGCAGAGCAGAGCGTGCATATCATGGCGCAAATGCTGGGTGTCATTCGCAAAAACGACAACCTGCGAACATGTCTGCAATCCCCTTCATTCACGAAAATATCTGTACGCGAAAATGCAAGCTTATACGGTATTATATTCCACATACTAAGAATGTTGCTATATGATTGGTCAAGAGTTGATCACGTGATGAAGCATAGTTTTTCCCATCTGATCACCTGAGCAGAAAAGTTCGTTACACTGTAGGTGATAGTACTTTTTTTGAGAAGGAAAAGTACACTCTAGGTGATAGTACTTTTTGGTTTCGCTGATCTCTTTACTCCTCACAGTCCTAACGCGTGATCAATATTTTGAGTACGCGCGAAATAAAAGTGCGTAGCTCGGACTATCGGTGCAGACGACACCGCGGTGCGCGCGCGGAAATTAAAATTTTTGGTTATAGCGCGCTGCGCCGCGCGCGTACGTACAAAGCAATGCAAGCCTTCCATTTCCCCCACACAGTACTTCACCAAAGCAAGTGTGCAATTCTCTACCACCTCGTACCAAAATTGACCTAGAATTTCACTTGCCTGTAATTTATTACAATTATGAATAGTATTCTCGGAGGATCTATGTTCTCACCGATACCGCACAGGTAAGAGAATTTCGATTACTTCTTGCTTTTCCGTCAAAATCTTACAAATTAGCATCATCATGTCATAGTGTTCGTTGGAATTTGTAGAGTCTATATGGCAACGTGTACAAAGTCAATTTGCTTCCGGGTTTCGGAGCGTCGCGTGAATATATAGCCGCACCGACACGAATGCTTTTGTACGTTAAATTGTCATTTATTTTATAGATTGTTGGTATCAGATGTGGAATATAAAGCAAATAATCAACTTTTGGTTTCAGGCAATGAGACGAACTATCACTTCCTCGGCGATCTGAATGTATACGCTATCTTTCCTCAGCTAAAAGCTTCGGAAAGATAGCTACATCCAGATCGCCTCGGAAGTGATATTTCGTCCCACTACCTTCACCGACGTTGATTATTTGCTTACCATCCGTTGGCGCAGCTGTAATCTTTTTGTCCTTCTCTGCCCCCAGCTTTGCAGCTTGCTCAGACCATGGTGAACGATGACCTAGACCTGGAAGACATGGCGTGGGACGAAGGTATCTATGAAAAAAATCTCCGGAGGAGGGAGGTTTAGGGGGTGTTTCACCAAGCTGTTCGTAAGTTACGAATGACTTTATGAACGACTGGTGATCCCTTCTTGTGCTAAAAGCAATACCACACTCTGTTGACTGAGAATCTGACTTAGCACAAGAGGGGATCACCAGTCGTTCGTAAAGTCGTTCGTAACTTACGAACAGCTTGGTGAAACACCACTCTGAGCTATTAGAGAAAGAGACCCTGTGAGTGACGAAAAAGCCCCTGTGTAAAGATGTATTTTATCTTAATTAGAGTAAAACAGAAAACAAACTGGAAGATGTGTTTGGTGACAGTGAAAAAAAAACATGGGGAGGGGGGGCTTAGGTTTATTTGGCCCCGACAAGAACAAAAGATCCCTTGTGAAAATGATTTCACCTCATAGGGTAAAACAGAAAACAAACTGGAGGATGTGTTTGGCGACAGTAAAAAAATAAGATGGGAGCTCAGGTCGATTTGGCCCCCACAATGCAAAAATAGGCCCCTGCAAGTAACAAAATAACAAAAAAGTAATTCAACCCATAGCGTAAGACGTAAACATGCTGGAGGATTTTTTTTTTGAGACAGTGAAAAAATACCATGGGGGCTGAGGTCGATTTGGCTCCACATAATGCATAAAAGGGCCCCTGTGAAAATGATATATAATCATATAATCATCGGGTAAGACATCAGACATGCAGAACATTGGCTTAACAAAAAGCCTCTGCAAATCATTGTTGATCTTTTTTATCTAGAAGATACATACAAAGAGGTTAGTGACTGATTGCAAATCATTTAAAACCAGGGTCATTACAAGCAATAATAATGATTTAGGCTTGCAAATTGGCAGCACTACTTTTTAAAATTATATTGTTATGCTTAAATTGACAAGTGGATTGCATTGTAAATTAAGCTGTCAAAATAGATAATTAGAGCAGAAGTTGTCCCATTTTGGAGAGGAAAATGTGAAATCAATCATAAACTTTTCTATTGTCAAAACTTGATATTGTCAAATGTTTATATTGCTCTGCCTGAAATTGAACAGGTGGCGCTATTTTTTTACTTTAAAAAGTCATTACAAAGGAAATACAATATTACTGAATGACAAAAATAAATACATGTTTGTTTCTTGTTTTTCTTCCCTAGATGATAAGACTTACATCCACTCATGTCGGTGCGGAGGAGAGTACGCCCTCACTGTCCAAAATGCTACAGGAACAAGGATAGTCAACTGCAGCAATTGTTCGCTGAGTATCCGCGTGTCGGCCGTCGTTGATGCGCAAAGGCACGATACCGAGACTGTTTGCCAAAATGCCGCGAATAGGTGACACAGGTTGAATCATACCATCAGTCTTTGATATATATCAACTGTGCCCTACTCTGACAAAAGGAAGCAACTAACAAAAGAGACTTTTCTTGTAAATGAGCAAAATGTGTCTGTCACTTGCATTGGCATCAGTGCAAAGCCACATCATGTTACATTGAATATCTCACAGCAAGATGAATATTTCTTGTCCTGATTTTGACCGGTTGTAGGGAATGCTATGTACAATCTAAGAGTACCAATAACCCAGATTTGAGTGATTTGTCACTTGCTTCCTTTTGTCAGAGTAGGGCAGAACTTGGTATCATCATGTGACAATTTGTACAGGACCAGTCAGACCATAACAGGCAAGCTCCTAAAAATTATATTTTCTGAAAAAACTAAAACTTGCACTTAAAACTATGATTTTGTGATAATCTTACATAAATTAATATCTATTTTCAGTTCATGTAGTTGAAGGGAAGGTCTAGTCAGATCATTGGCAGGCAAGTTTTGAGAAAAGAAAAAGTCTTTACTGATTTAAAAAGAAGAAGTTTTGTGCCATGCATGAGGTATTATTTCAGGATGGTTGATTCTGAAGTACTTGGAGGCGTCTTCTCAATACTCCATATTATATTTTTTTTTTGAGTGGCAAATATTGATTTCATGTTAACCTGAGGTACTCTAAGGATATATTTACAGCTAATGATTTGTAAGAATTTTCTGTGAAATGCACTGTTTTGAGTAGTGGATATTGAATCTTAAAGTCTAGAAGAATACAGATATAATCATTGGTTATAAAGCCAGTTCAAGAATGTGGCTACAGATTGTGTTATGAGATGCTCATGTAGGTTCCACAGTGAGTGGGGATTTATAAATCAATGATTAACCAGTTACATGGTTTGATTTTCTGGCTTTGTGAACCCTGGTCCAGTTAGGATGTCAAAATTGGTTATGGAACTGCAGAAACCAAAGGAAGTGGTTTAATTGTGTCCTGTAGGGTATTTTAAGTTTATTTATGGCCTGTTGTCTAGTTACTGTACAGCAGATTGTATGGGAGTCATGCTGCTGAGTATCTGAGTGGAGAAAAGCCAGCCCACATATAGGCGAGCTCAGTAAAGAATGGGAACAGTCTTCTGCAAGGATGATAACAAATGTGCATTGATTTCTTTAGTCTTTGCTTTCCTTTAAGGCAGCATTTATTTGTCCACCTTGTTAACTATCTCAAAGAACCGTTTCCAATAATTCATTAACCCCAGTGGGCCCTTTTTGAGATCAGGTTTTGACTGGCGGGTCATGTTGAACACTTCAAAGGAAAAAAGCATCACGATGTGCAGCGGTTGCGCAACAGTCATGGATTTTGTACAGGGGAGGGGGGGGGGGGGAGTCAAAATGACTTCCCCCCCCCCCCCCCCTAGTCAGAATAGGCTTAATCCTGTGTATACTTGAAACTGATTTGAGACATCTCATTACTCAGACTGTAGATTTAAGTCACGACTGTAAAACAGTAGAAATCATGGCAATCAAATACAGTCAAACCTGTCTTAGCTGCCACCTGTCTATAGCAGCCAACCTGTCTACAGTGGCCACTAAAATGATTCCCCCGGAGAGAGCTCATGTGTTAAAGAACCTGTCTATAGCAACCACCTGTCTATAAAGGCCACAATTTGTGTTTCCCTTGGGTGGCCACTATAGACAGGTTTCACTGTCCTACTCTTAGCTTTTTCTTCTGGGGATGAACGTCACCATGGTGAGGAAGAAACCACAATCTCCCATCTTCTCTTTCTATCTCCTCGTCTGGCACCTTTTCCTTGTAGCCTTTCTTCTCCATGGATTCTACAGTCTGTGTATTCCTTCTTGAATTCCGGTTGTCTTTCAAACCTCTTCATCAAATGTGCTACCTGTTGTAATGCTTGAGGTCTGTTGTTAGGTAATTTGATATCGTCGTTCTTGAGGGGAAGGGCAATCTCATGGTGGCCATCTTCTACTTTCAATGATTGTTCCACTTTGTCAATGAAGATCAGGGACCCGTTGCATAAAACTTACCATTAATGGTAACTCTGCCATCAATATTAACTTCCATGGTAACCTTGACTTTGATTGGCTATCAGGTGGTATTACCATGGTAGTTACCATTGATGGTGAGTTTTATGCAACAGGGTCCTGATCATCTCGTGATTTTTTCCTCCTGGTATTCAATTATCCTTTCATTGAAATCTTAATGAACAATCTCTCAAATTGCAGGTTAATATTGGCCTTGGCCTTTGCCCTGTGAGATGTGATTTTGTGACCATTTATTGAGTTCCTTGTGGCTCCATATACGACCCAACCAAGCGCACTTCTGCATGTAAAAGGTCCATTTGCACGGCGGTTGATTACTTCAATTGGCTCCATCGCCTGTGGCATGTCATTTCCTATGAGGAGGCCAACGTGGGCATTTTTGATTGTTGGCACCTCTAAACCTGGAGGTATGGCCACTTCTTCAGGTCTTTGTTGGTTGGTACCTCATCTTATCCTACAGGTATCTTCTCTTGAGAATATACTTCTGGAAGCTGTATTACGTTTGTGCCAGATAGATCCACCACCTCCATATTTCTCAATACTTGACTTGGTACCACCTTCTCATCCGTCATGGTAGATACATGGAGATTGATTTTCTTCCTCTTTAGATCAAGTGTCTCAACGAGCTCCTCGGTGCAGAAAACTGCATTGCTTCCAGAATCTATGAATGCATAAGTCTTTGTTTGTTTTCCAGTTTCTCGTGAGCGAATAATCACAGGGACAATGCCTGGCAGTGTGTCAGTCTCTGGGGAATTGGTAAGACTGCACTTCACACTGACCCTGGGTTCTTGCTCTGCATTCTGATTTCCCTGAGTCTGCTCACTCCCTCACTCACTTGATCGGCAATTGCCAATCAATCACTATTCTTCGCCACACCTCCCAATCTGTCATCAAGGTCGCAAGCTCCAGAGTGTTGGTAGCGCCGGTGTCCCTCTTTAGTGTGTCGATGTAGGAGGTTTTGGGCCTACCAAAACCTCTTGTCAGTATCCATGGTAACAGACACTTCTGGCTGCTCTGATAACTGCCTTTCTATGCCTTTGTTGTTTCTTGTGGTTGGACTGTCTTTCTTTTCTCTGTAAATCACTGTGGGATGGGACTTGCTGCAAATTTTGCACTTCATCCTCCGCTTGCAGTCTTTTGCCAAGTGCCCAGTCTTGCATAGGCAGCTAAAGCACAATCCCTGTTTCTTGCAGAAACTAATCCTGTCTTCTTGTGGCTTCGCTGCTAATACATCGCACTCCGCCAGTGTATGCTTACTTTCCTTGCAAAAGATGCACACTTTCCTTTCCTCTGCCTCTGCCTCTGACTTGGTACTGGTAGATATACTGAAGCTGGCTTTGTGTGCAAGTAATATCATTTTGTTTCCAAGTTTTGCCCGTCTGTTTTGTCTGATATTTCAAGTCTCCATACACTGGGTTGGTTGCAATCCTGGCTTGTTTGGTGACAAACGTGACTACGTCAGCTAAGGTCACCCTTCTCTGTTACTCTTCTGGGATGTCATCTGCGATGCTTCGCCATCTTTCCCTCAGTTTGTTTGGGAGTTTGCCCACAACATGTGCAAGAGTTGAATACTAAGCCTAGTTAGCTACTGAAGTGAATTCAGCTACATGCATTTTTAATGACCAACTAGGCTAGAAAGGTTTCATGAATATGGCCCCAGAACTCTGCAATCCCCAATAGACTTGAGCGTCTAGCCTGCTTAAGATAGCAGAACGGTGTGTTACGCAAAAAGCGGGAAAATAAATTACAGGTTTACAGTTTGTAAAATAAATCACAAGATGTTGCTTTTTTGCCCCCCTAGTCCTGGGCCATGTTGCATATAGGATTTAAATTATTAAAATGTATGGACCATCAAATGTAACTACTATGGCAACAGCCAGTGAGCTCTCATTATTGCATCTGTTGCCATGGCAGTTAATGTTGATGGTAATTGATGGTAATCGAAAACCTATGTGCCACATGGGCCTGATCTTAAAGAATTGATCTGACACAAGGTAGTTAAAATGCATTGAATTGCAGTATTTATTTGAAATTTGAAATGGATATAAAATATTAAAGATAGATATTTAAAATCACAACTTGTAATGATCAAATGTACATCAGTTTCGCTGTGTTATGGAATGAAATGAATTTCAAATATAAAAGATAAAGATAGTGATGAAGAGCAGATGGGAGAATGAGAGAATAAGGAAGGAGAGAAAAGGGAAGTAGTTAATAGAGGGGAAGGTGTGGAAAGAGATAGAGGTGGAGAGAGAGAGCAAACAAGGAGGGGTGGTAGAGATGGAAGAGAGGAGAGAGAAGGAGTGAGTGGGGTGGAGAGTGAGAGGGTGGGGGAGAGTGAGAGGGTGGGGGAGAGTGAGAGGGTGGGGGAGAGTGAGAGGGGGGGGGGAGTAGAAGGGGAGGGAGTAGAAGGGGAGGGAGAGAGGGGGGAGGGAGAGAGAGGGGTGGAGAAGGAGGAGAAGAAGGGGGAGGGAGAGAGAGGAGGTAAAGGGGAGGGAGAGAGAGGGGGTGGAGGAGGAGGGGAGAGGGTGGGGGAGTAGAAAGGGGAGGGAGAGAGAGGGGGTGGAGAAGGATGAGTAGAAGGGGGAGGGAGAGAGAGGAGGTAAAGGGGAGGGAGAGAGAGGGTGGGTGGAGGAGGGGGAGAGGGTGGGGGAGAGAGAGGAGGGGGGGGGGTGAGCATAGGAGAGAGGAACAAGGGGGTTGAGGAGGGGGAGAATGGGGGATGGAGGAGGGAGGGTGGAGTAGAAGGGTGGAGAGGGTGGGTGGAGGAGGGGAGAGGACATGATAGAGAGGGTGGGAGCTGGGGTATGAGAAGGTTGAGGGAGGGATGGTGAAGGAGGGTGGGGGAGGGAGAGGGGATAATACAGAGGTCACTGGAGACTGATGCAAAGCAATGACTTCAGATTTGACAATACATGATTATACAAAATGTAGTTGGAATTGAAAAAATGTGACCATGTTACAAAAAAGAAATGTAAGTCACCATCAGTAACAACCATTGCACTATGTTGATACATTCATACTACAAATTCAATATATACATACACACCTTGTTTGCCTTATCAAGTAAAAGGGCGAGGCATACCTGTCGAGAGGGTAAATTTCTCAAAGAGTAATACCCCCCCCTCCAGTCCTCCCAGAAAAACAGATTATCACAGTAAAATACAACATATTTATTGTACTGCAACAAGAAAGTTATGTGTGTTTGATATTCATAATTACTAGATTACTGAAGACTCATCGTCACATCTCTTACGATTGGTTTGCCATTTCTGGAAGTTTTCCTACTGTTTATAAATAAAATTCTCACCATTTGAGAGGTTAAAATGTTACAACCCACAATTACCTCAACTGTACATGATAGCTGCTTAACTTTCATGTGCTATTAGGAGAAGTTAAATGGCAATTTAAATCTAAAGCAAGATGTAGCTAGTTTACTGATGAAAAAAGGTGTTTACTAACCACAAGAACTTGATAACCAAATGAAGTTTACATCTGGGCCCTGTTGCATAAAACTTACCATTGATAGTAACTTTGCTACCAATGGCAACTTCTATGGAAGCCTTGAATTTGATTGGCTGTCAAGCAATGTTACCATGGTAGTTACCAATGATGACAGAGTTACCATTCACGGTCACTTTTACGCAGCAGGGCCCTGGAGTGATAATTTGCAATTCGTATTGGTCCTGACATCAACATCTCGACCTGTCTTGACCTCAAAAGAGCACACAATAATACGTTTCAGCTTCATATTCCACAGAATACCATAACAAAAAGTCCATTTAAAGAGGTGATTGTGGTTCCTCGTCTAATAAAACAAAGAACTTGACTCAAGTACTAAGGGGCATCGCTGATGACATCATTTTGCCATGATTCTGGCTAGGTTGCTAGGCCTACAACTGCAAATGTAACGTTACCTTCTTGCACAAATCCAGTGACACAGTCATTAAAGGTCTACAACTGAAAATATGTCTTACGATTCAGCCAGTTGCAATGTCGTACAACTGACCACATAGTGTCGTCTGCAGTGACATTTAAGATTGAATTAAAAATGGCATGATTTCAGCTTCCAAATATTTGTTTTTTCTATAAAAATTGGGTTTTGTCACAATATTTAAAGATAAGGCACTGAATATATCTTTATTACACATGGAAAGAAGCAGTAATGAAATATCAGCTATTTAGGGGAAAAAATGGTGACCCAGTGTTTATACACAAACATCTTCTTCCTGAAGCATACTGGTATATATGTATTTGGCACAGAGGGATTACTTCTTAATCCCAACTTGCGAATTATATTGTGGATTAGGTATACCATACACCCCGACAGGATACGTCATGGCACCATACCAAAATGAGTTATGATTGATTCAGATCTATCGCGAGTCCAAGCCCCTGTCTCTCATGCGCAGAGTTAAGATTAATATCAATTACGATTCTTTATTACACAGGGCCTAAGGGTGGTATTTTGTAATGATCCTCGGAGAATGTTTCTCGTACCCCTATTTCAAGAATTTCACCTCATTTGCATAAATGTGTACGGTAATCTTTTGGGAAATATGAAAAGCCAAGTTACAAAGAAAGGTAATTTTGGTATGCAAAGGAGCTTGTGTGTTGGATTATTTTATGCACAAAGTGATGAACAGGCATGTAAATAAAATAAAATGTTTTATTCACGCTATTCAAACAAAAACGTTACCAATGGGAACCCCAAAGCTTGTCTGAGGTTTGTCTGAGTAGCAACAACTAATAGATTCAAAGTGCATTCCACCCATTGAATCTGAATGACAAGATAGACGTGAATGCAATAACGCGTTACTATGCAGTTAGGGGGAAAGTTGTGAATACATTACAAAAATGGTCTATTGTTGACTTCCATACAATCTATGGAATTTTGAATTCTCATACGTCACTGAAGGCGTGCATTTTTTTTTCAAATTTTTGTCAAAATGAGACTTTTTTTTGCGACAAACAAATGTGAAATTTGTTTTTGGTGGATAATTTTACAAAGATTAGTAAGAACTTATTTTTCTAATTTAGTAACCCTTTAAGTCTTGGATGGAATGGATATGCAGCACACAATCACCAACCCGTTGCTCATCGTTAGATTTTCTGGCTTTGTGAACTCTGCTCCAGTTAGGATGCCAAAGTTTGCCATGGAAATCCAGTAACCAAAGGGGTGTGGCTTAATTGTGCCCTATAAGGTATTTGAAGTTTATTCAAAGCCTGTTGTACATTGTCCAAACAGCAGATTCAATAGGAATCACGCTGCTTAGTATCTGAGTGGGAAAAAGCCAGCCCGCATATGTGCAAGCTCAATAAAGAATGGTATAATATGTGTTTCAAAACTTTCCTTACATGCATTTTGGAAATACAAAAGAAAACATAGTTTAGGGAAATTTTATCCCAGGGAGATAAAACGTCCATCTCTAATGGATCTTCGGTATACCATATACCGGTAATCCCACACCTCAAAATGCACACTTTTCTAGATTCATAGTCACAGTTTCAGACTTATGCTACATGAATAGCATTAATAAAATTTGTTTTTTTTTTTCTAGAAAGAAGCACTGTTTCTCTATCAAGGTGTGATATGAAATACTATTTCTAACCAAAAAAAGAAATCTATAAATGCACCCTACATTACAACCATTACAGCACAAAGAATGTTTTGCTGCACTGAACATACAGTATAACACTGAGGTACAAGATTTCATCCTTCTACCAACAATTTCTATACTGCATGTCTATACCTGGCTTTTATAATACATGCATATTCCTATGCATGCACACGTTTCAGCTTTCGCTGGTGAACTCAAATTTCGCCACTACCGGTAAGTATATGTTATGGAGCGAACACGAAAATTGATACTTTTCTAGGTGAAAATACTAGTTTTGGCATGGCTTGGCACATTTGTCATGTTACTTTTCTGTAAGGAAAATATCTTATAGTTATGATTTCTGTAATTTTTTAAGGAGAATGACGCAGAACAGTGTGAAATTGAGACTTTTGTACTGCAACTGGTAATCACGTTTAGATACTTTTCACCTTAATGAAACAATATTTCTTGATTGAATCTTTATAGATGCATTGTACGTATTACATGTCACAACTCCACAAGCATATGAGGCGAGGATATTTCCCCAAATTCTTTTGAGCATCTGATTTTGTTTGAACATCAAATCAGGCAAAAATTATCCAGAGATTCGGCGGCTTCGAACATTGGATCAATGAGAAAATCTTTAAAAAGCATTATTCAGTGACTAGAAGAAGAGTTCAATGAATCTGCATTAGGGCAATTCCACAGGTTTGGTTAAAGTTGTGTAGCATCAGAAACCAAAGGTTCCTTATTTTATATTCTGTTATAGTTTTGCAGAAATTATGTAAATAATTATGTAGGAAGCAAACAGTCCACCTTTCCATGACACGCAATCATATCCTCAGCACAGAAACTTCTTTTTTAATGAAATAAAGAAGCTTTGGTTACTCACGTTACACGACTTTAACCAAACCTGTGGAATTGGCCATTAATTAAAGGCCTGACGGTACTCCACTTAAAGGACATATACTGTACTGGGAAGGCAAAACATTTTGAGGATTTGTGATTTAATCACTCATTACTCCAAATGTGGATCATTTGAGGGCAAATAACTTTCAGCAAGCTTCTAAAATAGACAATACATGAATTTAAGGCCATTGGCAAGAAGATTGCTAACAATTACATTTTGAAGGCTTTCTTGCCTTCCCAGTACAGTATATGTACTTTAATGTCCTTGCTTTATCATGGTTTCAGACCTTATGCTATGTTACAGACATAAAGATGGGAATGGAAGAGGAAATAAATATTGCAACACGCTGAGTTGTTCCCACGGTTGGCAGCGGGTCATAGAGCCGGGGTGGCGATGAGGTCAGGGCCTTGCGCTGGCTGTTGGGTGTCTAGTTGATGGCCGGAGGCTGGAGCCTAAAAAAGGTCAAAGGTCAATATTTATTAGAATTAAATACAACATGCACTAAGAGGCTTTAGTTGAAATTATGGACTCCGAAGTGGCAGGAATAGCGCATGTATTGTCGCCAAAAAAAAATTGCAGTTCCTGAAGCCTACAGACCAAAGACCACGGCAGCACAGCAGTGCAGTAGTGCAGTGCAGCATTGACCAGTGCAATATGGTATATTGGTGTAGAATATGAGCACGGAGTGTTTGTAATGTAAACAAGAGTAGTGGTTCACTTTTCCTGCAATTGTTTCTGAAGCATTAACTGTGAGATTTCATACCTTTTATGGTTAGGGTACACTGCTAATTCATGTCAAATTTCACACTTTGTACATACCGATAGGCTTCACTACCCTTTTTTTTTAATGGGCATAACTAATTCAGGCTCCAGACCTCATACTCACAGGTTTACTGTCCTTGCTCAGCCCAAACTTCTTGAATCGACAGCACATGACATCGACGACGAGCCCCACAAAGATATTGATAATGCCTGAAGGAATGAGAATAAGAGCACATAACGTGCTGAATTCTTAGGATCTTGAATTGGGATTACAAAATCCGGTCAAAATCCTGAAAACATGCATGGAATTGTGGGATAGCTTTGCGGCTACATAATTCCTTATCCACACCTTCTGTTTGACGCATTTCATTTCACGGTACTACTCTGTCAGACAAGACACTTACAAGTTACGTTACCGTTTCCCAATTTCAATTTTTTTACTGCAATATTGGAGTTGAATCAGACGTGACGGAAATGGGTATAACGACCCGCAAAGTGGGGATTTATCCTGTCTCGCAAATTTCAAGATTTTCTGACGAAGCAAGAATTGCTGGTCTTATTTGTCTTTTGGTTTTCCTAACTGGACTCAAGAGGATAAGCAGCCGTTTATTCCTTAAAACTATCATGACAACATAATGCTCAGAGCTCATTAGGTGTTTCCATAGTGATGAAAACTACTAACAATAATAGCAAATCTATATCCATTTCCGATTTAATGTTGCTTAAAAGTTCTGAAACAGTTTGACAATCCAACCACAAGACTCGTCATGAATTTTTTTTTGCATGGAGCCATCAAAACAATGTTTTTCACCCGCTAAACGTTGAATCTGTGACTCACCTGACGTTGCAAAGACTCCTCCCACAATGCCGCAGAGCCGAACGAGGAGCTTCCAGAGCGGGTCATAGGTCTCTTCCACCGAGATGACCAATGAGGAGAGCTCGTACTTGAAGAAGATGCCCGACACCCCGTGACTACCAGATCCATGATTGATCACTCGCTCCTACATGAGAGCAGACAAGGGGCGGTATTATAAAGAGTTACGACTGATCTAAATGAATTGCAAGTCCAATCTCCTATTTCTAATGCACAGAGTTACAACTGATATAAATAGCTAGTCAAGTTGGAGCAGTTTCGATGATTTATACGACAGGGCCCTGTGAATGTCGATACAATAAGCTTAGATCTCACTGGCTGTCACCGTGCTAGTGACGATTGTTCAACTCTTGTAACTACCATGATGACCGTGGTTGGGTGCTCACTCCCTGATGAAATGGACCAGAGCCCCGTTGCATAAAACTAACCATGAATGGTAACTCTGCCATCAATGGTTACTACCATAGTAGCATTGTTTGACAGCCACCCAAATTCAAGGTCTCCATAGAAGTTGCCATTGGGAGCAAAGTTTCCATCAATGGTAAGTTTTATGCAACAGGGACCATGGATGGTAAATACCATGGCAACAAGTACAATTCTCAATGCTCATTGGCTGCAGTGTAGTGAGCTGCTGAGTGACAATCGTTGAACTTCTATAAATTCCATGAAAATCATGGTTGATGACTCGCTCCTGGAGATCAAAGCCAATTTTGATTAAAGCTTCCGTGGAAACATCTACAATGCTTAGAGATCATTGGCTATCATTATGCAAGTGACAATTGTTCAAATATGGTAACTTCCTTTACAATAGCTAGTGTTCACAACTCATTAGCTGTTCCTATGCTTGTGACAATTATTAACTATTCTAACTTATCAATGAATGAAACTACTATGGCAACCAATGCAATGCTCAGACCTGATTGGCTGTTACTGAAAGGTTAAAGGGAGGCTCTCTCTCTCACCTGCTCGGTGACCGCATACTGATGTGTGTCTGCTCTAGCGGCTCTGGTCTTGACTTTGGTAGGCACAATCTGAACAAAGTACTGGTACAGCTGCAAACCTACCAGAGATATGGGGAGGGGAAGGGGGGATGGATGGGGGGGGGGGGGGGGATGGAGGGGGAGGATGGAGAGGGAGAGAGAGAGAAAATGGGAGATAGAGGGAGAGAAATATTGGGGGAGATGGATGGTGAAAAGGGGGAGGGGGAGGGAAAGAGAGGGTGAGAAATATTAGGGGAGAGGGAGGATGGAGGGGGGGAGAGAAAATGAGAGATGGAGGGAGATCAAATGGGATGGGAAGGGAGAGAAAGGATAGAGAACAAATGGGCGATGGATGGAAAGGCAGGGGAGAGGGAGGGAGAGAAATATTGGAGGAGAGGAAGGGAGAAAAAGAGTGAGAGGGATGGAGAAAAAGGGGAAAGGGGAGGGAGGGAGACAGAGAGGGAGAGAGGGGGGGGGGGGAGAGAGAAAGAGAGATGGCAGGGTAGGGTGGGGGGGGGAGGGGAACGATAAGAGGAACAGATAGAGAGAAGAAAGAAAAGAGAAAAGAGAAAAAAAGGTTGAAGGGGAGAATGATATCAATACACATATTCATTCACAAAGTCATAAACTTTTCTATTTCACTCATTTTGAAAAGAAATACTGAATGCAAAAGATGATATTTGTGAAAGAATTAATGTGAATAAATTTACCAGAACAATTAAACAAATCCATTTAAGACTTACTTTCGTTTGTGATCTTGATATCGCCATCCAGCGGATTGACAATGCCAGGTACTGGTGTGCCAAAAGAAAAATGATCTATCCGATGAGAAAAATTGTAATCTGAAAGAAGAAAGAAGCAAGGAAAAAGGAATCAATTTTCTGAGATAAATCTTAGTTTCCAAATTGTTAATAGCAGCTCTGTCTATGCTCCAGACCCAAGGAAACTAAAATTCTTGTTTTCTCAAGGTCCAAAAATGTTGAAATGAGAAAGACAAGATAATTTTGCAAATTCCAGTTCGTACAACTCAACCACAATATTGCAGGTACCAAGAATTGCATGGGTGTTCAGTCAGCTTACAACCACTATACCACAACAACACCTTAAAGATGGCCCGTCCCTTTTACAAACATCTACAAAAGTTTGCACAAACTTAGCATGTATCTTTGGGATACCAACTGTGAAATTTTAAGGTCAGAGGTACTATAGATGTAACTCCCGTACAATAAATGAAAATCTAACTAGCTTTCACAGTGATTTGACTATTTTAGTTGTACGAAAAAAGAAAGCTTGATCAATTATTGAAGATTATTTCCTCAAAACAGAATATTACGCTTTGTTGATTCCAAGGAAAGGTTACATAGCCACTCTCTCTCAAATGATGGCAAAGTCAGGGAACTTTCAGAATTAGGTCTGCAAAAGGGACGGGCTACCTTTATGATGGTAAACTCATCACTAGAATCTCTGCCAATACTTTAGACCCAAGGATACACATCATTTACACAATACGTTACTGATAACACCAAAGCTTGTCCAATGTATGCCTGACTAGCAATAACTAGTAGCTGTAAGGTGCATTCCATCTATTAACCCATGCTGCGCCAGATTAAAGGCTGTTCTATGGGATTTGTGTGTATTCAGTGAGAAGAAAGGTACAGGTGGCACATGAAGTACACATATACTGTACTGGGAAGGCAAAAAAGCCTTCACATGTAATTGTTAGCAATCTTCTTGCCAATGGTTTTAAATTCATGTATTGTCTATTTTAGAAGCTTGATGAAATTTATTTGCCCTCAAATGATCTACATTTGGAGTAATGAGTGATTAAATCACCAATCCTCAAAATGTTCGGCCTGAACATTTTGAGGATTTAATCATTAATCATTAATTACTCCATATATGGATCATTTGAGGGCAAATAACTTTCAGCAAGCTTCTAAAATAGACAATACATGAATTTAAGACCATTGGCAAGGAGATTGCTAACAATTACATGTGAAGGCTTTTTTGCCTTCCCAGTACAGTATATGTCCTTTAAAACTGAGTCACAAATTACCAGGTGAATATACTAGTACGTTATCAATTAGGAAAACGTCTTATTAGGTGGGTGTGAACACTCACTCTGTGAATCGATCATCAGGGCTAAATGTGCGTGTCCTCTGGGATGGGGGATGCTTTTACCAATCGTCACATGGAAGTTGCCTGCAACCTGTAGGTGAATGGGTAGGTGTATCGGTAATGATATGAGCTATGTTATAACTTTATTCTTTTACCAATCGTTACATGGAAGTTGCCTGCAACCTGGAGGTGAATGGGTAGGTGTACCAGTAATGACATGAGCTATGTTATAACTGTATTCTTTTACCAATCGTCACATGGAAGTTGCCTGCAACCTGTAGGTGAATGGGTAGGTGTACCAGTAATGACATGAGCTATGTTATAACTTTATTCTTGTTTATCGTTTCACTGCATGGACCCATATTTCAACGAAATAGTTCGACTGCATGTTTTTATTTGAAATGCATGAGACGTTGCTTATAAATGTGTTTATTTTTTTTAGATTTAATCTAAACGTATTTATGCACTTGGTGATATTGAAATAAGGGGATAAAAAGTCAGATAAAAACAAAGAATCCTTTCTTCCTCGCTCCACCCCCTCTCTCTCCCTCTCTCTTTCTCCCCCCTCTTTCTTTCTCTCTCCCTCTCTTTCTCTCTCCCTCCCTCCCCCCTCTTTCTCTCTCTCTCTCTTTCTCTGTCACCCTCTTTCTGTCGATATATGGGCCTCTTTCATCCACTCTTTCCTATTTAGACCTATCGACAGTCCTCTTATCATGTTATCCACTCTCTATCTCTGTAAATAAAAATTATCTCTCCCTGGTGGCAGGGCCCATAGTGTGGATGTTAGATGTCAGAGTGTGTGTGTGTACATCGTAGTCAGGTACCGTGTGTGTGTAACTTTGGGGTATTAACGGGTTGGTTTACCCACTGCTTTGGGCTGTGCGGCGGGCAGGCAGCGGGGTGGGAATGAGTGGGAATGAGCAATGCAACAACGGCAAGCGAGCTAAATCGGGCTTGCCCTGTAAAAATGAAGAGCTGGCTCACGACATGCTAGCATTTTGCGTGCTGGCTATTAGCGGCCTTTTTTCAGAAGTTTAGCGTCTTGCCTTTCTGAAATTACGTGTGGCGCTTCAGAAGTTACGCGTGGCACAAAACAACCTCTGATATTTTGCGCATGGCGCAAAATAGCTCTTCATTTTTTACGCATGGCGCAAGCGCCACGCGTTTTTTACACTGGCGACCACCTTGGTTTCGGCGCTATATTACAAATACTCTTGAGCATATACATTCATGTACTGTGGATGTGAATTAGAGTATGGGTTTTATGACTTAAGGTAGATTTACAGGTTCATTTGAGCCTGTGACAAAGCTAGTGTTTGCGTTACTGTTTTCTTGAACTTAGTGCTGTTATGTTTGTTTATGTCATAATACATTCCCTTACTTTTTACCCTATCAATGTCAAAATTAAATGTCTGCAATGTGCATAGCTATGATATTTGAAGTCATATCGTGCCTTCACGATATATCGACTAAGTCATGAAATCAATATCGTCTATTCAATATTATTGAAATATCATGCAGCACTAATTAATTCCATCATTCTATCGTCTATTTCCGAAAGCTTATACATGAGATAATGTCTTGATCAATGGTGTGCAGTCATCGGTTCATATGCCAACACAAGGCGTGCCGCAAGGGTCTGTTATTGGACCCATAGTATTTACTATGTATACATCACCTCTAGAAAATATTATTGATTCCTATGGATTTTCTAAAATGTTGTATGCAGATGATACTCAAATTTATGTATCATGTAAATCGTCAGACATTGGAGATTTAATTCCTAGAGTGTTGTGTTGTATCAAGGAAATTAAAGAGTGGTCGAGGTTGAATGGCCTTAAGCTGAATAGTTCAAAGACGGAAGTTCTGCATATCAAATCAAGATTTCGGTCTCATATTCCTTTGCCACCTTTTCAAATTGATGGTGTAGAGGTTGTCCCTGTCAAGAAAGTGAGAAATCTTGGTGTTTTGTTTGATGATCAATTTACAATGCACGGCTATGTTAGTTCTAAATGTCGTTCTGCATCATTTGCGTTGCAAAAAATTAGCAAAATTCGGCCTTTTATTGACAAAGGTACCACTGAAAAATTAGTACATGCTTTTGTCATGTGTCACCTAGACTATTGCAATAGCCTGTTGTATGGAGTACCGGACATTCAATTTCAGAAACTGCAGGTCATTCAAAACTCGGCTGCAAGGCTTGTGACAAGAACAAACAAACGTGAATCTATATCATCTGTACTAAGAGCCCTCCACTGGTTACCCATCAAATCACGTGTTAAGTTTAAGATCTTGCTACTTGCTTTCCACTGTTTTCATGACATAGCTCCTTCTTATCTATCAGAGTTAGTTGTAAAGTACGAACCTGTACGGAATTTAAGGTCAATTCAGAAAGACCTGTACAATGTACCTGTAGTCAGAACAAAGTGGTATGGTAAAAGGGGCTTTGCGCATGCTGCGCCAGAACTGTGGAATAGTATTCCATGCAGTGTGAGGCAAGCTAACACAGTTGAGCAATTTAAAACTGCTCTGAAAACATATTTATTTAATTAAGCTACATTTTACTTAGTACAAGACATTCACCTCGTAGCAACTTTCCCTCTCTTCTTCTTCTTAATTTTCTTTTTTCCTTTTAAGCGCGTTGAGACCTTTTTCAAAGGTATAATGCGCTATACAAGAACTGTTATATTATTATTATTATTATTATTTAGGTCACTTGTTGCACTAACCTTGTTTGTTAAGAGGGAGCCGTGTAGGCGACATGCGTCTTTTTTTCCGTGCGTGGCCGTCCGTTTGGGCCTCATGGCAGGCCTGCTGTCAAAGCCCGTCTGAAAGAGGAGATCCTGGATGGCGTGTTCCTCGCTCAGTGCCTCCCTCACCGTCTGAAGGGTCCTGCAATCAATTCAATTGCAATTCAATTCACTTCAATTCAAATCAATTCATTTCAATTCAAGTACAATTCATTTCAATTCAAGTACAATTCATTTCAATTCAAATTCAATTCAAATTCAATTCAAATTCAATTTTAGTTCAACTCTAGATCAATTCAGTAGCAGATCAATTCACTTACAATTCAATTCCAATTTCAAATCATTATTAATTCAATTCTGATTCAATGCAATTTCATTTCAATTTCAGTTAAATCAGATTGTGTCACACCTCTTTAAATTCCACACTGAATAACTACTTTCATGATATATGTGATATATTATATTATATGCCAGTATACCTTTTTCTATTTTTCTTCGCCTATGTGACATGCTTTTTGTTTCATTTCTTTAATTCATTTGCCTTTTCTTTGTCTGAAATGTGTGTTTTTTTATTGATAATATATCTTTAGGAAGTGGATATCAGCACCATGACGATGTCCCCAATGTCATTATTTTGTTGGGGACACGCAGCCAATCAGAAATACTGTACTGTTGGGTCATGTAGTCCTGGGGGGCATTTCATCAAAGGACTTGTCGGATATTTTATCCGACAAGTTTGCATTCGGCCAATAAGATGCAAGCATTTCAGTAGCTTATAACAGTTTGTCGGATAAAACGTCCGACAAGTCCTTTGATGAAATGCCCCCCTGTACTGCGAACATGAGTGTGTACTAGCGTGGCTTCCAGGCCGTTGGCAATTTCTAATACAGTTTGTCCAAAAAAAATTACCACGGCACTTTCCGCAACGATAACTTAAAAGATATTAGATTAATCATACCGGTAATTATATTTCAGGGTATAAAACTTACTACCTTCTTCTTGCAAAAAACCTTATTCGATTTGCTTCAGTGGTCATGGAGAATGGGGATCTTTTATCATTCATGTCCGATGTCCCTTCCCTCAAGATTTTGTAAGGAGATGTGTTGTCCATTGTGTTCACCACCATTGTGGTGTCCGCAGTGCAAGAATCATTCTTGGGAACACAGCAGTGGTGACCTTAACGCGCGAAGAATCCTTGAGGCACCGCAGTGTTGCTGATATCAACAATCTAATGTTTGTATCCAATGCATGCTCTGTGCTTGATATGTTTCTAACTTTAGAGATGTGAATTGAATTGAAATGAATTCTCGCTACCCCAAATAGCGATTCTGCCGAGATCCGGGGAAATCCCATCGCATTATGGGAAAGCTTTTATGGCATTACAGGCCTCGAAAGTCACCTGTTTTAGGGGCAGGCAACTTTTAGTTTTGGGGGGGCCCTTTTTTCACTTTTTTCAAGGGCAGCAAGTTAGGTCAGAGGGGCACCAAGGCAAAAACCGACAATTATGAAAGGGCACCAAGGCAAATCCCTAAAATATGAAAGGGCCGGCTCCCAAACCCATACCCCCATTGGCGGCGGAAACATTAAAAATTTTTGTTTTGTTTGTTTTTTCATTTGGCCGTAAGGCCAGGTAAAATTGAGTACATGTTGATCGTCCGGATTTTTTTAAAAAGAGGAGGAGGGTGTACCACCATATTATTTGATATTTGATAGTTTTCCCAAGATGGCTGCCGCATGTAAAATAGTACATAATATGATGCACATCAACCAACGTTGCTGTAGTGTGTATGATTTGCCCCCAAAATATCAATTTTTTCAACAGGTTTCTTTTTGTCTATTTTTAAATATTAAAATGTTGCCTTTATTTTAAATATGAAATTATATTTTGTTGATATATTGTCATTTCTGTCTTGATCTTGTAATTAATGTTTTAACATTTATGTAAACACTTTCATTGGAAGCCTTGTTTTTCCTCAAAATACACAGAACAGCAACAGAAATTACTCCAGAATCTCAACGAAATTCAAAGATTAGATGGCCACAAAACACGATCTCACTTCACTACAATCATGATAATCAGACTGCACTCGACTCCAGCGCACTCGATTGTACCCCTCACCCTGGCCTCGCGCGGGCCGGGGTCGGCCGCATGGAAAACATGCACATAGCGTATGTATATACGGCTTTGAACACAGACGTGTGTTGCTGCCCTCTACGTTGGAGACATCACGTTTTCGAATAATGGCGGATGGGAAAAAGTCGTTGACTGATCAGAACGATGTCAAAACCCCCCCAAATTACCCATCAACATTCCATTCAATCGTGACAAAATGCTATTAATGTGAAAGGTGAGGATGTATTTATGTTAAATGTGTTTGTCAAAATCTTTTTTGTGCGCGGATTGATCCGATTGAAGTGGATTGTAATGAGTTGTTGGTACAGTGGCTGATACAAATTTTAACATCGCTACTCAATGCGTATTGACTTTCTGTGTAAACTTTTTCATGTACTGCTACACAAAGTCTATGGGGAAACGGAATGTCCATTTTCACCTGCTGAAACGGGAAAAGACCATATGGCCTAATGCCCTTTTTGTCATGTTTCAAATATTTTTTTCGCTTCCTCGAATAAAGCCAGACAATCTATTTTTCTTCAAACGTAAATCGATAAACTCGAAACAAAATCATTTGCTCGTATTCATTCACAATCTAGATCAACGAGCCGAAACATCGCACTTGGAAGATAGCCGCAATGGCACATTGCGTGTAATGTAACAGCCTGTATCGAAACTTTCCCCCCGCTGTAAACTTTACTTCGATGTACATACGTTGACACGCAGGGCACAATAATACGAGGGATTGAGTTCAATAAATGGAATGTCCATTGCATTTGTTTACGAAAACTCTCCCATCGCATTTACCCCCCTGAAGTTGTACTCGGGTACGTAACGTACATAGGCTATTCGGACGAAGGTACGAGGGAGTGAGTTCGGGTAATAGAATGGCGGCGTGTTTACAACAAAAAAATCCCATTCACTGCGGTGCGAGCATGCACGAGTCGAGTCGGCTGCAATCACGCTGAACGTTTGCAAATGAACCGACACTGCTCTGATGCGCTTGTGAATCGAAGCTGTTATTAGTTTGGTGCGAAAGAATGTTGTTTCCGTACGTTTAGGGGAAAAGGGCATTACGGCAAACTGAAAAAGGGGACGGCAACAAGTTGCCGTAAGTATCATAATTTTGAGAGGGGCGACGCGGCAAGTAGAGGGGGCATCGCGGCAAATTGCCGTTTGCCGGTGGGTAATTCGAGCCCTGCATTACAGCTTCCTGTGCAGGCCCGTGCGATAACGCAAACGCAAAACGTTGCCGCCACACAACGTGTATACACCAAATATGTCATCTGCTCGATCTTGTTTTATTTATGCAAATATTTCAATGTTTATTGGAACATTTCGTTCATTGTTTTTTTTGCGTCTTTTTGACATCAGTGACGAAGGTTTTCTTTTGTGAGGCTGCACAGTGCTGGGCTCATTATTCCAAGCATAAGAACCCTGAAAAATGGGGATGGATGAAGGATGACCCTCATTCAGAGTGACGACCCGACAGAGTGAAAAATATCTCGTCTCTCGAATTTCGAGAGTTTCGTACCTATTTAGGGTAGTGAGAATTGAAATGACGCATTACCTGTGCCAATCCTTCTCTTTCTGGGTCAGCTCAAAGACTGTTGGTTCTTCCGTCAGCCGTCCACTCCATTTGTACATGGCTGAATCACCTGCCGAGTCCAAGACGTCTGCCCCGATGTCTGGACATCAAAGCCAAAGAGAAACATTCTGATTGGTTGTCGTGACGTCAACACTTTCTTATAATTACTGTCATATTCCTCAAACTTTGAACAATACACCCTCTTTGATTATCTGCTTTGAATTAGAACTGGAATTTTTTTTGTGTGCGTATGTGTGTGCGTGTGTGTATGTATGTGAGCATGTGTATATTTGTGTGTGTGTGTATGTATGTGTGCGTGTGTGTGTGTGTGTGTGTGTGTATATGTGTGTGTGCATTTGTGTGCATTTGTGTGTGTGTGTGTGTGTGTGTGTGTGTGTGCATTCTCCTTTAAACCTCCCATTAAGAATGGCATTGAGTAAATGTAAGTTAAACAGGGGCTATATTCATGAAAGCTTACTAAGCCTAGTTAGTTATTAAACCGCATTCAGCTACATATGGAACTCCTTATGCATTCTTGCACAGTTAACACACACAAATCTCATAGAGCAGCAGTTTGTTTGGGACAGAAGGAGTTAACTCCTTATGCCATTGATGCATTTTTCACAAGTAATACACAGAAATCCCATAGAGCAGCAGTTTGTTTGGGACAGAAGGAATTAACTCCTTACATGCCATTGATGCATTTTTCACAAGTAATACACAGAAATCCCATAGAGCTGGAGTTCATCTAGCACACAAAATGTGCGTCTTCATTAGCGCGATCAGACGAAATAGTGAGCTATTTTTCTGATCCAGGGAACTAGCCTGAAGTTGCAATCGCGTCTTCATTAGCTCGAAACTCGGGATACGTAAGCTCGAGCTCAGGTGGCATAAATTATCCGAGTTTCGCACATACCAGCAGTGTGCGACAGGAATAGACCACGACTGCATGGCTTCGGTTGTGCGCTCGCATTCACGCACGTTTAAAAGACTATTACGTAAACAATGCCTCGTGGGTGCTGATGCATGCCGGGATCGAGAAATTTTCAGGGTAATGAAGACGCTCCGAGCTAGCTCCATCGCGCCCAAGATTTCTTGGGAAATTTTCTTGACCAAATAGCGAGCTATTTTGCCTGATCTGGCTAATGAAGACGCAAATAGCTCGCTATTTCGTGATCTGGCTAGCTAACCCGATCAGAACAAGCTCGCTATTTCGCCCACATCGGTCTAATGAAGACACCCCTAAAGCGTTTAGGTTACATGAATGGCCTCGGGGGGTTGCAGGGCTTAATAGTGTGAGGTTCGATATCCATGACAACTCTATTGCTTTGATAGTTATAAATCAACTGGAATTACGTAGAAAAATTTGCCTAAAATATATATATATATATATATCGTGACTTACAGTCGCACTTCATTGCTACGGTGATATCAATGTTCAGCTGCAGCTTGCTGTTGAAGTCGGTGTCAACGTCGTAGCTGTATTTCATCCTGGTGTCCAGGTAGTAACGCAACTCTGAGAAGACCAATCCAGCGATCATGGCAAACGTAAGGATTGACACTGTGGAGATGGAGAGGTGTGTGGTGGAGAGAGGGTAGAAAAAAAGAGAGAAATGGAAGAGGGGGAGAGATAGAAAGAGAGAGACACACAGAGAGGGAGAAAGAGACAGAGCCAGAGACAGAGAGAGAGAGAGAGAAAGAGAGAGAGAGAGAGAGAGAGAGAGAGAGAGAGAGGGGGGGGGGGAGAGAGAGCGAGACAGAGACAGAGAGAAAGAGGGGGGTGGGGGAGAGAGAAGAGGAGAATTGAGAAAGAAAGGGAAAGAGATAGAGAGTAAATAGAGAAAGAGAGAAAGAAAAAGAGAGACAGAGCGTTAGAGAACATTAAACATTGAAATTCTGTGACATTACCATTGCATTTTTATATGTTTTGATAGTGGTTTCATTTGCACCCATTTTTAGCATCCAAATCTTTGTCATTCATGAGATATTGAACTACACATGAAAATACACACCCTAATGGCATCTAGGATAATGTACGAGCATATACACTTTCTGTTGAAATCACTGATTGAGACACAGAAAGCAACCTAGCTGGACAAGAAATTTTGAAATGCCCAGCACAGTTCCTAAACGATGATAGCAGCTTGGTTAAGTAAAGTTGTGTGGTTTCTATCCAGATGATTTCCCAAACGGATTACCAAATCAAAACGTTGATGCAATTTTCAATAGCTCGACATGTCATAGCGACCTCACGCTTTTGGCATTGGGTTGCTTATGTCGTAGGGCAGCTAGGCTAGGTATAAAGAAGGGCAATTTCCATCATGAGTACACTACAGCTCAAAGGAATTGGCATCAGGTAAAGGGAAAGGGAAGAAAGGGAAGGAACTGCAGTTTTGAACCGCTGTATATTTTGTCCAGTTCAGCATGAAACATGCTTTTTAGGCTAAAGCATTGTGTTTCATGCTGAACTGGACATAATATACTACGGTTGAAAACTGCAGTTCCTTCCCTTTCCCTTTGCCCGATGCCAATTCCTTTGAGATGTAGTGTAGGTGTATCTGATGCAGTATACATGTATAAATTAGCCCAAACATGGATCCATGACAATGCTTTGTTACCTGTGCCCCCTGCTGAGGTAGTTTCCACATAGTCTTCTGGCACCTTAGGGAAGGCATCCAGCTCCTTGACAACCTTCAACGTCTCCTTCCTGTTCAGCCGCCGCATCTTTCCTCTTAAATTAACATGAATTAAAGGGACTGTCCACGCTGAAATTAAGTTGGTTTCAATAAAAGCAGAAACATGAAAGAAATATCTTGGTGAATGTTTTATAAAAAAAAAAATCCGTCAAAGGATAAGACAGTACAGACTACAGACACTGATTTTTCGGTCTACATGTCTACGCACGCGCAAGTTAGACTCGAGCTGCAACAACATAAATTCAATAGCGTGGGACTGTAACATTAACAGTTATCAGTTGAACCGACGTTGTGCGGCTGGCTTTAACAATACAGTAACATAAAACAGATTGCATAATTCCATGTATTTTCGTTTGTTAATATAAATAGAGAGTTTAATCACGCTCAATGTATTTAATAGTTCACTTACAGGTATTGCTAGGCTGGAGAAATAAAAGGCACAACAAGATGTTTCTTAGCCGGATTCTCACAAGTTTTGAGCGTCAATATTGAAATGGTATCTTAAACACGTCAAATAAAAAGAAAGAATGTCGGGCATTATCAACCTCTATGGCGAAATTTAAGACATAAATTGTTTCAAAATTTCTTATAGGCCTATATGTTATAAAATGTGATACATTGCTTCTGTGAATACTGGTAAATATTGCAAATATTATTACATGTACATGTACATGTACATGTACATTTCGAAACTGTTTTCTTTTCTTTCTTTCTTTTTTCTTTTTCTTAAAGAAAACATATGTGTATATTATACCTCGAAAGGGGTCGTCAGAAATAATAAATAAACTTCAAACTTCAAACTATGGGCATTATCCATCTCTCCTATAATTTGTAGGCCTATTTCAAGGGTTTTCATTAAACCTTCACTAATATGTATCTTTCATGTCTTTCCTTTTGTTGCGCACTTTAATCGCTTAAATCGGGTACCTAGGCCCAATAATGGGATTTCCCATGCCTGGATTTGGGGGGACTTTTTTATTATTATTTTTAAGGAGATCATACTGCAATATACTGCAATAAAATGAATTATGTTGCAATGTGTGTGAGGTAACCCCCTCAAAATGATAAAAAATCGCTAGATTGACTGGACTACTAAATAGCTTCTGGAGCGCAGAGCCGTCTATAGTTGGCTCTGTGCATGAGCCATCTGGATAGCGCCACCTTTTGATTTGAAGGGGGACTCCAAAGGGGGGATCTCCAAAGAAATGAAAACAAAAATTAACAATTAGATGAACAAGTGAATGACTTTTTGTTTTTGTAACACGGGCATAATAATGGGTAATTTCAGATCATAATGCCGAAATAAAACACCAGGGCCCCATTGCATAAAACTTAACATTCATCGTAATTCTGCCATCAACTAACATGGTAACATAGCTCGACAGCCAATAACACTCAAGGTTTCCATGGAAAGTTGCCATAAGTAGCAAAGTTACCATCAATGGTAAGTTTTATGCAACGTGGCCCAGGTATTTTTTTTTTTTTCGGATCAGGTACCTGTGAAAATAGCCTGGTTACCGTAGGCTACGGAGTACATGGTCACAACCGAGTCTGTTAACAACTACGTCTGGAAATACAGACTAGGCCCTGGTTGCCCTGTGGAGAGGCGAGGAAGAGGGTCCGGAGCAGTCAGAGTGATTAGGGCATAGTCTGTATTACCAGACATAATTGTTAACAGACTCGGATGTGACCATGCACTCCGCGCAGGCTAGTGTGAAAATATGGCCTCTGTTTTCAGATTATGAACGAGTTATGCGATGGAAGGATCGAGTGGGATATTACGTAACTGTAAAGGCTCATTATAATCGCGACCCGTCATTTTATTTCATCGAGTAAAATGAAATGTCACACAGTACCAGCAACTTGCTTACTGTCTTGTTTCGTTCGAGTGGTATTCTCTCCGCCGCGATGGTTCTCCACACTTTACTGTCCTTTATCGCTGTCAACGCTCAACCCTGGCCTTCCTAAATAAGCACAATTCAATCCGATTCGATTCAATTCAATTTAATTTTCATCAAAGTAAAAACATCAAAATACTACGTAATACACTTGAGAAGAAGCCTAGATGACGGAGACGTCCAAAGAAAAAGCACAAGGCTGTAGTAAGCAGAAGCTATAGGTACCAATAACTAACATTACGTGAACATGTAATACATTTAAAAATGAAATGTTACAAAATAATACAACATAAAAGTAACAAAATTACTGCACATGCATACACAGGGGGCAAGACAGGTTTGCCTGACATGGACTGTTGTCAAAGGATGTTGGGTATCAATGTGTTCGTGAGACCAGTCTGCACATTTTCTACCTGGACTTTCTTTGCGATATGCTGCTGGAAAGAAATGGCAGCAATTTTTCAAAATGGCCGCCATGGAAATGTAGTATTGACCACTATTCAAGAGAACATTTGAATGGAACATTTTCACACATCATTTGAAGTGGATATGAAGTGATATTGAAGTGGGTAACATTTCTAAGATGGTACAAGATGGGACCACATTTTAGGGGGCTTTGTGGTGATTCTAATAGCAAGTCGGGACAAGAATGCGAATGTTTATCATTTTTCCCAAAGATTTTAATTTCATGGTAATACACATCCCTTCATGATTTCCGATAAATCATTCATTAACGAGAGCGTCTATCCTATGTATAGGTATTGCACTTTGTAATAACATGTGAAATGTGAATTTCCTGATGGACAATAAATAACCCAATTTAATTAAATTCTCAATTCAATCCAATACACCTGTTCCAACATTTTGTCGCAAACACCTCTGTGCCAAAACATGTTCTGTAAATAAACCCTGTGCCAATAAATATGTTCTAAAATCATACCCTGTGCCAATAAAATATGTTCTAAAAACATACCCTGTGCCAATAAATATGTTCCGAAAAACATACCATGTGCCAATACTTATGTATTGGAACGGAAACCTCTGGCTGTATGTCACACATACCGTGAGCCAATATTTGTGTACTGAAAACATACCCAAGCTGTCCCCAAAGCGTGAGTCTTTAGTAGAGTACACACGCAAAAAGCCAGGCCAAGTACCTGCACTAATAATAAGCCATTTCGTAATTGCAATTGCGCATGAGCAAATTATTGCTTTGAGTAAATGACCTCAGGTCATTTTCTAAACTCACAGTTTCACTAATAGTAAGCCATTTCGTAATTGCAATTGCGCATTATGAGCAAATTATTGCTTTGAGTAAATTACCTCAGGTCATTTTCTAAACTCACAGTTTTCACTAATAGTAAGCCATTTCGTAATTGCAATTGCGCATTATGAGCAAATTATTGCTTTGAGTAATTTTCTAAACTCACAGAGTATATCGGAATGCATTAGATAGTCGACCACATTTCAATCTATTATCATGCAAATATGGCAACAGCTATTCAGCTCTGAGAAGTTAGTGAAAAAACATTCCACCATGTGCATCTGCTTCTATTGTTGTTCCGAGCACACTGTAAAATGTCTTTACATCAATCATCCAACACAACTTCATGATGAACAATCCCAGTGAGCAGTCTAGTAGTATTTATTCAGTGGATTGTCCGACCATGGTGTAATCACGAAATGGTCTATTGAATATGGGGCTGGGTGCTTGGGGACATATGCCAATATTTCACTAGCCTAGGCATATATAGCTGTGAGGTACATGGACACAACCCAGTCTGTTAACAACTATGTCTGGTAACACAGACTATGCCCCAATCCCATCCTCGCTCCTCAGAGGAGCTATGACGTCATTGGGGCATACTAGTAGTCTGTGTTTTGTGTGCCAGACGAAGCGGCGCTCTATATGATTTACGTATTATAAAAATCAGAGCGACTAGTAGATTTTGAGGAGGTTTTGGGCGGGTCGTCCGAAACCTAAATCTTGAGACAGAAGACCGCTGTACGCTATTTTCAGCACCTGTCCACTCCACGGTGCATGCGTTCAATGTGAGAAATGCATGCATCGCGCGCTGAGAGGGACAATACGTTTATGAATGTAGACTATACTCGCTGCGGTATGACTGTTAGATTTCATACACGTCATTGTTTAGGTATAAACTTGTACTGCTGATTCCTGCTGACTTTCTTGACTTTTGAAAATGGGACACCCTACCTTTAATGTAAGGGGCCGTTAGGCTACGTGGCCCATGATATATGCACCGTTCAGTAATATTCTCATATATTATAGATTATATCCCACATACTAAGAATGTAGCTATATGATTGGTGAAGAGTAGATCACGTGATAAAGCGTAGTTTTTCCCATCTGATCACCTGAGAAGAAAAGTTCGTTACACTCGAGGTGATAGTACTTTTTGGTTTCGCTGATCTCTTCACTCCTCACATTCCTAACGCGTGATCAATATTTTGAGTACGCACGAAATAAAAGTGCGTTACACTCGCGGACTATCAATTGACGTACTAACGCGTCCTAACGCGCGTCCAATACGCGTGTTCCCCATGCATGGCAGCGGCTCGGGGTAGACAAGTAAACATTACTTTTGTACGTCAAATTGTCATTTTTGGTAAAGATAGGGGCTTTCAGATGTGGAATATAAAGCATATAATCAACTTTTGGTTTCAGGCAATGGGACGAACTATCAAGGCTTCCTCGGTGATCTGAATGTATACGTTATCTTTCCTCAGCAGCTACGTTGATTATTTGCTTATTCTATCAGTTTATACATGTACAACCAATCGTAGCTCATTGAGATACGGTCCCCGGGTCTGCGTGAGCAGACTACCACACGGTGTCTGCGTAAACCACTGCGTTAGCAGAATTGTAAACAAAAACGCGTCAATGGATAATTGTACATGTATTTGCATAGTACACTGTATCATCATCGTTAGGCTAGCATATTATTCACGAATAAAATTATGCGCTTAATCGTTACACCATGGACCCTACCACGGGGTACGGTTACACATCAGCTAGAGAAGGAGACTGTTATGTAATTGACACCAATATGCCGCACGAACGAGCGATGATAAAAACACAAGGAACAATAGTTATATATTCAAGATTCAATATTGAATTATTGTTCCTTGTTGTTTATGAGGAAAGCCGAAAAGTTTCCTTTTTATTAGCATATATATATTTTTAGTCTTTTTTAAAAAGATATTTATAAATGTTTATTTCATGTTTCTGCTTTAATTGAAACCAACTTATCTTCAGGTGGAACTATCCCTTTAACATATAAACGGTAACAGCGAGTGAGATCAATGGCTGACATGCTGGTTTTCTCTTGAACAACAACCCGTTTGATTACGCAGCACAATGATTTGACACTCGTGAACTTGGATTCCACGTTACAGATACTATAGCCATGGACCCTACTATATAGCTAAGTTTGAGATGATGCAACAGGACTCCCAGTTAATCTCTAATCGACGACTGGTGATAAGACTAAACCAGAGGAAGGCCAGTCTTCTATTTTTGGAGGTAAGAAGAAGGCGTCGCCTGACTAATCATCGAAGCAGTACTCTGATTGGCTACTACTGGGGGCTCGCCTCGACGTCACACGCTAAATATTTGCATATCAGTCGCTCGATCATCAGATTATGCATGCACTAGCGAGTTCTGGGAAGCTCCATTCATGCATTGCACTGTACTGTACCCGAAAGTAGGGTACATGGTACTACACGTATTTACGGGTCTAGGCTTAACTTCTTGTGGTTCAATAGGGCAAGCTGGTCAACAGTCCGTCACGATTCTTATCGATTTTCCCCTTCCATTTCCTTTCTCACTATCCTTGTATTCTTGTGTCAGTTTTCTCGATCATCTATACATCGTCAATAAAAAAACATATGCCTGAAAATGATTTTAACTGAGAAGGCCTATACTTCTTTCATTCCTCATTTTCCTAAGCTTTCTATTTGCTCGGTTTTGCCTCCTTCAAGCCTCCGCCACTCAGTCCTATAGGCAAGTAACTATAAGTTGTTATGGATACATATTTACTGCCCTACTCTGACAAAAGGAAGCAACTAACAAAACAGACTTTTCTTGTAAATGAACAAAATGTGTCTTTCACTTGCATTGTCATCAGTGCAAAACCACATCATGTTAGATTATAAATATCTCGCAGCAAGATGAATATTTGTTGTCCAGATTTTGGTCGGTTGTACGGAATGCTGTATACAATCTATACAATCTAAGAATACCATCAACCCACATTTGAGTGATTAATCACTAAAGCTTCCCTTTAATTGTCAGAGAAGGGCAGTAATTAAGGGATATCACCGCTTGGTATATCGATGTAAATCATAGTTATATTCCTGGTTTAAATTATAAGAAATTGTGACCAAATCCCGATTGCTAACAGGATACTTTTCAAATCCAAAACCCGCTTAGTACTTGAGACACGGAAATGCCCCAAAACATGAAAAAAATTTCATGCATCAATACTGGGAGGTTAAAAAAGACCATTTTGTTTGTTTGGTCATATATAGTACACAGGAAGCGGATCTACCACGCACCAGTTGATGGGATTTATATAGCAATTGCTTATCAGCCAACCAGTTAGCGAGTTGTAATCAGTGTGAGCTGCATTACATGTAGCTACCATGACTGTATTATTGTGTTGAGATATTGTCAGAATTGAGTCTGTGTATAAGACTACACACATTGTGAGTAAGTGCAGCTCATGCAAACCGGCCGGTGTGCGGCACTACAGTATTTTCCACACGCTTTCACATAATTTGCTTTGCAGCTGACGTTGCACGCATGTTATCTTGATTTTAGCACGGTTAGCATCAAAGAAGTAACGCGCATCTCCAAGGAAAATGGCTTTCTCAAACGTTATTAAATCCATCCAAAAGTCTGGCAGACAGGTAAGTGAGACACATGGACATGTGTCATTTGTATTTGTCCATAGAAGATTACCTATGATGCAATTTTTGTGTGTTTTGTTCGTTTGTGAATACCGGTAAAATCTCGCGCAGGACCCGGGAGACTGCCCGGCTTATGACTCATGGAAAGTTACCGCTGCCGTACTACGGTCATCCGCGTTCGCATTGCGTAGCGAGGAGATGGCGAAGCTACGCAAGGTGTATGTAATATGTAGCGTGTTGTGACTGAAACTGAAAGTGAAAAATGTGAGGCGATCTTGGGTGAATTTTGGCCGTATAGATGCAGACTAATGAAGTATATTAAAGTTGCATTGAATATATGTTTTCTTTTTATGCTACTTTATCCGTGTTATCAGTAAAATATGGCCTAATCGAGAAATGAATTTTTCTTTGCCTTTGGCTTTGCCTTTAGGCTTTGGTTTTAACTTTTATTTTAGTTAGACCTCAGTCTAGGTCTTCTTTTTTTTTTTTTATTAGGAGGAGACTATTTGACATTTAATGATATTCCTCATATTGTAGCCTGTTAGAAAGCTAACATGACAATCGAAAGAGTGATCTTTGCTTGATTTGTTCTGGATCTGGATGTAATAGTACACTGCCACACACTGCTGCACTAGTGCTGGTGCTGCACACATGAAAGAAGCATTTTAGTGAAGGTTTGAGGAAAATTGGTCAAGGGAAAAGAAAGTTATCTGATGTTAACGTTTCAATTTTGTGACATTAGGTGCGAGGTGCTCTCCCATATGTTGTGAACTTGTGTACAAAATAATTCCATAAATTGCTCTATTTCTCTTTTTGACAACGGAATGATTTTTTTCATACGGGATGTGTGTAAAAACATATTTTTAATTATGTATCAAATGCACAAGTAAAAGGGTGTGTATGTCTTTGAAGAAATGCAAATTTTCGAAAGAAATTGTCCACAATATATGGGAGAGCACCTCACACATGACATCACAAAATCAAAACTTTAAAAATGAAATAACTTTCTTTATTTTGATTTCAATAAAAGCAAACACATGAAAGAAGCATATTTAGTGAAAGTTTTACGAATATCAGCCAAAGGCAAAGCAAATGAGATAACTTACTTTTGTTTTGGCCGATTTTCGTAAAACCTTCACTGATATGCTTCTTTCATGTGTTTGCTTTTATTGAAACAAAAATAATTTCAGGGAGAACTATCCTTTTAAAGAGCCAGAAGAGTCTGTGTTACCAGACATAGTTAACAGACTTGGTTGTGTCCATGCACCTCTCAGCTTAGTAACTAGGCTATGTGTGATTAGGAACAGGGCGGGGGGGGGGGGGGGGGGGGCGTGCCTCTTGCGTCCCTTCCTGGATCCACCACTGCGGTCACTGTCACGTGATGGTATTCCACTAGGATATGAAACTGCGCTGTATGTTAGCCTAGCATTAGTAGCAAGGGGATGTCCCCACAAGATATCATGATGGATGTTTTGCTTCCTATCTTCTGGGAAGGTACATGTGTATGAGAGAGAGAGAGAGAGAGAGAGAGAGAGAGAGAGAGAGAGAGAGAGAGAGAGAGAGAGGGAGAGAGAGAGAGAGATATGTTGTGCTTCCTTCTGAGAAGTTACACATATTAAATATAGTTTTTCTAAAATAGGTATTATCGGAGAAAGAGGGGGGGGGGGGGAGAGATATGTTTTGCTTCCTTCTGAGAAGTTACTCATATAAAACTTAGTTTGTCTAAATTGGTATTATGGGAGAGAGAGCGAGAGAGAAGGAGAGAGAGAGAGAGAGAGAGGGTGAAAGGGTGAGAGTGGTTACCGGTAAACAGGAAGAGAGAGAGACAGAGAGAGAGAGTGGGGGGGGGGGGGGGGTGCTACATGCAGGTAGAGGTAATGGCACAGAGACTGAGACATGCACAGACAAAGAAATAAAAACAAAGTTTGAATAGAAACTGTTCATTTAACAACAACTCTTTAAACCTCTTAACATGATGAAAAATACATTATAACTCAATCAAGCTCAAATTGACAACAAATTTGGATCTAAAAATGTGTGTGTATAAGATGATTAATTCAGACCACAAATGGTCATGTGTATCACACATGTCAAGTCATAACTTCCTTTCTGCCAGGTTCATCATGTATCATTAATGATACTGTGATGGCAGTTGCTATTGGATTGACAGATTGTCTAGTAATCACTTTTCTGTTTGTATGTTGGTCTGTTAGTCTGTTACAAAAATGTTATAAAGTTTCCTTGCTTTGTAAATTTATCTTGCTCTCATTTCTTTATTTCTGCATCATTTGTGTTCATACTTATTACAAATGAACCTTGTAACACCACCTGTGTGTTGACGAGGATGATGAGGTCATAGGTTATCTGAGGGTCAAAAGGTCAAATGAAGGTCAAATTGCATGTTTTATTGATCGCAAAATCAGGCGAGACTCGCGGTTGCAGGTTGGCGAACAACCTCGTTTTAACACTGGGTATTATCATCGATGCATGTGACACTGTACTGCAGTACAAAAGAAAATTACAGGCTTTGTCTGTTGAAATCAGGTTTAGATTATTCAGGAGAACAAAACCACAGGAACTGTGTGCGATATAGTGGAAAAATACCAGGAGCTCCACTCAACTCTTGTCAAAGGGTTGCTCTTGGCAGGGGGTTTGAGTTGATGAATTTTATGAGTTTCTGATGAATTGTTTAGGGCGTTTGCAAATGTTAAGCCTTGGTGAATACACATGATGTGTGTCGCTAGCTGTGAGGAGAGAAGCCTACGTACTACAACTGTAGGCTGTGAGGCGCATGGACACAACCCAGTCCGTTATCAACTATGTCTGGTAACACATACTATGCCCCAATCCCATCCTCACTATGTACTAGGCTGTGAGGTGCATGGACACAACCCAGTCTGTTAACAACTGTCTGGTAACTACGCCCTAATGATGTCATAGCTTCTCTGGCTTGGGATTGGGGCATAGTCTGTGTTACCAGACATAGTTGTTAACAGACTGTGTTGTGTGAGGTGTCCATGCACCTCACAGCCTAGCACCTAGTGAGGATGGGATTGGGGCATAGTCTGTGCTACCAGACATAGTTGTTAGTAGACTGGGTTGTGTCCATGCACCTCACAGCCTAGTACCTAGTGAGGATGGGATTGGGGCATAGTCTGTGCTACCAGACATAGTTGTTCACAGACTGGGTTGTGTCCATGCACCTCACAGCCTAGTACCTAGTGAGGATGGGATTGGGGCATAGTCTGTCTTACCAGACATAGTTGTTAACAGACTGGGTTGTGTCCATGCACCTCACAGCCTAGTACCTAGTGAGGATGGGATTGGGGCATAGTCTGTGCTACCAGACATAGTTGTTAACAGACTGGGTTGTATCCATGCACCTCACAGCCTAGTACCTAGTGAGGATGGGATTGGGGCATAGTCTGTGCTACCAGACATAGTTGTTAACAGACTGGGTTGTATCCATGCACCTCACAGCCTAGTACCTAGTGAGGATGGGATTGGGGCATAGTCTGTGCTATCAGACATAGTTGTTAACAGACTGGGTTGTATCCATGCACCTCACAGCCTAGTACCTAGTGAGGATGGGATTGGGGCATAGTCTGTGCTACCAGACATAGTTGTTAACAGACTGGGTTGTATCCATGCACCTCACAGCCTAGTACCTAGTGAGGATGGGATTGGGGCATAGTCTGTGCTACCAGACATAGTTGTTAACAGACTGGGTTGTGTCTATGCACCTCACAGCCTAGTACCTAGGGAGGATGGGATTGGGGCATAGTCTGTGTTACCAGACATAGTTGTTAATAGACTGGGTTGTGTCCATGCACCTCACAGCCTAGTACCTAGGCTATGGGGAGAGTGAATCCACAAGAGTTTGATCATGATCATGGAATTGAAAACATCTGTTTTCACTAGAAAATCAATGTGTACACTTTACTATACTAACCTAGCTTAGCCTGGTTTCAAGGCTGTTTGGCATTTCTAATCCAAGCTTTTCAATAAAGGGGTGTGGCTGCAGATTACATGATGTATGATTTTGAAAATATCATGAATAAATAGCTAATAAGTAACCACGAATACGTAACATAAGTAAATGAATATAGGAAAAAGTAACCAACAACTTCAGTGCGCTGCTTCACAATGATGTATAATAGTCTGGCTTTCAGGCTGTCAGGCATTTAATTATTTTATAAACAGATGTTAGAAGGGTCTGGCAGCGGTAGACTATTCATTCTCAACTATTTCTCCAGCTCGTGTGTAGGATGGAGTGAGAAAATAGGAGAACAATGAAGTGACTACAATAGTCTTATAAGTAGACTCTATTTTCCAGTTGGATTTTTTTTTTTATTGGATCAGAGATGTCTTAGAGACTGAAAACCAGTGGGGTGTTTCACCAAGCTGTTCGTAAGTAACGAACGACTTTACCAACGACTGGTGATCCCTTCTTGTCCTAAATGCGATACCACACTTTGTTCATTGAGGATCTGGTTTAGCACAAGAAGGGATCACCAGTCGTTCGTAAAGTCCTTCGTAACTTACGAACAGCTTGGTGAAACACCCCCCAGGATGGGTGAAAGTTTGGAAGAATGCCAAAAAATGATTGACATAACATTATGTGGCTGGGAAGTCATGTGTGAGTGTTCACTTCCTGTATGTTCTGTGCAATTAAAAAACCTTGCCCCACTTCCCCTTCGTTTTATGTTCATGTTCAAAGTTCAAGCTCATTTATTCCAACACAATTTAAAAAAACAACATGAAAATACAAATTATATCAAGAAATACCTGACATAAACAGATTGAAAGAAGTTCAAGGTCAAGTTAAAGTACATTCAAGCCATTATAACTTTAAAAAGCAACATTAAAAATACAAACATGAAGAAATAAATGAGATAAACAGATTGAAACATTTACCAAACAGAAATAAACAAAATGACAAAAGTGTTGATGAGTAGGCAGGAAGGTAGTGTTTCAATCTGTTTATCTCATTTATTTCTTGATGTTTGTATTTTTTTATGTTGCTTTTTAAAGTTGTGTTGGAATGACTGTACTTAAACTTGAACTCTAGTTGGAAATATATTTGAGTGATTCCCGTTCATATACGCAGCTATGGGTAATGCATCAGCAAAATTGCCGCAAATGTTGCGCCTTTCTTGTGGATAGGCGGTGCATATGAATGGGGTTTATTATGTAACTTGTAATCAATGGAGTGCCATCCTACCATGACCATACATGTAGGTGCCATTCTAGTTTGATGTCAGGAAACTAGGAAGTATTTATTTGAGCAATTCTGAATAATTCAATGAGGAAAGAAGTGACAATCAGGGAAAAAAATACACGGGGGCTCGGGGCAATTTTGCCCACGAAATGCTTAAAAGAGCCCTGGAAAATTTTAAAAGAGCCCTCCAAATTCCCATAAACACAATGTAAAATTGTAGCCGCATTGGCCATTGTGCTCTCAAAGTAGCCTCAAATTTTAAATTCATTTTTTCCCTATGTATAGAATGTTTCTGCCAGAATAATGAACCGTAATTATAATTGTTACCTTTACCGTTAAAATTAAGGCGTTTTATAATATTAGGTGTTTGGAATGTAAGTTCCTGTAGTAAGCTGATAAATTCCAGATGCAAGGAAGTTGAGAAAACAATTCTTGAGAAGGCATACCTGTGGTTTCTTATCAGTGGTAAATTTCCAGTGAAAAAGATTTCTTTATTATGAACATGGTTGCCAAGAAATGATGACCTACAATGTATATATAATAGGAACATTTTAATAAGTTCATATTGCCCTATTCTACAGCTCAAGGGAATTGGCATAGGGAAAGGGAAAGGGAAGAAAGGGAAGGAGCTGCAGTTTTGCACCGCGGTTTATTTTTTGTCCAGTTCAGCATGAAACACGATGCTTTAGCCTAAAAAGCATCATGTTTCATGCTGAATTGGACAAAACATACGGCGGTTCAAAACTGCGGCTCCTTCCCTTCTTCCCTTTCCCTTTCCCTATGTCATTTCCTTTGAGCTGGAGTGTACATGTATAATGCCCTTTATACATTACATGTATCTAGGGCCATTCAGACAGTATGGGACACTTGCTCCCTCATGAAATATGATCTCAGATAATATCAGCAACAATATCATATTTCTATCCCTAAAGCACAGCCACCAAATTTGTGTTACCAAATTCATGTGTGTGTAAAAGTGGCTCCTAATGTAGCCCCCAAATTGTAGAAAAATTGTTTAAAAAACTGTACAAAGAAAGCATCAAATAGATAGAGGCTGAAAAAAAATGTTGATACCGAAATCCTAAAATACTCTTTGAAGTTCACCATGTAGACGTGTAAGAACTATGAATCTACACATTTATCGTGTATTGACTCTTAACTCTTGTTAAATCAACATTGCATCATCGTTGACTTCCTTGCAGTGGAATGCATGACTGTATCTTTATCAGAAATGCTGTGACACCAAAACCTTGTGACACACTGGACCTGTTCCCACAGAAATTAGTTTGGTTTGGACGTTTCGACCTCTTTCAGACTTATCGTTCTGATACCACATATCTCACTTAAAACCTTGTGACACGCTGGACCTGTTCATACGCAGAAATTAGTCTGGTTTGGATGTTTCAACCTCTTTCAGAATTATCGTTCTGATACCACATATCTCACTGAAAATCTTGTGACACACTGGACCTGTTCACACGCAGAAATTAGTCTGGTTTGGATGTTTCAACCTCTTTCAGACTTATCGTTCTGATACCACATATCTCACTAAAAACCTTGTGACACACTTGCTTGTTCCCACAGAAATTTGTCTGGTTTGGACGTTTGGACCTCTTTAGAATTATCGTTTTGATACCACATATCTCACTAAAAACCTTGTGACACACTGGACCTGTTCACACGCCGAAATTTGTCTGGTTTGGACATTTCAACGTCTTTCAGATTTATCGTTTTGATACCACATATCTCACTAATCAGTATGATTCTGACTGATGTAAAATATCACTTTTGAAGCGAATAATGAATACCGGTAGATGTGATCATTGAGCCATAGCATTCACAATGCGCAAATAAAAATTGCAGCGCACGCTTGCTTTGTACAGTCGGTCGACTGGCCTTGTGTGTTTGAATGGGCATAATTAAAATGTAGAAATTTCTTTTTTTCCTGTGTGTGAACGTACGTGTTGTAGCGAATATCGCCTCAACCAGTCTAGACTTAGCTTTGCTACAAGGCTGTAGGACATTATGATCCCGACTGACAAATAGCATCTTGTACTTTAAAGGGCATATACTGTACTGGGAAGGCAAAAACGCCTTCAAAATGTAATTGTTAGCAATCTTCTTGCCAATGGTCTTAAATTCATGTATTGTCTATTTTAGAAGCTTGCTGAAAGTTATTTGCCCTCAAATGATCCACATTTGGAGTAATGCATGTAATGAGTGATTAAATCACAAATCCTAAAAATGTTCGGGCCGAACATTTTGAGGATTTAATCATTAATCATTAATGATTCCATAATGTGGATCATTTAACGGCAAATAACTTTCAGCAAGCTTCTAAAATAGACAATACATAATTTTAAGACCATTGGCAAGAAGATTGCTAATAATTAGCTTTTGAAGGCTTTTTTTGCCTTCCCAGTACAGTATATCCCCTTTAATACGAGTTACCATACATGTACTGTGTCATTCTCCTCTCTTCTCAGTCCGTCCCACACGGAGGAGAAATGGGGAATGATTAGTCTACTGCAGGCAGACCCCTTTATTGACATTTGGCTTTAAAAATGCCCAACAGCCTTGAAACCAGCCTAGTCTAGACATAATCCATGTTTGCTCAGCTGACAAGAACCTTGAATAAGACAATGAAGGCTTCAGAAATAGCAATAGAAATGTAAATGCTGGAGCTTTGAGCAAGGGTACATGTACATGACACAGAGATTATTCTTGTGTGCATGATGCAGGATGTGCTGGTAGAGTAAGGCAGGATCAGCGTTTTGAAACGCGAATTGTAAATGCTCTTCCAAAACGCTGTTTACGGGGGTACCGTTTACTGTTGAGATGACGTAATTTAAACGCGTATACGTACACTGTACATGTGAACTGCGTTTATGATTCCCCATTAAATTAGTCAGAATCTGTGATCATAAACGCACCTTTTTGTGCATGAATTGATTATCTGACACACATAAATTTTCAGAACCATATCTGTCCAAAAAGTGCAAATCTCCTTAAATATTCCAAGGATTATCACAAGAAAATTTATCGATAAAATGTCACAAAACCTGTCTCAAAAATGTTGACATCCCTTGACTTTATGATGTGTCAATTTCAGCTTGATGTGAGTTGAAACTGATTTTTAAATGTTTTTCATAAATGTCAACAGTTTTTTGTCTTTAACACCTAGTACTACATTGTACATCCACATGTTTGTACCAAGTTGTGCTGGTAGACTGAACAGCATAGAAGGATGGAGCCTAGGGATCGTGTGTGTGTCTAGTCTTACTGAGTATCTGTATTTGTGATGGTACCGCAATTAAAAGGAGCTGCCCGAAGTGCAGACAGGAAAGCGTTTTATACAGTCAGTAAATACATTAAACGGATGGTTCACCCTGAAGATAAGTTGTTTTCAATAAAAACGGAAATATGAAAGAAACATATAAGTGAAAGTTTGATGAAAATCGGTCAAAGGAAAAGAAAATCATTACATTTTGGAATTTCAATTTTGTGACGTCACATGCGAGGTGCTCTCCCATATGTTTTTGAATAATTGCATAACTTGTTCTTTTTCTGTTTGTGACAACAGAATTTTCTTTTTCTCATACAGTTATGGGTTTAAGAACTTATGAAGTATCACATGCACAGGTAAAAGGGTATCTTTTTGAGAAAATGTGAATTAAAAAAATAAAAAATACAATAACTGGGAGAGCACCTTGAACGTGACATCACAAAATCAAAACTTTAAAAGATCATTCCTTTTTTATCCTTTGACAGATTTTCATCAAACCTTCACTAAAGTGTTTCTCCCATGTGTCTCCTTTCATTGTAGTCAAAATAATTTCAGGGTGAACTATCCCTTTAAGGGGGAGCCCTGCATGTATATTAGGTGATTTGCCATTTGGTCCATTCACCATTTCGTCTACCATCACATGCTGATATGTATGGGTTAGGGTTTGGTTCAATCCCATTTAGTCCACTCACCATTTCATCCACCATCACATGCCAATAGTATGGGTTAGGGTAGGGGGTCTGGATTAGGGTTAACGGTTGAGGTTATGGTGTAGATTAAAGTTATTGATACATGTAAGTTCACCCAGTATTTTAATCTAAAACGGTATTTTTAAGGGGTTCCTTTTAGTCGAAATGGTGAGTGGACCAACTGGGATTAGACCAAATGGAAATAAACCCCCTATATTACAGTCAGCAACTAGAGTAAGATAAGCTTGATTTTTTTCTTCTTGATTGCGATATGTACTGTCCTCTTATCACGTCTACGTCTGTTGTCACAGTGTCAATATGCAGTGTGTAAACTTCAGCGATAAATATTGATAGTTCCTTATCAAAGTTTACACCACAAATTTTCCATCGATGCCATCCAGTGAATGATGTCATCTGATTGGTCTGCTGGGACAGCGCCCATGAATTGTGCCTTCTGATTGGTCAAGCCCATGTCGAGCCCACAGGATGCAATTGGCACGAGCACATCCTGGAATATCCTGGAACGGTTTTCCTGTTATGTAGTCTTGCTTCCAGGTCAAGCATTTGAAATTTTTATTTTAGCAGTGAAAAGAGGACTGCACTGTTGACACAGTCAGTCTTATATTCACTGTTAAAATAAAAATTGAAATGTATGACCCTGCAAATATATTCAATACATTTTGCCTGCATTTTTAGGGCCAGTATTCTGACATGGTCGGTTAGGAGAAATGCTATCCTAACATTAGGTTTTCTCCTGAAGGTTCTCTTAAATCCCTGAATAATTTTTCTTGTAAATTGTCTAAAATCTGTGCAAGTCAGTAAGTTAAGAAAGTTGGTATTCCAGAAATGCTTGTTTGAGATGATTTTAGATTATAATTAGGAGTAGCACCCCCTGCTCTCTCCATTTCTAACACACGCTGAGCTGTAATCCTGTGCGTACATTCATCATACATGTTTATGATTAATGTGCATCAACAGAGTGTGGAAGAAGCCTGGGCGAATTTCACGATGAGATATCTTGATTGGAATTGGCTCTTCGTAAATAAAATACTGCCCTCCTTTGCTAAGGGAATGTGCACTGTGTGTGGGTCAAACCCTCATTGATTTGCATTGAGAGGACATTCTGGAATACCAGTTTGGCCTCTCCTAGGGCGTGTTTATCAACTCTTTTTTGGGTAGAATTGAGGTTTCCAAACGCGTTTAAATTTTTTTAAAACACGTTTAAACAAGTTGATAAACGCAAAGGTGTTTTGATTAGGGGGTTTGGAAAGCTGTTTTGAAACACGCAAATTTGTACGATCCTAAACGCGTTTAAATTTTAAACGCATTTAAAGAAGCGAGATAAGCGCAAAGCTGTTTTGAAAGGCGTTTAAACCACGTGTTTTCGGTGACAAGGCCGGTTTTCTACTTTGGCGCTCGAGTTGATAAACGCACCGTTTTTTAAACGCATTTGGAAACGCGTTCGTAACGGCCTTTGGAGTTGATAAATGCACCATTTTTTAAATGCGTTTGGAAACGCATTTGGAAACGCGTTTGTAAAGGCCTTTGGAAATGCGTTTAAATTTCTGAAAAGTTGATAAACACGGCCCTAGACACCTCCTAATATAGGGAGTTCACTGAAAGTTTAAGAGAAGAACTACAAGGAATGTTGGAATACCACCCCTAGACTTGGCATTCGTCCACAAATGTCTGCAAGGTTACTAGGCAAGAGTAGGGAATTAGAGACATAAACATGTGCAGAAGGAATATGATTGAATGTACTTAGTGATTATTTCTATTGCCGCAAAAAGGGAGCATGTCACATTACATGTAATTTGTGAGATGAATCGGTCATTAATGAAAACTTTGTCGCGCAATCTATGGCTTCCATCATTTCCTGTAGCAAGAAGATGTAATGTACATGTACACTACAGCTCAAAGGAATTGGCATAGGGAAAGGGAAAGGGAAGGAGCCGCAGTTTTAAACCGCGGTATACATGTATTTTGTCCAGTTCAGCATGATACGCGATGCTTTTTTGGCTAAAGCATTGTGTTTCATGCTGAACTGGACAAAATATACCGCGGTTTAAAACTGCGGCTCCTTCCCTTTCTTCTCTTTCCCTTTCCCTATGCCAATTCCTTTGAGCTGGAGTGAAGGTACCAAACAATTTTGTTTTTTACTCCACGTTACTGTGAAGAGGTGTCCATATTTCACTTACGATTATTGGTAATTGCAGCTAACATTAGAAGCTCAAGTTTGTGTCTCAAGTATAGGTGTAATCAATTAAAAATATTGTTCATGAGAAAATATGCTTTTTTTTGCCTTAAAAGATCAGAAAAAAGGATGTTTACTAGTATGTCACATCTCAAGTGTGACACTCGGCCTCACAAGGATTATTCCTGTACCTATCTTTTTTACGGCACATGCATGCATCAGCCGATCATAATAACATTGTAATAAAGTCTTGAAGAATTTGTTCCATAATACCTTTTGTTACCTATTGACATCAATAAATGAATGATATCGGATTGAAGTCGCACCGCTCTAAAGTAAATGATAATATTTTGAAGAGCATTTTATTCATCGACCTGAGCAAATACGTATTGAGTATTTATTCAGTGATAACATGATAACATAATCATATAAAAATATCAATAAATGCCTGCTAGTGAGGTCATGTACATGTACATTGGTCTGTCTACAGTAAAAGGTTTATTTTTGGCACAACTGAATCATTTGAAATTATGACCACTTTGCACCACCAAAATATGACAGAGTGTTGAATTAATTTCCTCCAAAATAACTCCAGCTAAAATCCTGCTGTGAATGTTCATTCTGTACATATATGTCATATCACAGTGATAATGGTACACAAGTGTATTTCAAATTCGTCTGTCCCGTTACTAAAGTGCTGTGGCAAATTAGTACAGGGCAAATTTTCTGAACCGTACAAAACCTTGTAAAGTGCAAATCATTACATTTCTTTGATATTTTATTATTATTGGCTGGTTTATTTAAGAGACCAAAAAAGTAATTGGAATTTAAGAGATTTATGCAAATGTTACAGCAAATGTAACAGAAATGTACCCATTACTGTAGACAGGCCCACATGTACGTTGTTCTGTTTCAGCTGCGTTTGGAGATTTGAACCTACATGTAACATTCAAACCAACTTTGAAAAAATTGAGTCCCGCTTTCCATTATCCGGACTGAATGTAGCAGTAGCTTTCTACAGTGTTTGCAGCATTTTCAGTAAGCATTTACACATAATGCCGCACAGAATACAACATTTAAAGGGATAGTTCACCCTGAAATTGATTTTGTTTCAATTAAAGAAGACACATGAAAGAAGGTTTGATGAAAATCCGTCAAAGGAAAAAAAAGTTATTTGATTTTGTGACGTCATTGTGCGAGGTGCTCTCCCATATGTGTGTACATTTTTTTTGAATATGTGCATTTTCCAAAAAATTATGTATCCTTATACCTGTGCATTTGATACATCATCAGAAATGCGTATTTTACACACATGTATGGGGAAAAAATCATTCCATTGTCAAAAACAGAAAAAGAGCAATTTATGTAATTATATTGTACACAACATATGGGAGAGCACCTCGCACGTGACATCACAAAATTGAAATTTCAAAATCAAATCTTTTGCTTTTCCTTTGACTGATTTTGGTCAAATCTTCACTAATATATTTCTTTCATGTTTCTGCTTCTATTTAAACCAAAAATATCTTCAGGGTGAATTATCCCTCAAAGTTCACACAGGAGTTCATATGAGAAGTACAGACCCCTAACATCTAGAAAATCAAACAGGAAGCCCTATAAGAAATGCTGTCATATGAGCATGTTGCCAAGAGTGGTTCTAAACAAACCACTTATTGTAGATTGCAGGTTCAAGTCCCGTCTGGTTCCAAGATTTTTCCTGACTTGTTTTTCATTCATATAACAGGATGGAGCACGCTCTCCTTACTACTCGTGTATGCCTAAAATTTCTTTGTACAGTAAATCACTTATTGTCTAATGGGCTAGTGGCAGGCACTCCCAATGTGAGTCCCTGCTGTGATCACCGCTGCTTGATCTATTCGCGTAGTTTAGAAGCAGTTGTCTTGACAGTGTGCTCAACTGATATCACACTTTGGTATCCTTTACACAAGAGTGACAAAACCTATCAAATACAGTGTTTAGTACTGCTATGTATTATCCAGTCTCTATGTAACTGTAAGTGCACGTACACCAGTAGTAATTGCAGCATTGTCAGAAGTATTTCCAAGTAATGCTGCTTAGAATAGATTATTCAAAACATCAGAGAAGCGTGTGCTGATTAGGTCTAAAGAAAGCCAATGAAATGGAACAGTCTCTGGTCTGTAACTAACTCTGGAATTGTTCTCAAATGTGTGGAACCTCACACAAAATTTTGCAAAATCACCGTTATTCAGGGATAGCAAATGAACTGATCAGCAGCACGAACTGAAAAGATCAGCTTACATTATTCACATTTCAGTACACATACACTACAGCTCAAAGGAATATGCATAGGGAGAGGGTAAGGGACAAAAGGGAAGGAGCCGCAGTTTTAAACCATGGTATGTTTTGTCCAGTTCAGCATGAAACATGATGCTTTAAAGTTTAGCTTAAAAAGCATCGTATTTCATGCTGAACTGGACCATACATGTATAACGTGGTTTAAAACTGCGGTTCCCTTCCCTTTCCCTTGCTTATGCCAATTCCTTTGAGCTGGAGTGTAGGTTGCATTCATTCGACACTTTTTTGCCCTAGAATTGTGATTAGAATCATGATTCAAAACACGTTTCTGCAGAATCATGATTGCGTTCAGACAAAGTTGAAGATTGGTAGAAATGGTCCTTGGGTAATACTACCTGCGTGTTCATGAGGATGATAGGGTCAAAAGATCAAATGATATGAGGCCATTGCAAAATCAGACGAGACTCGTGGTTCGCGAACCTCCTTGTCTAAATAGACAAATTTGATTTTGTATTTAAGTAACATGTTACTTGTGTGTAACCCCAAAGCTTGTCTAAAGTAGCAGCGTTATAAATTCAAATTCAGAGTGTTTTCCATCCATTGAAACTGGATCATGACATAAAGGTGATGAATATAATGACTTGTTACTGTACTATGCAGTTATGAGAAAAGTTGAGAATACATTACAAACATTTTCAACTTCTTCAAATTTCATGCTCCTTAGATTGACATTCTGGATTTTATTCTTCAAGCTTTCCTGGTGATCCTGCATTTGTGCGTGTCTGTTCATATCTTTTCAGATCTTATGTGCCTCACACGCCGGCAAGATGGGCGTCGCCGTTGGGATGACTCGAAGTATGTCTGCTGTCGACAGTTTCAAGGTATGTTTCAACTTATTTTGAAACTGCAGGTGAAAAATATCCTTAGAGTGGGCTAAGACCTCTGTCTTTACCATTCCTTAGACTGTGTTCCCCAGCAGGAATAAACATATCGGTATTGCAGATCTTATACATATAGACATACTACTAGACTTACTAGATAGATATATTGTATTTTTGGGCTCGTCCTGTTTTATCTGGAATCACAGTCTTCAAACTGAAGTGTACTCTTCAAAATTGCGTAAACGTCACCACTGTACCTTCTGCCACTAGACAAATTAGAAGGTAGACCCACCGAGTTTTACACGTCTGGAGGGTGTTTCACCAAGCTGTTCGTAAGTTACGAACGACTTTACGAACTACTGATGATCCCTTCTTTTGCTAAATGGGTTACCATACTGTGTTCATTGAGAATCTGATATAGCACAAGAAGGGATCACCAGTCGTTCGTAAAGTCGTTCGTAACTTACAAACAGCTTGGTGAAACACCCCCCTGGGCCCCATTGCATATGACTTACCATAAATGGTAACTCTATCATCAGCTCAACTGCCAGTCAAAGTTGAGGTTTCCACAGAAGTTACCATTGATAGTAAAGTTGTCATCAGTGGTAACTTTTGATTTTTTGATTCTGCTCTGTAATAATAATTAGACCAAAAAGCGATGCTGCAGATGTAGAAATCATGTTGATGTACCTGTAGATAGCTTAGTCTCCATTTTTAGACTTTTGTTCACTTTCTACCTTTCTTTCAGTACTCTGAGATCCAAGTTGAACAGACCAAAGTCTTGAGGCCCAAACCTGACCAGAACAAGTCTTTGGCCACAACATGAGTGACCACATGCTGACCGTGCCCTGGAACGAGAGGGACGGCTGGAGCACGCCCCGAATCACCCCCCTCCAGAACCTGTCGCTACATCCGGCAAGCTCTGTCTTCCACTATGCTATCTGTGTAAGTAACTTACATAAAGGTGTGGTAAGGTTTTTGTTGCATGCATGTTAATCAGATTAAGATTTCTCCTACTGCTTTTGGCCTGTGCTTTATTCCACTGTGCTTCCTGTGTTAGAGGTTTAATCTGTTCATTACCAAGCTATGGTATTGAGCTCTCATACATGTAATGAGCACGTGGTACTGAGAGGGTTGAACAGAGGAACTTGCTGGGAATAAAGATCAGTTTGATTCATTTCGTTTGTCTGCAGCTCTTTGAGGGAATGAAGGCGTACAAGGGAGTGGACGGCAAGATCCGATTCTTCAGGCCATTCATGAATATGGAGCGGATGAACAGATCGGCGGTGCGGGCTGCACTACCAGTGAGTAAGATGGGGTTGGTGGTGGTGGTGGTGGTGGTGGTGGTGGTGGTGGTGGTGGTGGTGGTGGTGGTGATGGTGATAGTGGTGATGGTGGTGGTGGTGGTGGTGGTGGTGGTGGTGGTGATGGTGGTGGTGGTGATGGTGATAGTGGTGATGGTGGTGGTGGTGGTGGTGATGGTGGTGATGGTGGTGGTGGTGGTGGTGGTGGTGATGGTGGTGGTGGTGATGGTGATAGTGGTGATGGTGGTGGTGGTGGTGGTGATGGTGGTGATGGTGGTGGTGGTGGTGGTGATGGTGGTGGTGGTGATGGTGATGGTGGTGGTGGTGGTGGTGATGGTGGTGGTGGTGGTTGTGATGGTGGTGGTGGTGGTGGTGATGGTGATGGTGGTGATGGTGGTGGTGGTGGTGGTGGTGGTGGTGGTGGTAGTGATGGTGGTGGTGATGGTGGTGGTGGTGATGGTGGTGGTGATGGTGGTGGTGGTGGTGGTGGTAGTGATGGTGGTGGTGATGGTGGTGGTGGTGATGGTGGTGGTGATGGTGGTGGTGGTGGTGATGGTGGTGATTGTGATGATGGTGGTAGTAGTGGTTTAAGTAAACAAACATTGATTCCCAATAATATAAAACCAAATTCCACATTCCCTCTCTTCATTATTTTCCAGAGTTTTGATGGGGAGGAGTTGGTTCGCTGCATGGCTCGCTTAGTGCACATGGACCGTGACTGGGTGCCTGACTCTAGAACGAGCTCCCTTTACATGAGACCCACCTTCATTGGGACTGAGGTAAGAAGAGCCTTGTTTCATCATTTCTACTTTGAGTTATATATCTGTAGTGTCCACATATTATGAACTTGTTCATGTATTGAAACTGTGTCAGACACCTCCATTGCTACCACCTCTGTCCCCCCTTCTCTCTCTCTCTCTCCCTCCTCCCTCTCTCTCTTTCTCCTCAAGCCCTCTCTCTCTTTCTCCTCCCTCTCTCTCTTCCTCCTCCCTCTCTCGCTATCTCTCTCTCTCTCTCTCTCCCTCCTCCCTCTCTCTCTCCCTCCTCCCTCTCTCTCTTTCTCCTCAAGCCCTCTCTCTCTTTCTCCTCCCTCTCTCTCTTCCTCCTCCCTCTCTCGCTATCTCTCTCTCTCTCTCTCTCCCTCCTCCCTCTCTCTCTATCGCTCTCTCTCCCTCCTCCCTCTCTCTGTCTTTCTCCCTCCTCCCTCTCTCTCTTTCTCCTCCCCCTTTCTCTCTCTCTATCTCCTCCCTCTCTTTCTCCTCCCCCCCTCTCTCTCTCTCTCTCTTCCTCCTCTCTCTCTCTCTCTCTCTCCCTCCTCCCTCTCTCTCTTTCTCCTCCCCCCTCTCTCTCTTTCTCCTCCCCCCTCTCTCTCTTTCTCCTCCCTCTCTCTCTCTCTCTCTCCCTGTGCCTTTGTTTCTATATCTGTCTTCCTCTAGATTAATAAGATGAGGCATGTAATGCATTTCATAAGACATACATGTACAAATGTTGTGTCTTTGTGATTGACAGCCAACGTTGGGAGTGAACTACCCCGGCCACGCCCTACTGTTCTGCTTGCTGTGTCCTGTCGGGCCCTACTTCCAGACAGGGACCTTCAGCCCGGTCACGCTGTTCGCTGACACCGCTAACGTCAGGGCCTTCCCCGGCGGCGTGGGCAACGCAAAAATGGGCAGGTGAGAAAACCAGAAGCATAATCCATACAGTGTGCTGGCCCCTCCACGTCGTCATCTGTCTCATCATCCTTATCATTGTCAGCAGCAGTAGCATCATCATCATCACCATCATTGTCATCATTATCATTATCATCATTATCATCATCATCATCATCATTATCATCATCATCCTCATCATCATTATCATAATCAATATCATCTTTGAACATCATCATTATTATCATCATCATTATCACTGTCATCCTCATTGCTAGAGTAAACCATGACTTACGAAATCAGATCATAAATCATCTTCACTGTCATCATCATCATCATCACCATCAGCATTATCATCATCATTATCATCGTCATCATCATTATCATCATCATCATCATTATCATCATCATCATCATCATCACCGTCATTATCATCATCATTATCATAATCATCATCAGCATCATCATCATCACTATCATCATCATCATCATCACCATTATCATCATCATTTTCACCATCATTATCATCATCATCACCATCATCATCATTATAATCATCATCGTCATCATCATTATCATTATCATCATTATCATCATCATCATCATCATCATCATCACCATTATCATCATTATCATCATCATCATCATCATTATCATCATCATCATCATCACCATCATCACCATCATCACCATCATCACCATCATCGTCATCATCGTCATCATCATCATCATGATTGTCTTGGCTCAGAGATGTCACTGGCGCAAGGCCCCTCTATCGTATGACACTGCCAGCAAAGGGAGGAATTCACTGTGACAAGCTACTCTAATTGGTTGGTTATCATCATCATTAATATTGATATCACCAATAGTACATTTGTCATAGAAATCAAAATCATGAGTGAATCATAATTTTTCTGGTGTTTGACAGTAACTATGCTCCCACAATCAAGCCCCAACGAGACACCATCACACCATCATCATCATTATCATCATCAATGTTATCTTAATCATTGACATCAAAATCATGAGTGAATCATAATTTTTTTGGTATTTGACAGTAACTATGCGCCCACAATCAAGCCCCAACGAGACACCATCACACCATCATCATCATTATCATCATCAATATTATCTTAATCAGTGACATCAAAATCATGAGTGAATCATAATTTTTTGGTATTTGACAGTAATTATGCGCGCACAATCAAGCCCCAACGAGACACCATCACACCATCATCATCATTATCATCATCAATATTATCTTAATCATTGACATCAAAATCATGAGTGAATCTGAATTTTCTGGTGTTTGACTTTAACTATGCGCCCACAATCAAGCCCCAACGAGACACAATCACACTATCATTATCATCACCCTCATCAATATTATCTTAATCATTGCCATCAAAATCATGAGTGAATCATAATTTTCTGGTGTTTAACAGTAATTATGCGCCCACAATCAAGCCCCAACGAGACACCATCACACCATCATCACCCTCATCAATATTATCTTAATCATTGACATCAAAATCATAAGTGAATCTGAATTTTTTTGGTATTTGACAGTAACTATGCGCCCACAATCAAGCCCCAACGAGACACAATCACACTATCATCATCATCACCCTCATCAATGTTATCTTAATCATTGACATCAAAATCATGAGTGAATCTGAATTTTTCTGGTATTTGACAGTAACTATGCGCCCACAATCAAACCCCAACGAGACACCATCACACCATCATCATCACCCTCATCAATGTTATCTTAATCAATGACATCAAAATCATGAGTGAATCATAATTTTCTGGTGTTTGACAGTAACTATGCGCCCACAATCAAACCCCAACGAGACACCATCACACCATCATCATCACCCTCATCAATGTTATCTTAATCAATGACATCAAAATCATGAGTGAATCATAATTTTCTGGTGTTTGACAGTAACTATGCGCCCACAATCAAGCCCCAACGAGACACAATCACACTATCATCATCATCACCCTCATCAATGTTATCTTAATCATTGACATCAAAATCATGAGTGAATCTGAATTTTTCTGGTATTTGACAGTAACTATGCGCCCACAATCAAGCCCCAACGAGACACCATCACACCATCATCATCACCCTCATCAATGTTATCTTAATCAATGACATCAAAATCATGAGTGAATCTGAATTTTTCTGGTGTTTGACAGTAACTATGCGCCCACAATCAAACCCCAACGAGACACCATCACACCATCATCATCACCCTCATCAATGTTATCTTAATCATTGACATCAAAATCATGAGTGAATCTGAATTTTTCTGGTATTTGACAGTAACTATGCGCCCACAAACAAGCCCCAACGAGACACCATCACACCATCATCATCATTATCATCATCAATATTATCTTAATCAGTGACATCAAAATCATGAGTGAATCATAATTTTCTGGTGTTTGACAGTAACTATGCGCCCACAATCAAGCCCCAACGAGACGCCATCACACCATCATCATCATTATCATCATCAATATTATCTTAATCATTGACATCAAAATCATGAGTGAATCTGAATTTTCTGGTGTTTGACTTTAACTATGCGCCCACAATCAAGCCCCAACGAGACACAATCACACTATCATCATCATCACCCTCATCAATGTTATCTTAATCATTGACATCAAAATCATGAGTGAATCTGAATTTTTCTGGTATTTGACAGTAACTATGCGCCCACAATCAAGCCCCAACGAGACACCATCACACCATCATCATCACCCTCATCAATGTTATCTTAATCAATGACATCAAAATCATGAGTGAATCTGAATTTTCTGGTGTTTGACAGTAACTATGCGCCCACAATCAAGCCCCAACGAGACACAATCACACTATCATCATCATCACCCTCATCAATGTTATCTTAATCATTGACATCAAAATCATGAGTGAATCTGAATTTTTCTGGTATTTGACAGTAACTATGCGCCCACAATCAAGCCCCAACGAGACACCATCACACCATCATCATCACCCTCATCAATGTTATCTTAATCATTGACATCAAAATCATGAGTGAATCTGAATTTTCTGGTGTTTGACTTTAACTATGCGCCCACAATCAAGCCCCAACGAGACACAATCACACTATCATCATCATCACCCTCATCAATGTTATCTTAATCATTGACATCAAAATCATGAGTGAATCTGAATTTTTCTGGTATTTGACAGTAACTATGCGCCCACAATCAAGCCCCAACGAGACACCATCACACCATCATCATCATTATCATCATCAATATTATCTTAATCATTGACATCAAAATCATGAGTGAATCTGAATTTTCTGGTGTTTGACTTTAACTATGCGCCCACAATCAAGCCCCAACGAGACACAATCACACTATCATCATCATCACCCTCATCAATGTTATCTTAATCATTGACATCAAAATCATGAGTGAATCTGAATTTTTCTGGTATTTGACAGTAACTATGCGCCCACAATCAAGCCCCAACGAGACACCATCACACCATCATCATCACCCTCATCAATGTTATCTTAATCAATGACATCAAAATCATGAGTGAATCTGAATTTTTCTGGTGTTTGACAGTAACTATGCGCCCACAATCAAACCCCAACGAGACACCATCACACCATCATCATCACCCTCATCAATGTTATCTTAATCATTGACATCAAAATCATGAGTGAATCTGAATTTTTCTGGTATTTGACAGTAACTATGCGCCCACAATCAAGCCCCAACGAGACACCATCACACCATCATCATCATTATCATCATCAATATTATCTTAATCATTGACATCAAAATCATGAGTGAATCTGAATTTTTCTGGTATTTGACAGTAACTATGCGCCCACAATCAAGCCCCAACGAGACACCATCACACCATCATCATCATTATCATCATCAATATTATCTTAATCAGTGACATCAAAATCATGAGTGAATCATAATTTTCTGGTGTTTGACAGTAACTATGCGCCCACAATCAAACCCCAACGAGACACCATCACACCATCATCATCACCCTCATCAATGTTATCTTAATCAATGACATCAAAATGATGAGTGAATCATAATTTTCTGGTGTTTGACAGTAACTATGCGCCCACAATCAAGCCCCAACGAGACACCATCACACCATCATCATCACCCTCATCAATGTTATCTTAATCATTGCCATCAAAATCATGAGTGAATCATAATTTTCTGGTGTTTGACAGTAACTATGCGCCCACAATCAAGCCCCAACGAGACACAATCACACTATCATCATCATCACCCTCATCAATGTTATCTTAATCATTGACATCAAAATCATGAGTGAATCTGAATTTTTTTGGTATTTGACAGTAACTATGCGCCCACAATCAAGCCCCAACGAGACACAATCACACTATCATCATCATCACCCTCATCAATGTTATCTTAATCATTGACATCAAAATCATGAGTGAATCTGAATTTTTCTGGTATTTGACAGTAACTATGCGCCCACAATCAAACCCCAACGAGACACCATCACACCATCATCATCACCCTCATCAATGTTATCTTAATCAATGACATCAAAATCATGAGTGAATCATAATTTTTTGGTGTTTGACAGTAACTTTGCTCCCACAATCAAGCCCCAACGAGACGCCATCACACCATCATCATCACCCTCATCAATGTTATCTTAATCAATGACATCAAAATCATGAGTGAATCTGAATTTTCTGGTGTTTGACAGTAACTATGCGCCCACAATCAAACCCCAACGAGACACCATCACACCATCATCATCACCCTCATCAATGTTATCTTAATCAATGACATCAAAATCATGAGTGAATCATAATTTTCTGGTGTTTGCCAGTAATTATGCGCCCACAATCAAGCCCCAACGAGACACCATCACACCATCATCATCACCCTCATCAATGTTATCTTAATCAATGACATCAAAATCATGAGTGAATCATAATTTTCTGGTGTTTGACAGTAACTATGCGCCCACAATCAAACCCCAACGAGACACCATCACACCATCATCATCACCCTCATCAATGTTATCTTAATCAATGACATCAAAATCATGAGTGAATCATAATTTTCTGGTGTTTGACAGTAATTATGCGCCCACAATCAAACCCCAACGAGACACCATCACACCATCATCATCATCATCATCATCATCATCATCAATATTATCTTAATCATTGACATCAAAATCATGAGTGAATCATAATTTTCTGGTGTTTGACAGTAACTATGCGCCAACAATCAAGCCTCAACGAGACGCCGAGGCCAAGGGTTGCCAGCAGATCCTCTGGTTGCTTGGAGACGAGCATTACCTGACCGAGGTGGGAACCATGAACATCATGATCTACTGGAACAATGAGCAGGGGCAGAGGGAGCTGGTCACCCCTCCCCTCGATGGAACGATCCTGCCAGGTGTGACACGCCAGAGCCTATTGGATCTTGCACGGGAATGGGTGAGTCTATTGTTGATTGTAGGGGTGGTGAGGTGGATATGTGGGAGGGACTGAAAGAGGTAGAGAAAGAGAGAGAGAAAGAGAGATAGAGGGGTGGGGGGTGGGGTGGGGGAAATGGAGAGACAGATAGAAAGAAGCGGGAGAGGGATAATTCTACTGGGACGACACCAGAGCCTATTGGATCTTGCGCGGGAATGGGTGAGTCTATTGTTGATTGTAGGGGTGGTGAGGTGGATAAGTGGGAGGGACTGATAGAGGTAGAGAAAGAGAGGAAGAGAGAGAGAAAGAGAGATGGGGGGGGGGGGGGTGGGGTGGGGGAAATGGAGAGACAGATAGAAAGAAGCGGAAGAGGGATAATTCGACTGGGTCGACACCAGAGCCTATTGGATCTCGCTCGGGAATGGGTGAGTCTATTGTTGATTGTAGGGGTAGGTGAGGTGGATATGTGGGAGGGACTGATAGAGGTAGAGAAAGAGAGAGAGAAAGAGAGATAGAGGGGTGGGGGGTGGGGTGGGGGAAATGGAGAGAAAGATAGAAAGAAGGCGGAGAGGGATAATTCTACCGGGTCGACACCAGAACCTATTGGATCTCGCGCGGGAGTGGGTGATGTCTATTATTGATTGTAGGGGTAGGTGAGGTGGATATGTGGGAGGGACTGATAGAGGTAGAGAAAGAGAGGAAGAGAGAGAGAGAAAGAGAGATAGAAGGTTGGGGGGGGGGGGTGGGGAGGGGGAAATGGAGAGAAAAATAGAAAGAAGCGGGAGAGGGATAATTCTACTGGGTTGACACCAGAGCCTATTGGATCTCGCAGGGGAGTGGGTGATGTCTATTCTTGTTCATAGGGTTGGATGGCAGTAATCTTCCTCAAATATCTGGCATATGACATGATACTTACGATTTTGCATGTTTCTTTGGTAGTTCAAGTTCAATTTAAATTTGTTCCCCTCCACTTTCCCTTTTATCGATTCTCATTCGTGACAAATTAACAAACATCTTCAAGGGAACTAACATATTAAAAATACAAATATTTGTTGAACTGTTGGTTTGACAGAAGACAAATATGTTATCAATAACGGAATCCATTAGAATGAAGATAAACATCACAGCTAAGTACAGCATTAGTCAGCACCACCAACCACCTGTCCACACCATTCAGCCCAGAACAACAGATTTCATAAACCAATCACATGGTTCCTAGTGAAGCAGCGCAGACATGCAGCCAAAGAAGGCCGACTGGGACTGAATAACTGAAATAGGCAACACTTTAAAGATGCTTCTTTATATACCTGTAAACAAATTCCTGAATTGAAACTACTTTCTTACAAATGTGTTACTTATTTTCACTTTATTATTGCAGACAATTTGAGGATTTGTGGTTCTTTCTTTTATCTTCCTTAGAATGAGTTCAAGGTGACGGAACGGAAAGTGACCATGGCTGAATTTCAGAAGGCGTTGGCTGAAAAGAGGGTAAGGAAGAAACATTTAATTAATTATATTTTGACGGCGGGGGTGGGGGTCACTTTGACCCCCCACCTGTACGCACTCCATGACAGACACACAACTGCTGCAAATTGTGACACACCTTTTCATGACTTCTTCTTTTGAAGTATCTCACAACTTTTTCGACAAAGTTTGAAACTTTTGAGACAAAGGTTTGAAATTGCACCCTCTGTTCAGAGGTTAGGCAACATTATGTAATCGCATGTCAGACCAAACTCTGACACAAAAGGCAATTTGGCAGGTTTGTGTACAAAACACTGCTTTTCCTATACTGCTCTTTATCACTGTCAATTGTGCCTTATAGGCCTTTTGCTTGATCGCATTGTTTTTGAAACTTATCAAAATACATAATTGAAGCGAAAAGAATAAGATAGAGAATTTGGAAAAAAAATAGAATACATCAGAAATTAAAATAATTCATCAAATACATAAGAATTGATTGCAAATTTCAAAGTTTTTCAACATGATAATTTGTTTTCAGACTATTACTTCATGCTCACTATTTCTCTATGGTTCCTGTACCTGGATAATGCAGATAATAGAGTTCTTTGGAGCCGGGACGGCATGTGTGGTCTACCCCATCTATATTGTACAGTTCGATTTGAGACTATTACTTAAGTTGCACCCTCTTTGGTTCATGTGTCTGGATGAAGTTCTTTAGAGCCAGGACTGCATGTGTGGTCTACCCCATCTATATTGTACAGTTCGATTTGAGACTATTACTTAAGTTGCACCCTCTTTGGTTCATGTGTCTGGATGAAGTTCTTTAGAGCCAGGACGGCATGTGTGGTCTACCCCATCTATATTGTACAGTTTGTTTTGAGACTATTACTTAAGTTGCACCCTCTTTGGTTCTTGTGTCTGGATGAAGTTCTTTAGAGCCAGGACGGCGTGTGTGGTCTACCCTATCTATATTGTACGGTTCATTTTGAGATTATTAAGTTGCACCCTCTTTGGTTCATGTATCTAAATAATGCAGATAATAGAGTTCTTTGGAGCTGGGACGGCTTGCGTGGTCTGCCCTATTGGGAAGATCTTGTACAAGGGGCAGATGATGGAAGTTCCTACCATGGATAACGGAGCTGAGCTCTGCAAGCGGTTCTACAACACACTCATGGATATACAGGTTGGTATAGATCTATTGCACCCATCAGGATGCAATAGAAACTACATAGATGACTAGTCCACTCCTAGCTACACAAACATATTTAAAGGGCATATACTGTACTGGGAAGACAAAAGGCCTTCAAAATTTGATTGTGAGCAATCTTCTTATCAATGGTCTAAAATTCATGTATTGTCCATTTTAGAAGCTTGCTGAAAGTTATTTGCGCTCATATGATCCACATTTGGAATAATTAGTGATTAATGATTAAATCCTCAAAATGTTCGGCCCGTACAATTTGAGGATTTGTGATTTAATCACTAATAACTCCAAATATGGATAGTTTTATGGCAAATAACTTTCAGCAAATTTCTAAAATGGTCAATACATGAATTTAAGTCCATTGACAAGAAGATTGCTCACGATCACCTTTTGAAGGTCTTTTTGTCTTCCCAGTGCAGGATATTCCCTTTAATTTTAAAAAGTTATTTCCCCTCCACAGGGACTTTATTGATTCTCATTCGGAGCAAATTAACAAACATCTTCAAGGTAACTTACATATTCAAAATATAAATATTTGTTGAACTGTTGGGTCGACAGTAGACCAACATGCTTTCAATAATGGAATCCATCAGAATAAAGGTAAGCATGAACAAAAGTATTTACATGATGTAAAAAATGCACCCCATTGAAACAAAAAATGACAATTTTAGTAGTGCCCTACTGCATGCACTAGTTTTACAATACACAAGCATAGACAGGCTGGTATAGATCTATTGCACCCAACCGGGTGCATTAGATCCTGCATGGTATGACTATACACTAGGTGCAATAGTATTCAATTGATGTGATTAATGCATTCCGCCTGCACACAACATATGGGAGAGAACCTCGCACAAAATTGAAATTTCAAAAGACCATAATTTTCTTATCCTTTGACGGATTTTCGTCAAACTCTCACTAATATGTTTCTTTCAGAGTTCTGCTTTTATTGAAACCAACTTTTTAATTCCATAAATTGCTCTTTTTCTTTTTTTTTTCATAAAGGGATGTGTGTAAAAGTATCTTTCTGCTGATGTATCAAATGCGTTGTAGGTAAAAGGATGCAAACAAAAAAAATTTTGTATACAACATATGGGAGAGCACCTTGCATGTGACGCACAAAATCAAAACTCCCTTGACGGATTTTTATCAAACCTTCACTTATATGTTTCTTTTATGTCTGCTTTTATTGAAACTAAGATAATTTCAGGGTGAACTATCCCTTTAATGTCTTCTCCCATCCCTGCAGTACGGAAGAGTGCAACATCCCTGGGCTCTGGAGATCGACGACCTCATCGACCTTGAGCAGAGCGATGAGGAGTCGATCAGCAGCACGATCAGCTGAAGGGCGACCCACTGAATCACCGACGTCGTCGATCACCACACCGGTCAAGAGCGGTCAAGGGTCAAAGGGTGTAGGTCAGCAGCGGGTGGAGGGTCGTCTCACGGTGAAATTGCTTCTTAACGTTTTGGTCGTCCTCCTTCCATCCATACACTCATTATATCATTGGAGGAGAGCACTGAAAGGACTCTGCATGTAATTCCCCCTTCCCACCCTGCTCTGCCCTATTCACGCGTTCATCTGTATGTATATTTGCTCATTTGTTTATCACATGTTCTTATTTTCTGTGATGTTTTTCTCTCTTTTCATCTCTCTTTCCATCCTGTGATTTTTGTCATGCTTTTTCTCTCTTTATTTCTTTGTGTATGTGGTCGCTTATTTTACCTTTCCTCTTTCCCCTTTTTGTCTCCTTTTCTCGGTTTTTCCTTTCCTCTCACTTGTTTTCTATCCCTTTTCTCTCATTGTCTTGTTCTGTCTCTTTTCTCTCTTTCTCATGTTCTCTTTCTTTTCTCTCCTTTTCCTTTCTCCCTCTTTTCTGTCTTGTACATTTTATTTACTTTCTCTTGTTTCTTCTCCTTTTCTCTCTTTTGTTCTTTCTCATGCTGTCTGTTTGTTCCTCACACGTTCCATTCTTTTATAAGTCTGTGTGCATTCAAGCATGTCATATTCATGTGCTCGTTCTGTCTATCGTAACAGCTGAAATAGCAATAAAGCTGAACATAGTTTTAACATCCTGTAAATTATAAATGTATATATGATAAAGAAATATGTGTTGCTAGCTTCTAAAGTCTGCACTTGTTGGAGGAGATTGATGCTTATGGAAACTCAATGAAATTCAGATGGATTTATAGATGTATATCTTTAGATTATCAGAGAGTGTAGTGTTGATGTAAGTTTTGAGTTGTATTCAATGATTTGTTTCTCAAAAGCAACATGTGGTTTATGCTTGTATTCCTTCATTTACTGTTATGATAGTGCAATTTAGATAAATACTATTTATCTTCAAAGGCTCTGCACTATGTTGCCCTACTCTGACAAAAGGAAGCAACTAACAAAAGAGACGCAAAATATACCTAAATTCAAACAGCATGAAATTTACCAGGTTTACAATCTGTGGATTTAGTTTTCTTCATCAGATTTATGAGCCAGCTCGATTATTGCCCCTTTCTTATTTCACTCTGAATCCATTTTGATTGGATGCTGCTTCTTGCGTCTTTAAGCTTGCCAAGATATCATGTTTGATTTAAAGTGCGCACAAAGAGGAGTTCTATAGTTAAAGAAACAGAAAAATTCAAGTACTTCTCAAATACCTATATGTGTGAATTAGATGAAGTAGAGTTATAGTTTGCACTTTTTATTGCACATGTCCTACTTTTGCAGCGAAAACATAAAAAGGATGTACAAAGTTGTGAGAATGATCTAATTTCAAGACTTGAAGGGTATATATTTGCTATCTTGTCTCAGATTTACAACAGACGTCGCTCTATGAGAATGCAGGCTGCATGAGTTGATTTGTGTAAGAGCGGAAACAGAACAAGGTATTTGAAGTCCCAAAGTTGCAGGGTATTTTTTTTTAGTACCAGATGGACATGAAAGCCAAGTCCTATTCTGTCATAGTCAGCAGTTCTCAATAAGCCGTTTTCATAATATATTAAGAAATGAACTCCTATCTGCGTAGTAACGGTTACTGTGAAGATATTCAATTTTGTGTTCATTATTGTCATCAGCATTACTTTTATCATAACCATGTCGTTATTTATTGTTTTGATTATGTTCGATAACCGCATAAATGAACAGTTTGAGCCCATTTAAATTTTGAAGTTTAAGAAACGTGTGTATAATTCCATGGTTTGGAAAGACATGAATACTTATTCAGGACACAAGGGTTCAAGACACAACGGCAGGAAGAAGCTAAGATGGAGTGATGAGCTCACAAATTTGATAGACATTAAAGGACATATACTGTACTAGGAAGGCAAGAAAGCCTTCAAAATGTAATTGTTAGCAATCTACTTGCCAATGGTCTTAATTTCATGTATTGTCCATTATAGAAGCTTGCTGAAATTTATTTGCCCTCAAATGATCCACATATGGTGTAATTAATGATTAATGATTAAATCCTCAAAATGTTCGGGCCGAACATTTTGAGGATTTGTGATTTAATCACTCATTACTCAAAATGTAGATCATTTGAGGGCAAATAACTTTCAGCAAGCTTCTAAAATAAACAATACATGAATTTAAGACCATTGGCAAGGAGATTGCTAACAATTACCTTTTGAAGGCTTTTTTACCTTCCCAGTACAGTATATGCCCTTTAAATGGATAGCAACCACACATGACAGATATCTTTGGCATCATCTTGGGGAGGCCTGTGCCCTGCAGTGAACCGATCTTGGGTGCTGCTGCTGCTGCTCATGATGACTATTTGATATCTATCCAATTACATGTACATGTATGATCAACAGGAAGATAAGATAAACAAATCATCGTGGAATCTAAGAGTATGTTGTAAAGATGACACTCAAAATCAATGATCAATGCCTGTACTATTCTTTTAACTTGTATAAAGCACTCAAGCATATTATTAAGATACACCTTCATGAGCTGTCTTGCTTAAATAAGACGGGGTGTTTTATTTAATTCTGGTTCACAGTTTGCTGTATTCACATTTTTTTTTCTGCGAAATTGTGTATGTCTATATTTTATTTTGCAGTGTAGCTTGTAGAAAGAGCAGTTATCTTTTAAAAAAGATATATTTTATAACTTGAAGAGCTTTTTGTTGTTGTAATGCTGAAGTGATCGTTGACGTGTGTGCTGAAAATGTGCAGGGTTTAAACTTAAAAGCTACTTGGAATATTAATATTTAAGATGTACAGTCAGCCGGATCTGTGGTGACGATCTTGCTTGTAACTCTGCCAAGAAAAATACCCTGTTCATAAATAAGACTCTTTATTCAAAGAAATATAGTTTTGTGGAAAGACAATGCCTATCATGGACTATTGAACTGCAGACAAAATTTTAAAGTGTCCCTTTTAGATAATTTCTGCATAACAATAGACCATGTTCATAATGAATGGATTACATGATCGTTGTTTTGCTGCGACTCTCCATAGTGACAAGATTAATTGATCAATCAATCAGTTAGAAAATCAATCTGTTAGAAAATCACCTTGCTGCATTTCTTTCCAGAGCTATTCCAAAATACTATACTGGACAGTGCTTTTCCGGACTACACATGGTGTGCCATGAAACTTGTCTTACATGCAATAGGTTTTGAAGAATTGAGCAGTTATTTCATAAATACACCGTTTGTAGCATATATGTTGGAGCAACGTACTTGACACATATATCGTGCACAGTTTTTATCTTTTTATTTTCATGGTGGCTTATGTGTGCATCATGGCTTTATCATTGTAGAAATGCGTGGTATATAACATTTAATTGTTCCATATCACGACTCTTTCCTGTAATAATCTGTATTGATATGTAAAGCTGACTTTCAAAGGTGTCTATGTCAGTATATATGGTTGGAGTGCATCATGCATGTATATTTAATGGCCATTACAAATACAAAGGTTTGATTAGTCCACTGTTCATTACATCATAGTGATTGTCATGACCGTAATTAGCATATTTTTTCAGCCAGTCACTTTCAGAAGTAATGTTATCATCCATATCATATTAATTTATATTCCCCTTGATACCGTGAAAAGTATGAGTCGTGCAAGGGTAATGACAAAGTTATAAGAATGATGTTGTATCACCAAACAAGTAGACAAAATTGACTGTACAATTTGTGAAAATATTTTCAATTTTCCCCCAAAATATTATCTGTATATACAACATGAAAAGGGTAATCGAGGCCATGTAATATTACAGATATTAACTGGTAGGGTTATAGTATAATATTCTTTGAACGTTCAGGTATAATCCCTTGGAAAGATATGTGAGGTTATATGACACTCCCTCCCAGTCAATATTTGTATTATGTTCCTTGTGTACTAATATTCAAGGTGGTAGGAAAGATTGGTGAAACCATGTATTCATCTCCCACATGAGGTTAAGCATATGTTTGTGTTTGCTGATGTAAAACATGAGTATTTTTGTATATTTTCCCCTACTCAGCATATAGATCTATAAACAGTCAAACCTCTATATTAACCCTAACACTACCGAGCCTTGAAAACCCCATTGGCTTACTACACATCTCCATGCCAATGGTAATGAGAGAGTTAACACTTACATTACCTGGCCTAAAAAAAAGGGCATATTGGCTTTCTACACATTTTCATGACAATGGTAATGAGAGAGTGTACACTTACATTACCAAGACTAAACCCCCCCCCCCCCCCCCACATTTCTAAATACACATAGACATGTCCATGATAATGAAAGAGTTATATATTTCCTTTATGCCATGCGGTGAGATTCTCAGGATAGGTTTGGCTGTCTGTATTGATGAAGATCTGAGTAGATTTTACTTTGGCAATGTAATAAAATAGCTGGCTTGACAGTGTGATAATAATTCAAAGCAACTGCTTGGATTTATTTGTTTGTACAGTGTACTTGGTTGTTTCAAAGATACACCAGGCTTTGGTTTGACGGTGTGTGGATGGATGGATGGATGGATGGAAGGATGGATGAATGGATGGAAGGATGGATGGGTGGGTGGGTGGATGGATGGATGGATGAATGGATGGAAGGATGGATGGATGGATGGATGGATGGGTGGGTGGATGGATGGATGAATGGATGAATGGATGGATGGATGGATGGGTGGATGGATGGATGGATGGATGGGTGGATGGATGGATGGATGGGTGGATGGATGGATGGATGGATGGATGGATGGATGAATGGATGGATGGATGGGTGGGTGGATGGATGGATGAATGGATGGATGGATGAATGGATGGATAGATGGATGGATGGGTGGATGGATGGATGGATGGATGGATGGATGGGTGGGTGGATGGGTGGATGGATGGATGGATGGATTAATGGATGGATAGGTGGATGAATGGGTGGATAGATGGATGGATGGATGAATGGATGGATGGATGAATGAATGGATGGAAGGATGGATGGATGGATTAATGGATGGATAGGTGGATGAATGGGTGGATGGGTGGATGGATGGATGGATAGGTGGATGGATGGATGGGTGGGTGGGTGGATGGATGGATGAATGGATGGGTGGATGGATGGATGGATAGGTGGATGGATGGGTGGATGGATGGATGGATGGATGGGTGGGTGGATGGGTGGATGGATGGATGGATGGATGGATGGATTAATGGATGGATAGATGGTGGGTGGTACGTGGGTGGGTGGACGAGAGTATTTCTAATCTTCGAGTTCCATGCCAACACTTTGAGTTTCAAGTCAACACTTCGAATCTCAAGTCAACAGTTTGAGTTTCAAGTCACACATTCTAGTTTTAAGGCAATAGTTAGTTTCAATTTAAAAAGTGACATCACTACTAAATTGGCACTTAATTAAATCACATTAATATGTGCTTTATTACTACAATAATTCAGAATTCAAGTCATATAATGCATATTTCGAGTCATGAATCTATTTTTTTTTTAGTCGCAAACGATTTTTAAAGCTTAACAACAGAGTTGAATCATAAATTTTTAAATCGTGAACAATTTTTCGAGTCAACAACACAGCTTTCGAGTCATGACCCGCTCTAGCAAAATCAGTGGCTTAATTTTGTCGGCAATTTACAAACGTTTGTTTTTTCTGTTTTTGACAACAGAATTATTTTTTTTTTCATACAGGTCATTTGTGTAAAAACGAATTTCTAATGTATCAAATGCACAGGTAAACAAATACATACCGTTTTGAGAAAGTGCACATTCTGGAGAAAAAATGTTACACAACATTATGGGAAAGCACCTTGCATGTGACGTCACAAAATAAATAAATTGATCGATCATAGCTTTTTTATTCTTTGACGGATTTTCATTAAACCCTCACTGATATGTTTCTTTCATGTGCCTCCTTTTATCAAAATCAAAATAATTTATCTATCTAATCTATCTATCTATCTATCTGTCTATCTATCTATCTATCTATCTATCTATCTACAGAATTTATATCAAATGAATTTTACAATTTGTCAGCACTTGTGCAGTTTTGCTAGTTTAGGAGTGCCAAATGAAGCCAAAATGAATTTAAGTAATATGTAAGTTTAATAGATGTACAGGAATAGGTTACAGTAGGATAAAAGGCTGCAAGTTAAATGAAATTATGAGACGATGTTGAAATGTTTAGCGACACATTACCTTGTATAAAGACTATTCAAACTTGCCTGGACGTGGAAAGTGAAGTCAAGGTAATATAAAAGAGAGCACATGCATGTCCTTTGGCTTCTGTTCTCCGTCTTTACAAATCTTCTTGAGATGCAATTGTGAATGTGGTTACTTGAGAAATGTATTAAACCTTTGGGAGTCTTATCGTTATTTTTTGCGGCTTGTGAGTGGTGTTCCTTTGAATCGGGTTCGTTCATTTCGACGATTGTGCGCAAGGTACAGCCCCATGCGCTGACTTCAGCGTTGGCGTTTGCGCGTACACTGTAATGTTACGCGGGAGCAGTCGCAGCTCTAGAGTGTGTTCCTGTTAGGATTAGATCTAGTCTACATATGGGTCTAGCTATAAGTGTAAGAAATTGTAATAATTCGTAATAAGTAAGATAAAAAAGTTAGTTCAAATGTAGATCACTAGATGCACTTTGCACTGCACTGTCTGCCTTCTAAAAAGTGGGCGCGCTTGTGACTGTGAGGGCGGTGTTGCAATTGAGCTGAAATACAGGATTTTACAGGGGCTTTTTCTTCTACTGTTGGTGGTACAGTCTTCTTGGTAGAGTATTGTACGTAAGTTTTGCGCGGTGCTGAGCTGTGTAGTCCTACTACTACTACTACTACTATGCACTGCTGCATGGCATTAGCCCAGAACAAAACATGGGGTATACATGGTATAAATTGTTAATACGTCATCGGACATTGATTTTTTTCCATTTTTTAAATTCATTTTGGTGGTTAATTTGATGAATTAAAAGCTAAACTTCTCAAAATCAGGTTAGATTTAGGATCCAGACAAGAATAGGGTTAGAGTTGCGGTAGGGTAGGGATAATTTGTGATATTATGAGTAACGTAGTGGCCCCCAAATTGGAAAAGGTATTTGATCGCACACTGAAACTATCAGCCACAACATGGGTTTCAATGGCTTTTCGATTTATGTTTGCATACACTCAATAGTAGGTGTGTCCTATTAAGTTTAAATTGCTCCAAAATGTGCTTCTGCTGTTGCCTATTGCTTATAAACCTGGGCAATAAGTAGGCAATTGTGAATTCGATCTGACTGTTTGATCTAAAAGTTTAAAACTAGAAAGATAAGATTTCTTTTCTCATTTTCCCTGTCATCATAGCATGAGTGGCTGGGGTGATCACTTCCGCTACGGCGACGATGACGGCGAGGACGATGAGGAGGAGACGGGGTACGATTGGAAGAACGTTGGTCGGGACGGGCTCATCTTCCTGATCGACTGCTCTGAGCAGATGTTTGAGAAAAGCGATGACAAGAGCCATTTTGAAATGAGTATCATGGTGAGTGTTAGAGAGGTGGCAGAGACCCCTCTCTGGTGAGTGGTAGAGATTTGGCTGGCAGGGAATGATTAAAGCGATAGTTCATCCCAAAGATAGATTGATTTTGATAAAAAAAGAAGCATACATGTTGTATCATTTTAAAGGGAATATACTGTACTGGGAAGACAAACACATCTTCAAAAGGTGATTGTGAGCAATTTTCTGAACAATGGTCCTAAATTCATGTATTGTCCATTTTAGAAACTTGCTGAAAGTTATTTGCCCTCAAATGGTCCAAATTTGGAGCAATAAGTGATTAATCCTCAAAATCCTCATATTCTCTCAAAATGTTCTGCCCGAACATTTTGAGGATTTTGTGATTTAATAATAAATTCCTCCAAATGTGGATCACTTGAGGGCAAATAACTTTCAGCAAGTTTCTATAATGGACAATGAATGAATTTAAGACCTTTGGGAAGAAGATAACTCACGATCACCTTTTGAAGACTTTTTGTCTTCCCAGTACAGTGTATTCCCTTTAACTGTTCTTTACTGAGCCCGTATAGTTGAGGGCTGGCTTTTTTCCACTCAGATACTAAGCAGCACGACTCCCATGTAATCTGCTGTCTGCACAACAGACGACAGGCTAAGAATGAACTTATGATTCCTTGTAGGGTGCAAATTAGCCACACCCCTTTGGTTACTGCAGTTCCATGGCAAATTTTGACATCCTAACTGGACCAGGTTTCACAAAGCCAGACAATCTATCCATGAGCAATGGGTTAAACATGAGTGTGAATTGAATTGATGTGATTTGAATTGAATTGAATTGAATTGAATTGATGTGATTTGAATTGAATTGAATTGATGTGATTTGAATTGAATTGAATTGATGTGATTTGAATTGAATTGATGTGATTTGAATTGAATTGAATTGATGTGATTTGAATTGAATTGACTTGAACTGAATTGAATTGAATTGAATTGACTTGAATTGAATTGAAAAGTTGTGATTTGCATTGAATTGAATTAAATTAATTAAATGGAATTGGAATTAAAATGAAATGAATTGAATTGATGTGATTTGAATTGAATTAAAATTAAATTAAATTGATGTGATTTGAATTGAATGGAATTATTCTCTGTTTCCAGTGTGCCAAGAGTGTGCTAAGTAACAAGATCATCAGCAGCGAGAAGGATCTGGTGGGCGTGGTCTTCTTTGGGACGGAGAAAGACAGCAGCAGTGGAAGCTTCAAGCACATCGTCGTTCTGCAGGTCAGGGATTCAAACCTCGGATGGGGTGGAAGTAAAAAAATGAAGTCAAGTTGTGATGTTTGCTTTTTTTAAAGGACATACATATACTGGACTGGGAAGGCAAAAAAGCCTTCAAAAGGTAATTGTTAGCAATCTTCTTATCAATGGTCTTAAATTCATGTATTGTCCATTTTAGAAGCTTGTTGAAAGTTATTTGCCCTCAAATGATCCACATATGGAGTAATTAAGGATTAATGATTAAATCCTCAAAAAGTTTGGGCCGAACATTTTGAGGATTTGTGATTTAATCACTCATTACTCCAAATGTAGATCATTTGAGGGCAAATAACTTTCAGCAAGCTTCTAAAATAGACAATACATGAATGTAAGACCATTGGCAAGAAGATTGCTAACAATTACATTTTGAAGGCTTTTTTGCTTTCCCAGTACAGTATATGCCCTTTAAACTTGTTCGTTGTTGCAACGAAAGGATGTTGCCAGATGGCATTGTGTTTCTGGGTTGTGCCTCTCTCCGGATCTCATTTACACGAAAACTCAAATAATAATTGACCACATTTCATTAAGCAATGATAATGCATGACAAGGCAATTTACTGATTATTTAGTTACTCAATTAACCCTTTCAGTCCCATTGGCAATAAACTGTAATTGACATGGGATTATCAGTGCTTTGTTGGTACTGACAGGGTTAAGTTGTATTTCATAGCCAAATAGGAAGTTTTACATGCATTAGGGAATGACATTTGACTAAATATACAAGATTCTGGCAAAACTTAAATGTGTCTGGGCAGGAGGTCGGAGGAATGTTTACCAGTCAACTGCGCACAGTCAAATTTCTAAAGTTTTTTTCTGCATTTGCTGATTAACAAAAAACATGATATTTTTATGTGAAGAACGTAGTAATTATGCCACAAAGAAAATGTATGCTAGACATAACTTTCCAACCACAATTAGTTGATTTGTAGGAAAACACTTTTTTGTGTACTTATATTTGCATTATTAATGAAAAATGCATTTTGATTTTAACCAAAAATCTCCTTAAATGCAAACTTAAAGAGATGACATCACAGGTGACATGTGAGCAAAAATTGGCAGTTGCCGAGATTTGAGGGGACAAGGAAAGGACACCTCTTGGTGATGAGGCTGTGATGTAATCGTTTCACCCTTTTTCCAATTTTAATAATAAATTTTTATATTGAAAATTTCATTGCTTTTCACCCAATTTTTTTTCTTTATGCTTTCCCAATATCTATTGAAGGTAACATGTTTTTTTTAATCTTGCCTGATGGTAGATTCTCATGTGGCAAGTAGAGGCTTTCTGCCCTCCAAATTTAAAAACAGATGTGTCATCCCGGCTTAAAGGCTGGCATCCATGTGCAAATGTTATGAATCTTGACAGGAATCAGCAGTTCATCCTACCTATAACATGACATATATAGCTTCACAATATTGTCAGGAAAAGTGAAAAACTATTGATATTGTGACGCAACTGGGTCATGGATCATTCTGATTCCCGCTCGATCTCATTTATCTCTCTCTGTTCAGTTACGTGTTGTACTGGGGATCTCATGGCTTCACCCATTGGAATAACTCAACTCTCACACACTGATCACCTCAAATAAATAAAACAACATAGACAGAATCATTAAATTAGAATTAAAGACACTCGCCTTTAATTGTCGTAAAGTAAATAACCGGGACTCGCCCCACACACGTGTCACCTCCGGCGTGGCTGAAGAACAACTGCCCTTTTCTCGTTCGTGTACATCTATTACATACAGACAATACAAACATTACACAATACACGCGCGACTACCCGCACGCCCCGTCCGTATTAATTCAGTCATTCATTACGTACAGTTTCATTGAACAGTTTTGATTATCATTTTCGTTACACTATTTAAAATGCTTGAAACCTAGTGGCTGTTCTCTACATTCACAATCTTTCACAGACAGAAACAAGGTTATCTTGGGCTCCCCAGCCACTGTACCTGTGTACCACGCAGGTGCACACTATTGACAAACAAAGGGTGAATATTGATCACAACTGGTTGATCTTAAGCACTGCCATTGTGACCACTGGATATTTTGCATTGCTACTAAAATGTGCTGCTAGTGCATGCAATGTGTCCTGTGGTATAAAGACTTTCTTCAGAGATGGATATACAATGTTAAGTGAATTCCTTCTTAAAGGGCATGTACTGTACTGGGAAGGCAAAAAAGCCTTCAAAGTGTAATTGTTAGCAATCTTCTCATCAATGGTCTTAAATTCATGTATTGTCCATTTTAGAAGCTTGTTGGAAGTTATTTGCCCTCAATTGATCCACATTTGGAGTAATGAATGATTAATGATTAAATTCTTTTTTGAGGATTTGTGATTTCATCACTCATTACTCCAAATGTGGATCACTTGAGGGCAAATAACTTTCAGGAAGCTTCTAAAATAGACAATACATGAATGTAAGACCATTGGCAAGAAGATTGCTAACAATTACCTTTTGAAGGCTTTTTTGCCTTCCCAGTACAGTATATACCCTTTAACACGTTTTCTCCAAAGAAGTTCTCTAAATATCATCTTGAGCTTGAATTACTTAGTTTGGCACACACGGGACTAAGGGGGGGTAATATTTACAGGTGATGTGTTTGGCTTGACCTTTGCAGGAATTGGATCAGCCAAGCGCAAAGAGGATCTTGGAATTGGAGGCTCTACTCGAAGGTAATCTATCATTATAAGTTTTTAAACCTATTCTGACTGGGCTTTTTGGGAGCAGGTTTTGACTCGGGGGGGGGGGGGGGGGGAGGGTGGGGGAGGGGGGTAATTTCTACCCCCTCGTTATATTTTGGCCACTGAACATTGAATTGACGTGATATTTTGCGCAGAGATCTAGGAACGTGTTAACCCTAATACTCCCGGGGGGGGGGGGGGGGGGCATTATGGCTCCCTCCTGTCGAAGTTTTGTCAGTACTTCCTAACGCTTCAATATTTCGAAATGAAATTTCTTGACTTTTTTCTCTGATCCTTCCCGCACATTTTGATACCAAATTTATGGCGATCGGACCTACCGTGCGGGTGTCAGATTACGTTTACCGAACACATGTCACTGAATTTTCACTATTTCTCTATGTGACTGTGTATAACCCTATGGATAAAATCAGGAGCTTTTCCAATTTATGTAAATACTTTTCTAATAAGTGTTATCATTGTTTCAATTAGTGTAAATAATTACCACACACACACACACACAAACACACACCCACACACCCACATTCACACATTTCTGCATAAATTGTGTTAATACGAAGTACAAATTAGCCTTGGGTAATACCACATGTGTGATAATGAAGATGATATCATCAGACGAAGATGTACATGTCTGAACATAAAAAGATGCAATGGTATTTTTTGGCACTGTTAGATTCACACATGTGGTAGGGTATGCTGCAGATCTCTACGTCTTGTATGATGACTTTTGTGACAGAGACCCACTACATGTCTAAATTTTTTCAATTCACCTGCAGATGGGAATGGAGACTTTGCCAACAAGTACGGGTTTGACAGTGGTTATAGTCTGAGTGATGCTCTCTGGACCTGCTCCAACATGTTCTCCCAATGGTAGGTGGGCTCCTTGTCACCTCTCCTCTTGCTCCTGCTCCTCCTGCTCCACTTCCTGCTCCTGCTGCTCCTACTCCTGCTCCTCCTTCTCCTCCTCCTCCTCCTCCCCTCCTCCTCCTCCTCCTCCTCCCCCTCCCCCCTCCTCCCCATCCTCCCCATCCTCCCCCTCCTCCCCTTCCCCCTCCCCCTCCTCTTCTTCCCCCTCCCCCCTCCTCCCGCTCCTCCCCTCCTCCCCCTCCTCCCCTTCCCCCTACCTCTCCCCCTCCCCCTCCTCTTCTTCTTCCCCCCTCCTCCTCCTCCTCCTCCTTCTCCTCCTCCTCCTCCTCCTCCTCCTCCTCCTCCTCGATAAAAAGTTATGCTAATTTGCCTGGGGGGACTTCCTTTTTTTGTGTGTGTTTACACTGGAATATTGCTACAACTACGCATGCTGGAAATGTCTTTTTTTCCTCATTATAGTGATGTCTCCTTCGTGTTGGATACTTTGAATGGATTATATGTAAAGCTAACTACACATTCTGACGTTCCACCACGTCATGATACGTGTTGATTAATAACCCTGGTGTGGCTTAAAACCATGTGCGCTCGATCTGTAGCAGCGTACATAATAATTATTTCTCAACCGATTCGGCCGTATGATCATCAAATTGGCAAAACGCTGGTCAGCTCTTTGAAGAAATAGACAGATTAAATGCGTGTAAGCCAAGCTGTGAAGCATAGAACAGCCATAAAAAAAAAGGAGTTACAAATTGCGGGTCAAAGCAGTAATGCGACAATGAATACAAACTCATAAATGATAAGCCCCCTTTGGACAATCTGCGAACACTTAACCATGGTTGGAAAAAATTGTATCTCCAATGAGTGGAAAATCACAGAGAAAAATATTTCAAATAAACAGACGGACACGCAACTTAAAAGCGAACTTATAGTAAGGATAACCTTCCTCATCATGCTATCTCAGCCCACAGAAGGTGGGGCACAAGAGAGTCCTTCTCTTCACGAACAACGACCACCCCCATGAGAATAATGCAGCGTTCCAGCGCCAAGCCAAGCAGAAGGCAAACGACCTTCATGGCATCGGGATTGAGATTGAACTTATGCACCTCAGCTCACCAGAAACACCCTTCAGATTCACCGAGTTCTACCAGGTACAAGTCTTCTTTATTTCCCTAGGATGATTGAGATGATGGTGATAATGATGATGATGATGATGATGATGATGATGACAGTGAAGATGATTTATGATCTGATTTCGTAATTCATGGTTTACTCTAGCAATGAGGATGACAGTGATAATGATGATGATGTTCAAAGATGATATTGATTATGATGTTGATAATGATGATGATAATGATGATGATAATGATGATGATGATAATGATGATGATGATGATGATGATGACAGTGAAGATGATTTATGATCTGATTTCGTAAGTCATGGTTTACTCTAGCAATGAGGATGACAGTGATAATGATGATGATAATAATGATGATGTTCAAAGATGATATTAATGATGATAATGATGATGATGATGATAATAATGATGATGATGATGACAGTGAAGCTGATTTATGATCTGATTTCGTAAGTCATGGTTTACTCTAGCAATAAGGATGACAGTGATAATGATGATGATGATGATGACGATAATGATGATGATGATGACAGTGATAATGATGATGATGATGATAAATGATGATGATGACGATAATGATGATGATGATGATATCTACTTTCCCCAGGACGTTGTGCTCTCCAGTGAGATGAGGAATGCGTCTTGCCAAAATTGCTATTACTACAACGATGATAATAACAAGGATTGTGATAAATTATGATTATGCTAAAGACCTTTAAGATGGCGAGATTTATTGGGGTGATAATAATACTGATACTGATAATACTGATGATTTTGATGATGATAATGACATTAATGATGATGATAATTGCGATGACACTAAAGATAATGATGATATTGATGGTAGTGATAATGCTGATAATGATTATCATGATAATGATAGTGATGAAGATGATAGTATAGATAATGATGACATAAATGAGTATGATGCTGATGACGTGACAATGATGATAATTGCGATGATGTCAATAAAGATAAGGATGATATTGATGGTGGTGATAATGATGGTAGTGATAGTGCTGAAAATGGGAAATGATGACATACATTTAGAGGGTGATGATAATGCTGATAATGATTATCATGATAATGATAGTGATGGAGATGATAGTATAGATAATGATGACATAAATGAGTATGATACTGATGACGTGACGATGATGATAATTGCGATAATGACACTAAAGATAATGATGATAATGATTATCATGTTAATGATAGTGATCCAATCATATTTTTGATCCAATTATGACATTTCTTTAAATAGATGTATAATGGTTGCAATAAATGGAATATATATGAAGATGGTGATAAAGATAATGATGATGATGATAATATCTACTTTCCCCAGGACGTGGTTCACTCCAGCGAGGATGAGGAATGCATCTTACCAGACGCAGCTGAGAAGTTTGATCAGCTCTTGGAGAGAGTTCGAGCGAAGGAACACAAGAAAAGAACCATGGGACGAATCCCACTCTCACTTGGAAAAGGACTGGAGCTGGGAGTCGGAATGTAAGGAGCATCACATTTTTTTATTTAATTTAAATTTCCGCAACAATAATAATTGTTTTTTACAAAGAAATTTTAGGCACATACCCAGTGGTAGTAAGGATAGCGTGCTGTATCCTGCCTACCGGTAACTAGTAGGTTGCAGGTTGAAATCCCGTCTGGTTCCAAGATTGTTTTCTGACTTGATTTTCATTAATTTATCTTCTCTCCTCATTGTGTCTCTTAGATACAACCTGGTGAGAACACAAACCAAGCCTTATCCCGTCAAACTGTACAGACAGACGAATGAAGCTCTTAAGGGGAAATCCAAGATGTACTGCGAGGTGAGAACATGAGTGTGTGTTCATATTAGCATCAAACAGTGTTTGGAAGCGTGTTTAGGAATGATGTTTAGCTGTACAGACAGATGGATGAAGCTCTCAAGGGGAAATCCAAGATGTACTGTGAGGTAAAACCACTAAGGTGTGTTCATATAAGCATCAAACTGTGTTTGGAAGCGTGTTTAGGAATGATGTTTAGCTGTACAGACAGATAAATAATGCTCTCAAGGGGAAATCCAAGATGTACTGTGAGGTGAGAACATGAGTGTGTGTTCATATTAGCATCAAACAGTGTTTGGAAGCGTGAATTCACGGTACATGAATGAAATAACATCATGCTCAAGATAAAATTTGCTCGATATAACAGCATTGTTCACTCTTTATGTGTCAGCTCTTTTTGTGTGTATTATCGGTGGATGAGTGCAACAGTGATGGAGGGTTTCATTAACTGTACGATTATATTCCCTTGCTGTCGCTATGTCAGGACACAGGGGAGCTCCTCATGCCCTCTGACATCAAGAAGTACCAGACCTACGGAGGAAGGAACATCATCTTTGAGAAAGACGAGGTGGATCAAGTCAAGAAATTTGACGACCCAGGTGAGATGTCTTTAGTTCTTCAGGATGTCATCCTGGACAATCAATGCCTTTCCTATATACCTCTCTGCTTTTCCTTGCTTTTGTCTTTGTTAGTTTTGTTGGAGTTGGAGGTTTTTAAATTATTAACGAATACTTAATACGAGGGAGAAACGTCAGACAGGTCATTGGTCTTTGCTTCTCCCTCCTCACTTGTACTTAAAAAATGCACAAGCAATGGGCAGTAATGCTACATATGGGCTTTGCAAAAGGCCTGTTGACCAGGAGGGAGTTTCATGAATATTTTTCAAGCTGTCTTTCTCCGACAGTTACCATAGTAACAGTCAGATGCTAGTGCCTCTCAGCCAATTAAAACCGAGGATTTCATTGAAGTTGTCAGCACTGACCATTTAGGCGGTGCTTCATGAAATGCCCTCCTGTACACACTTCTCACGCATGTTGCATGCTCATTGGACTGGTAACATGACAGATTGAACGCCACGACGTTGACCAAAGCTACATGAAGGTTCGGTCAGATGGCTATGCTGGAATGCTTACACACACCTGCATACCCAGTCATTGTGTTTACATGCAACGTGGAGTATTAAAGGTGATACTTGGAGAAAATAAAATCAAATAAATATAGTTTATTTCATAATTGAATGAGTTATTAAAGCAATTTATGCAGCTAACATGCCATGAATGTGTTCAGCTGTGTGTTTTATGAAAATCAAATTCCAGTAAATTGACTCTCTCCTGACCTACGAAATCGCCCAAGGGAAAGTGGCTTTGTGTGTACGTCACAGCCGAGATATGCTTCACAATGACCATTGTGTATCACACCTGTTAATCCACTAGCAACTGCCATCACAGTTTCATTAATAATGCATGATGCTTCTGGCGGAAAAGAAGCTGCGGATTGGCATGTTTGATGCACAATAACGCCTCCCTTTTCTTACGTAAAACCTAAAGACCGTTTCGGATGACAGTACGGCAAATTTCTCCCAGAGAATATGGTAATTGTTTTTACCCTAATTTCGCTTTTTCGGAAGCAATTTATTGTTTGATTGTCATCCAAGCTCATTGTATGACTTATAAGCTTTCTGTAGATGAATATCACCTTTAAAGGTTGCTGCTGATATCGCATGCGCCCGATATCACGACTGTCAAAGTTTCACTTGCCTTCAGGGCGAGGTTGATAGGACCTGTGTTGTATCAATTTGTAGGCCTGTGTGTTTGGCCTTGCATGAGTGTGCAGAATTAAGTGCTCGTGAAATTGTTCCAAAGAATTTGTGAAAATATCTGTATTCGAAATATACCACGTTTACAGTAGTAGGAAGTGTAACAGCAAGATAAGGATTTGAGTTTTATGTTTCTCAACCACAGGACTCTGTTTGATGGGGTTCAAACCTAGGTCGGCCCTTAAGAAGTACTTCCACGTGCGCCCCGCCCAGTTCCTCTTTCCCGATGAAACCTCCGTCGCCGGGAGCAACTCGCTGTTTAGCGCCCTCCTGCAGCGCTGCGCGGCCAGAGATGTCGTCGCCATCTGCCGCTACATTCCACGAAAGAACGCCTATCCCAAGTTTGTCGCCCTCCTGCCGCAGGTGATGTGTAAAAAGGAGTTTGAAGCAGATGAAATATAACAGTCCATTCTCTTATAGCGCAATTTTACAGTTAAGTTTCAGTGCGCATAAAAAATAAAAAGAGAAAGAAATAGAACCGTTTTTAAGCAAAGATAACATGATGGAAACTTACAATGCACTTGCGAACAAAAATACTTCAAATTGGCGCGAAATTCATTCTCAGTATCAGATTGTCAGATGAAATCAGGAAGTTTATTCCACAGCATGGATGCGGCAAACTGGAAAGACCCCTGCCCATATGTCTTGGTTTTAACGGAGTACTGAACTAAAAGATTCTTTGAATGAAAACGAAGGACCCTGCAATATTGATAATGAAAATACACGAATAGAGACTTAAAGGCAACTGAACACACTGAGCCACAGGTAAATATCAGCTGTAATGAGATTGGAGCCAAGATGTCAGATGAAATTTATGTGCAGTACTACCGATAAAAGAATATGAAAAGAGACTTTGAGGCAACTAAATGTGCTGAATATGAGCAGTTAGGAGATTGAAGCAGTAAACAGGGAGAATAATTGTTCACTTTTTCTGAAAAGGATTGTGAAGCATGACTTTGAGATAGGGTGTACTATACTCCTTGGCCCCGTTGCATAAAACTTACCACTGATGGTAACTTTGCTATCAATAGCAACATCTATGGAAACCTTGGATTTGATTGGCTGTTGAGTGATGTTACCATGGTAGTTTTCATTAATGACAGAGTTACCATTAATGGTCAGTTTTATGCAACAGGGCCCTCATTCCTGCCGACTTTTAAATATCCCACTTTTTGTCTCGCCCACCGGAGGTGAAGGCGAGACTAAGGGATCCAAATGGCGTCCGTCCGTCGTCCGTACGTCGTCCGTCCGTCGTCCGTCGTCCGTCACAAATGTTAAAGTTTACCTGCAAGACTCTCTTATGATCCATAACTTGGCAACTGTTACAGCAATGGCAGCCACACTTGGTTGATAGAAGCACTAGGGGTATCTTCATGTTATGGTGTTGTCAGAGGTCATGTGATGATGTCAAAGGTCATTTGAGGTCATATATTAAAGAGTATGTGCAAGACTCTCTTTTTCTATGTTAAAGTTTACCTGCAAAACTCTCTTTTGACAAATAACTTCACATAGGTTGCTTGGATTACAACCTAACTTGGGTCATAGATGCACTGGGGGTACGTTCATGTTATGGTACCGTTGGAGGTCACAGGATAAGGTCAAAGGTCATTTGAGGTCATACGTTAAAGTTTACCTGCAAGACTCTCTTTTGACAATAACTTCACATGGGTTGCTTGGATTACAACCTAACTTGGGTCATAGATGCACTGGGGATACCTTCATGTTATGGTATCGTTGGAGGTCACAGGATAAGGTCAAAGGTCATTTGAGGTCATACGTTAAAGTTTACCTGCAAGACTCTCTTTTGACAAATAACTTCACATGGGTTGCTTGGATTACAACCTAACTTGGGTCATAGATGCACTGGGGGTACCTTCATGTTATGGTGCCTTTGGAGGTCACAGGATAAGGTCAAAGGTCATTTGAGGTCATACGTTAAAGTTTACCTGCAAGACTCTCTTTTGACAAATAACTTCACATAGGTTGCTTGGATTACAACCTAACTTGGGTCATAGATGCACTGGGGATACCTTTATGTTATGGTGCTGTTGGAGGTCACAGGATAAGGTCAAAGGTCATTTGAGGTCATACGTTAAACACCGCGTTCACACGGTCCCCCTTGTCGCGGGGTTTCCCCCGCGACGCGGGGTTTCCCCCTCGAACTCTCTCGTGTGAACGGTCGGGGAGAGAAGTCCCCTCTCCCCCTCGACGGCTGAGGGGTTCGGGGGAGAGTTTTGGAGGGGAGAGCGACCTTGGACGCGTAATTGATAGCGCACAGCTGTTTTCACTGAATGTGCGCATGCGCGAAATGCCGATCGGTAGAACTACTACCGCCGTGTCACATCGTGGGTTCCACAAGTAAGGTAAACATTCGCTCTGTACATGTATATATGTATACATGTTTACATACAGTACTGTACTACTGTGCGTGCAACATGCATGCTGAATTGCAATGTTGATCCTGCATTCGACGTTCATCCATCGACTTATTTTATCGTAGCTTTGGTAAACTATCTCATCTGTACGGTGCCCGTACGTTGTAGTAATTATTGTGAGCTGTATAATTTGTATAATCAATAGACATGAAATTCAAGAACAAAGAAAGAGAACTGGTTCCAACGTGAGCGGACTCCAAAATCGTATAGACACGCATACGTACATAGCATGCAAAAAACAAGCTGGCTCGAGCTCTAGCGCGAGCTAGCTAGCTGTGCATGTTAGCGTACCTAGGGCCTGGCGTACACATTTATAGTAGCGATAGCCCTGTACACGATCGCCCCACGGATCTCCCCCGTGGAACGGGGGCAGTCGATACTCGTGTGGACGGTCGGTCGTAAAAAGATAAGTATCTCTCCTGACTGCCCCCGCGACTCGGGGGATCGTGTGAACGCGGAGAAAGTTTACCTGCAAGACTCTCTTTTGACAAATAACTTCCCATAGGTTGCTTGGATTACAACCTAACTTGGGTCATAGATGCACTGGGGGTACCTTCATGTTATGGTACCGTTGGAGGTCACAGGATAAGGTCAAAGGTCATTTGAGGTCATATGTTAAAGTTTACTTGCAAGACTCTCTTATCACACATAACTCATCACATGTTGCTACAATGGCAATCAAACTTGGATGATGGATGCGCTGGGGGCACCTGCATGTTATCGTGCTGTAAGAGGTCACATGATAAGGTCAAAGGTCATTTGAGGTCATACATTAAAGTTTACTTGCAAGACTCTTGGTGAAGGCTTCCTAACTTGTGCACAGAATTGTGTGAGCATGTGTGAGCATTATACAATTCTTTTGCATAACGGAGATCGCGATATTTCTGGTTATTTTCGCAAGTGGGCGAGACACAATATTGCTAATGCCTTGTTTTTCTCCTCCGTAGAAAGAGGAACTGGACGAGCACAACGTCCAAACCGCTCCACCGGGCTTCCATCTTATCGTCTTGCCGTTTGCCGATGACTTGAGGAAACTTGAGCATCCAAAGGCACCGAGGGGTGAGTGTTTCATCATAAACCAGTTGGGCTATAACTTTGATATCAACTATTCAAAGTTATAAAGAAATGCATCGCATGAAAGAGCATAAATTTCTGCAATAGATGAATCCATTCTTCGTGGTGTGCATTACCTCAGTAATGATTTTTCAAAGTAAATTAAGGGTTAGGGTCATATGGTTATCAAAACGAGTACTCAGCCATGAGTAGAATGGTGGCGATGATACGACCTTATACCAATAATAATAATAATAATAATATTCAATTCTTAGAGACACATAATACCATTCAAATAGTCTCTTTGCGTGTGAAAGTAAAAATTGATAATGTGAGAATTTGAAAATAACTAATAATTATCAAACAGATGTGTCTTTAGTCTTGATTTGAATTGATCGAAGTCTGTCAATGATCTAATGCCTTGAGGGAGGTTATTCCATAATTTGGGTGCCGTATTTGCAAAAGCTCAATAGTAATGAACAGGTTAAATGATCAAAGTATGACTTGCCTATCTGTCATGTCATTATCTCTCTTTATATCATTGAGTTACGTGTTCATGTACAGCGAATGCAGATCAGATCGACAAGGCCAATCAATATCTCTCTAGATATCATTGATTTACATATTCATGTACAGCGAATGCAGATCAGATCGACAAGGCCAATCAATATCTCTCTATATAACATTGATTTACATATTCATGTACAGCGAATGCAGATCAGATCGACAAGGCCAATCAATATCTCCCTATATATCATTGATTTACATATTCATGTACAGCGAATGCAGATCAGATCGACAAGGCCAATCAATATCTCTCTATATATCATTGATTTACGTATTCATGTACAGCGAATGCAGATCAGATCACCAAGGCCAATCAATATCTCTCTATATATCATTGATTTACATATTCATGTACAGCGAATGCAGATCAGATCGACAAGGCCAATCAATATCTCTCTATATATCATTGATTTACATATTCATGTACAGCGAATGCAGATCAGATCGACAAGGCCAATCAATATCTCTCTATATATCATTGATTTACATATTCATGTACAGCGAATGCAGATCAGATCGACAAGGCCAATCAATATCTCTCTAGATATCATTGATTTACGTATTCATGTACAGCGAATGCAGATCAGATTGACAAGGCCAATCAATATCTCTCTATATATCATTGATTTACATATTCATGTACAGCGAATGCAGATCAGATCGACAAGGCCAATCAATATCTCTCTAGATATCATTGATTTACGTATTCATGTACAGCGAATGCAGATCAGATTGACAAGGCCAATCAATATCTCTCTATATATCATTGATTTACATATTCATGTACAGCGAATGCAGATCAGATCGACAAGGCCAATCAATATCTCTCTATATATCATTGATTTACATATTCATGTACAGCGAATGCAGATCAGATCGACAAGGCCAATCAATATCTCTCTATATATCATTGATTTACATATTCATGTACAGCGAATGCAGATCAGATCGACAAGGCCAATCAATATCTCTCTAGATATCATTGATTTACATATTCATGTACAGCGAATGCAGATCAGATCGACAAGGCCAAGACCCTCATCAAGAAGCTGCAGTTCCAGTTTTCATCTGAGAACTTTGAGAACCCGGTGCTACAGACGCACTACCGCAACCTAGAGGCCCTAGCACTGGATAGAGATCAACCAGAAGATATCACAGACCATACAGGTAGGGAGTGGTGGTGGTGGTAGGGGGATGGTGGTGATAGGGGGATGGTGGTGGTAGGGGGATGGTGGTGGTAGGGGGATGGTGGTGGTAGGGGGGTGGTGGTGGTAGGGGGGTGGTGGTGGTAGGGGGGTGGTGGTGGTAGGGGGGTGGTGGTGGTAGGGGGATGGTGGTGATAGGGGGATGGTGGTGGTAGGGGGATGGTGGTGGTAGGGGGATGGTGGTGGTAGGGGGATGGTGGTGGTAGGGGGGTGGTGGTGGTAGGGGGGTGGTGGTGGTAGGGGGGTGGTGGTGGTAGGGGGGTGGTGGTGGTAGGGGGGTGGTGGTGGTAGGGGGGTGGTGGTGATAGGGGGATGGTGGTGGGGTTGTGGTGGTAGGGGGATGGTGGTGGTAGGGGGATGGTGGTGGTAGGGGGATGGTGGTGGTAGGGGGATGGTGGTGATAGGGGGATGGTGGTGGGGTGGTGGTGGTAGGGGGATGGTGGTGGTAGGGGGATGGTGGTGGTAGGGGGATGGTGGTGGTAGGGGGATGGTGGTGATAGGGGGATGGTGGTGGTAGGGGGGTGGTGGTGGTAGGGGGGTGGTGGTGATAGGGGGATGGTGGTGGTAGGGGTGGTGGTGGTGGTAGTGGGATGGTGGTGGTAGGGGGATGGTGGTGGTAGGGGGATGGTGGTGGTAGGGGGATGGTGGTGGTAGGGGGTGGTAGTGGTAGGGGGATGGTGGTGGTAGGGGGATGGTGGTGGTAGGGGGATGGTGGTGGTAGGGGGATGGTGGTGATAGGGGATGGTGGTGATAGGGGGATGGTGGTGATGGTGGTGATGGTAGTGGTGGTAGTAGGGGGATGGTGGTGATAGGGGATGGTGGTGATGGTAGTGGTGGTAGTAGGGGGATGATGGTGATGGTAGTGGTGGTAGTAGGGGGATGGTGGTGATGGTAATGGTGGTGGTAGGGGAATGGTGGTGATAGGGGGATGGTGGGGTGGTGTTGGTAGGGGGATGGTGGTGGTAGGGGGATGGTGGTGGTAGGGGGATGGTGGTGGTAGGGGGATGGTGGTGGTAGGGGGATGGTGGTGATAGGGGGATGGTGGTGGTAGGGGGGTGGTGGTGGTAGGGGTGGTGGTGGTGGTAGTGGGATGGTGGTGGTAGGGGGATGGTGGTGGTAGGGGGATGGTGGTGGTAGGGGGATGGTGGTGGTAGGGGGTGGTAGTGGTAGGGGGATGGTGGTGGTAGGGGGATGGTGGTGGTAGGGGGTGGTAGTGGTAGGGGGATGGTGGTGGTAGGGGGATGGTGGTGGTAGGGGGTGGTAGTGGTAGGGGGATGGTGGTGGTAGGGGGATGGTGGTGGTAGGGGGATGGTGGTGGTAGGGGGATGGTGGTGATAGGGGATGGTGGTGATAGGGGGATGGTGGTGATGGTGGTGATGGTAGTGGTGGTAGTAGGGGGATGGTGGTGATAGGGGATGGTGGTGATGGTAGTGGTGGTAGTAGGGGGATGATGGTGATGGTAGTGGTGGTAGTAGGGGGATGGTGGTGATGGTAGTGGTGGTGGTAGGGGAATGGTGGTGATAGGGGGATGGTGGGGTGGTGTTGGTAGGGGGATGGTGGTGGTAGGCAGGGGGATGGTGGTGGTGGTGGTGGTGGTGGTGGTGGTGGTGGTAGGGGGATGGTGGTGGTGGTAGTGTTGGTGATGGGGATAGGGGGATGGTGATGGTGGGGTTGGTGATGGTAGTGGTGGTGTTGGTGGTGGTGGTGGTGGTAAGGGGATAGTGGTGGTGGTGGTAGGGGGATGGTGGTGGTAATGGTGGTGGTAGAAGTGGTGGTGGTGGTGGTGGTAGTGGTGATGGTAGCGGGATGGTGGTGGGGGTAGGGGGATGGTAGTGGTGGTGAAGATGGTGGTGATGGTGGTGTTGATGGTGATGGTGGTGGTGATGATGTAAATGATGGTGGTGGTGGTGGTGATGGTGGTGGTGATGATGTAAATGATGGTGATGGTGGTGGTGATGGTGATGGTGGTGGTGATGATGTAAATGATGGTGATGGTGGTGGTGATGGTGGTAATGATGGTGATGGTAGTGGAATGATAGTGGTTGTGTGGTGGTCATGATGGTGGTGGTAGCTGTGATAAAAAGAAGGAGTAAGATGGCAATGGGGGAGATGAAGAGAAATTGGAAGTAGAAGTGAAAAAAGTGGAGAAGAAGCAGAGGAGAAGGCAACAAAAAAGAAAAACGAGAAAGACAGAAAGAAGACAATATCAGCTACATGGACAGACAGATATGCTTACTTTATGCCAGATATTAATTAACTCTCTTTAGGGACACGGTCAAGTTACTCCTCTTCTTTTCTATTGACCAATCAGCTCCCAACAATGAGATGATTGACAAGAGGGCGGGACCACTGATCCGAGAGTTCATGGAGTCTGTTTACCCAGATGGTTACGATCCCACAGCCAAGCCAGCTGCCAGGAAAAAGGTATGTCAACTAAGGGTACGGTAGACTCTTATCACCCGTTCTTTACGAAGCACATGTTCGCGAACCACCTTGTTCATGAAATGTTATGTTTTTAACCTGCAAAAAGGATACCCTGTCAGTTTCCCGTTTGATTATTGGGAGGGAAGTTTTGATCAGTATATTTTACGATTTTCCCTGTTTTTTAACAACTTCTATGATTTTCTGTGTCTTTTAACGAAATGTTATTTTTTTGACCTGTAAAAGGGACACATTGTCTTGAATTGCCCTTTGGTATGATATTGATATTGCAATTTATTGTCCAATTGGAAATTTCATTTTCACTGCTTTACATTGATACAAATAAAGAATGTGACATCACACAAGGTACATATAAACAGAAAGACATATACAATTATACAAATTCTAAAGGATACATGATGTTTATATTAGCTTTCCGAAAAGTGGCCATAACTGTGCTTGACGGTATCGACAGCATAGTGATAATGACAATAACACATAGTCCACAAAACAATTCACAAAAAACAGGTAGAAATAGGAGAGGAAAAAAACCAGCGATGGTTGCCACAGTGCGGCGCCCTCTATATTGATACTGATTGTTTATTGTTCATGTGTGTGTAGGCTGCAGGAGGTACTATTGACGTGGCGGACCAAGCCAAGGAAGGAAAGGTAACTAAGATATTTACCAAAGTAAAGTTATCTTTAAAGCGATAGTCCACCCTCAAAATAAATTCGGTTTCAATAAAAGCACACACATGAGAAGAACATGATAGGGCCATTCTCATTGGGCTTAAAAATAGCGAAGTTAGGGTGAAAGTTGCCTAGCAACCGTGCCAACAGCCGTCTGAAACATCGCATGAAAAATTGCAACTCAGAGCGTGATTTTTCTAACATCGCACCGAAATTTCGTGATTTTTTTTGTAATGAGAACGCTCACAGCAGAGAAATCATGATTTTACTCCCGTGACTTCCCGCGTCTGCTCTCTCAGTAGTGCGCGCGAGATCGAGCTAGCCTATGCTGCTGCAGTACCACGTACAGTAGAGGCTAGGCAACTGTCATATCGGATGCGGAGCATCGTACTAGAGTGCTTCTACTGTGTATTGTTTTATTTATCTATCAACGTCAAAGCAAAACTGTGTGAACTGCAGCTGCACTCACTAAACTAGATCAATTCAGTGATGACTGCACTGCGCTGCATACTATACAACGAAGTAAGAGAAACTGATAAATGAGGTCTTAAAAAGTTGGTCTAGACTCGAGTGGAGAGACAGATGAACTTTGGACTAACCTTATTTAAGATGAGTCTAACAACTAATCAAGATGTTAGACTAACCTAGTCGCGGAAGATTTTGAACTGTTAAAGATGTTAACACCCCGGGATTGCCTTGCTCCTTCGCGAAAATACTGCGTCAGATTTAGTGTTATGTATTTCATTATACACGGCGATTGTGCGTACATACGTGCATTCAACTCAACTCTGCTAAGCGAAACCACTTTGCGTTGTGCTTGCTGGGCATGCGTAGTTTTTCCCGAAAACTCGCGATATTTCTATAAACTTCGTGAGTTTTTGGTTTAATGAGGACACGATTCTCAAACTTTGCGATTTTTAACTTCGCAATTTTTTGTAATGAGAATGGCCCTATTAGTGAGGGTTGGATAAAAATCTGTCAAACTATAAGAAAGGATTTGTTTAAATGTTTTTGTTGTGTTTGGTGTGCTGCGTTATTTCATCAATGTTTCTCATTCTGTTTTTGATGAAGGAATCATGTTTATTTATACATGTTTGTGTGTAAAAATATGTTTCCAAAGATGTATTAAATACACAGGTAAAATAATGCATTTTGAAAAAATAATCATTTTCAAAAAAGTTCTTACACAACGTAATGGGAAAGCATCTAGCACACAAAGTCACAAGATCAAAACTTAAAAGAATCAGCAATTTTTTTTTCTTTGACGGATTTTCGTCAAACCTTCACTAATATATTTCTGTCCTTTTACCGCTTTAATCAACACCAACTTAATTTCAGGATGGACTGTCCCTTTAACTCAGACATTAGCATGTTGAAGCTTTCTGTATATGTAAAAATTTCAGCCGTTAAATTTCAAACCGACTTTTTTTGTACTACGAAAAAAGTATTAGTCTTTGTTACAATATCTATGTGGGTATTATGCATGTGTGAAATCCTAATTTCATGAGTAATTACCAAACTTTGGAGATGATTCCTTCAATAGAACAATTTTTTTCATAGTGCGTTTTATAATTTGATAAACAGATTAATCAATAAAGCAGATATTTTAACACAAACTGCTAAGAGCCTGAGGTAAAGACTTTTAATCAGACGTTGTTTACGGGCATTATTTGAATTTTACACTACGTATCAGTTTCAAATTATGAATAAGCAGCTTGCGAATACTTCTCTACATGTTTGCCAATGTTTCGATGGTTTTGTGGTGATCCGAAAAAGGGACGGGCTGTCTTTAATCAACACCAACTTAATTTCAGGATGGACTATCCCTTTAACTCAGACACCTGAGACAATGCTGGGCCGCCAATTCAAGAATTGATTAATTACAGTCTGGACAGACTGGGCCACCTTTATATCCATCTGGCCACCTGGATCTTATGCTGAAGTGGCCAAGCAGGCCCCTTCAAAAAAATTAAAGGGGACCTAGCTACGGGCATTACCAAACCAATGCTTTGTTGTTTTGGAACTAGAATTGAATATCAATCATCTTGTTGCGGGGTCTCATATGTTTCTGTAATTAGAGGAAAATGGATTTAACTAATACATTGCAATGAACATTGGCTATCACGATGTTCCGCGCCTCTATTTGTTTTGCACGGCCGCTAGATCAATACGCGTACGTATTGCTAAGCGATCTATTGCCGGCGGAAACGATCGCGCCAGCTCGCTCAAACTTTCATGCTGTAATGTGTACACACGCAGCTCGCGTGATACGTAGGGCTTTGCTGGCTTCGTTCGATATAGTGAGGTGGTATAATTGTTGAAATATCATATTTATAAATGATTCCCTGGAAATGTAGAAATTAATTCAGGATCTCAAACTTATTTTGTTCGTTCATTTGAGGTATATCTTTGATATAAGAGAGTTAAATTTCTGCCCGGTGGTACCCTTTAAGGGCAAGCTCTGAGATTGTTATTTGATTTTGATTGATCCAGAAAGCTAGGAACAGAGATTTGTGGCATACCATGAATGCCAATGTGTCAGGATAAGGCACTTAGAGAGAGAGAGAAAGGGCATCTGATACCATGAGGTGAGTACCCAGCTTTATGAAAAGCAATAATAATCTTTTTGTCTCTTTATTTTCCTGGTTTCTACAGCTGTCCAAGTTGACCGTAGCGGTTTTGAAGGAATTCTGCCAGAAGAATGGTTGGTCAACGGCCGGCAAGAAGAATGACCTCATTGCTACCATAAATGACCAACTTGGCCTCTGAGTGGACAGAAAACATGATCCTTATTTTTGCATTCAAATTGGCAACTATAATTAGCTGAACTGTAGAAGCTAAATAGAGGGCCATGTATTGCATGTAGCGCACGGTTGGAGAGCGATGCAATTCAGTGATAAATTTAGCGAATGTCATGTGACACACAGTTGACCAATGGGTTTACAAGACTCTGAGTAATCCTCTTCATGCTCTTTGCTCAAGAACAATGACAAGTCCATACAGTTTTGAATGTATTTACAACTTTCCCCTTAACCCTATATAGCGCAGGCTATTTTGAAATCGCATAGCCCCCCCCCCCCCCCCCCCCTATGATCTCGACCGTTGATCGCGCAATCGCGACGAAAATTGGCACGCACGTCTCCGATGACCTAATCTCCACAATTCAATTGTCAATTGCACCAAAATTATTTAAATTTATTTTAATTAATTAATTATGCTAATTAATGCATAAAATCATAATTTGGTTGTAAATCTTTACATATAGCCGCAAAACTGCTAGATTTCAGTGCAGACTGTCTTTTTAAGATTATTATCAAATTAGGGTTTTAAAAAATGGGAATATCAAATTTTTTCTTATGTATTTTATTGTTTTTTTTATTTCTTTTTTATTTCTTTGTTTTTTTTACTTCATGTTTCTTGTTGTTGTTTTTGGTTGAAATCATTGGCAACACTATTTCAGTCATAAATAAGATGAAATCTATTGTTTTTCATCAGTAGAAATAGCAATAATGTTAACGTTTATGAATTTTGGCTAGATACAGAATTTGCATTAGATTTGTACATGAAATCACGTTTTTGAGCAATTTTTGGTCTGACGTGCACATACAAAATGTTGTGTAACTTCGGAACCGCATACCCCCGCGTCGCAAATTTGGTCATAAACGTTGTGTGAGACTTGGAGGAAAAAAGTTGTGAAACGGCGCGGCGCGATCTTTACGCGTTACAAATTTATCGCGCAAAATGTCAAGGGGGGGGGGCTAGATAGGGTTAACTGCGTAGTAACATGTTATAACATTCCTCCATATCTTGTCATTCAAATTCAATGGATGGAATGCACTTTGAATCTTTTAGATGTTGGGAGTGAGACAAACCTTGTTTGTTTGAAAGCCATGCATAACATTTGCATACATAATGAAAACGGTGTTTTGAGTTGCCTTTTCAGAATAGCTTCATGAGTATTAGTCAGGGATAGTAACCATGATTTCAGCAATGCATTACTTTACAAAACTTAAGATTTTGTTACATTTTATTTGCAAATTGAATATCTCTGAATTGTCCATTTTTTTAAAAATAAACATCATTCCAATATTAAAACCTTTTTCTTGTAAACATTGACATGTATACTGCCCTACCTTGACAAATGGAAGCAAGTGACAAATCACTCAAATTTGAGTTGTTGATACTCGGAGATTGCACCCAGCATTCCCCACATGCAGACAAAATTGGAGAAGAAATATTCATCTTGCTGCGAGATATTCAATCTAACATGATGTAATGTTGCACTGGTATCAATACAAGTGACAGATACATTTTGCTCATTTACAAGAAAAGTCTCTTTTGTTAGTTGCTTCCTTTTTTTTTTCAAATTAGGGCAGTATAGACAGGTATAGACCTCCCCCCTCTCTCTCTCTATCTCCCCCCTCTCACTCCTCTCTCTCTCTCCCCCTCTCTCTATCTCCCCACCCTCTCTCTATATAAATCTCTATCTCCCCCCTCTCTCTCCTCTCTCTCTCTCTCTCTCTCTCTCTCTCTCTCCCCTCTCTCCATCTCGATCCTCAGCTATCAACATTCCCCTCCACTACCATATCCTGCTTGCGCCACTTGTTTTAGAGCAGCTCTATACCCTAAAAATCATTAAACATATGAAACAAACACATTTTCATGTGGTTACTGTATCACTATCCATATCAAGAATTTATTCTTCTTTTGCTAAGCATTATCTACAAAATTACAAAGAGTACAAAATTGCTTGGCTATTTTTAATCAAGTAATGAAATCATATCCACTTATTGACACAATACACTGTATTTAGACAACATTTGCAATTTCATTGCTATGGCAACCTTAGCCTAGGTCCTAGGCTGTGTAGTAGTTGGCAGGCACGGACCATGTCCGTCGTACAGTGGATGAAGAAGAGTCTGCATTATGAGACTACAATAGACCACGTACAGTAGATGCTCCAGACATTTTGACACAGTCAGGGAGTATGGAATAGTCTTCACTCAAGGCACGATAAATTGTATTTACATGCCATGAGAGTCTGTGCTCCCAGATAAGCTGTGGAGTGCATGGACATAACTGATGAAACATGCAGAGAACAGGGCTTGATAGTCTTTATTACCAGACCTAGCTGTTAACAGACCCTGACCAGTTTGTGTATGCCACAGCACAGAACCTAGGCCATGGGCGTCTTATATTTCAGGATAGAAATGAAAAGTTATGAGCACTTCTTTACACAAAGGTACAGGCTATCCAAAAAGAGCAAATTTCAAGCTTCATGAATATGTAAAAAAAAATGACATAATCAATAAGGGAATAATATCAATAATTGACGGAATAAGTGATTAATAACAATATTGAAGTAAGGTTCTTGCACGGCAATAAACCGTAACTCACAAGGTCCAGCTACATGTCGCAGATACGTGGTAAATACTAGTAGAAGACTCCATGGGGGGAAAAAGGGAGCAGCGGGAAACAAAAATATTGTAACAATGTACAAGTTTTGAGATGAACCATGTGGTATTCCTTGCAGAGCGAAAAAGCTATTCAGAGCGAACCTTCCCCCCAAAAAAACACATCAACTTCCTCCCTCTCCACTCCATCTATTTCTTTCTTTTCTCACCCGTTCTGTTCTGAAAGGAATACGTCAACAGCACTTTCCATAGCTATCCTCTCCAAAAGAATACTCGACTCTCACCTTCTCTACTCGATCTGTTCTCACCCGCTCCTCTGTGTAGCTCTTTTAGTAATTCAATGCGTGTGGGTGTTGTTAGCTGTGTGGCTAAGTACAAACGATCAAATTACCTTTTTTTATATTCTCGTGGAAAGATAGGACAGAAATTAGACGATCACTCAAAGAAGTAGATTTCTTGAGGTTTAATTCATAATAAACAAAAGGTTACATCACGCAGGATGTATGCTCATATGATAATAATATATATGATATAATAATGCTCACGATAATGCTCACGATGGATGTCGATGATGGACGAGCAGCGGCAAGTCGTGTCACTCGTGGATGACGACGGTCGACGATGACGACGATGGACGAGCAGCGGTAAGCCGTGCCACTCGGTGGATGACGACGGTCGACGATGACGACGATGGACGAGCAGCAGTAAGCCGTGCCACTCGGTGGATGACGACGGTCGACGATGACGACGATGGACGAGCAGCGGTAAGCCGTGCCACTCGGTGGATGACGACGGTCGACGATGACGACGGTGGACGAGCAGCGGTAAGCCGTGCCACTCGGTGGATGCCGACGGTCGACGATGGACGAGCAGCGGCAAGCCGTGCCACTCGGTGGATGCCGACGGTCGACGATGGACGAGCAGCGGCAAGTCGTGCCACTCGGTGAATGAGGACGATCGCCGGCGATGAATGAGCAGCGGTAAATCGTGCCGCTCCGTGAATGCCGACAGGGAAGAACGGTTGAACGTAGTGTTAGTCTATGCCGGGCCTAGCTGTCGAAAGTGGTTTAAAACGTGCTCCGGAAAGAAACTTATGTTTCTTATTGAAACTCAAAAATGGAGCAGAACGCACTGTATTCGGTCGAACTGGGAATTATTTCCCACTAGGCACTGACAAGTAAAATCATCGTCGTACAAATTATGGTTCACGCGTGGCTCTCCATGCAGGGCTATTGCACCCGTACGCGTGAAGGTGTCGGTCGTCAACGGAAGGTGGTGAAAATGAGAAGAGCTAGATTTTCAATCAACATTTTCCTTAAATAGGATTCAACGGGCTGCAGTCGGGATTCGCCGGCTTCAGCAGCGTCCAATTAGCGTACGATAATTGCCCGCCTTTATGCAAATTAGGATCCTAGAACAACCGGGAAAAACCGCGGGCGCGAAAGTAGATTCCAGCAACCATGGTGATATACAAACAATATATAAATAACGTACGACGCCATCTACGATCGAAAATAATCATACAATATGCAATTTAGTGCTGCTACACTCTTTTCACAGCTATTCTTTCCATAGCTAACCTAAGCTGTCCAAAGAAATGCTCCACTCTCCTTCTCTCTATTCTATCAATTTTCCGTTCTTGCTCACCTGCTCTCAAGCTAGTTCTTTTCAGAGCTATTCCACCAGAATAATCCAACAGTCCCTGTGAGGACTTCCACATGGTGTACCCAAAAACACATCATTAACATATCAAATAAAGACAATTCTCCCTATCGCATACAGTCGATATCAAGAGATATCACCTCACGATACCGATATCTGATCAATTGCTCTTGGGACGTATACTTCAGGTAAGAGTTTGGTACGTAATCAATTCATACAATAACGCACAGAATCTGTAATTTTTACCTTGTTAACCTCGGAATACTAAAATGGAAGGGTTATAACATGGACGAAGGACTTGAAAAAATGTCACAAATCACTCACGGCAATGTTTTTGCCTACATCAACATTGATTGTGGATGGACTAATGAAAGAATGAAAAGACACAAGCAAGATGAAGGCTATAGAATATTCATGAACCTGAACTTCATATCCCAAGAATTAAAGGTAAAAAAATTAGAGCGCCACACACATTCAGATTCGTAGAGCTATATGCGATAGGGAGAATTCAGGGGATGGTGGAAGGAACAACACCATGCTTTGAATTACTCCAAATATAGATCATTTGAGGGCAAGTAACTTTCAGCAAGCTTCTAAAATAGACAATACATGAATTTAAGACCATTGGCAAGAAGATTGCCAACAACTATATTTTGAGGGCTTTTTTGCCTTCCCCGTACAGTATATGCCCTTTAAACAAAACACAGAGTGTACAAGATAAACAGTCGGACCTGTCTACAGACACTGCCTGTCTATAAAAAGTTTTCACATTTAAAAGTTTCCACAAAACTTAAGAGCGACACCATTTGAGATCCTGCATTTAGCTATCTTCTCACGGATTGAGGAATGATGAATGAGCAGAGATATAAGATGTAGTTCTTGCATACACAATTGATCAATTTCTTCACTTTCCGCTTTTCCGGAATTGCGAGATTCAATTATTGGCAATATCATATTAATTTATGTCCTTTCAATGTTTATCATCTATCTCTCGATGCACTAACACCTATCCCAACACTTAACCCATTGTTCTGGTTGAGTGAGCACCGTTTAACAAATACTCATCCCTCTTGAGTTTGAAACTTTTAAAAACACTTTATTTTGGTGAAAAAAGTAAAACTGGATATTTTGACAAAGATGTAACATGACCTGTTATGCAAACATAAGAAGACATTTTCGTGTCATGGTTGAGTGAACACAGTTTAAAAATCGCATAAGAAATGGCAAAATGTATTGTTAAAACGGAAAGGCCTCGTGAATTTTGAAAAGTGACATTTTTGCCTTAAAAATTTGCTCACTCATGCATGACTAATAGAATTAATGTGCTTTTCACACAGAAGTTAGTCAATAAGTTAAGGGACAATGCTGCCAAATTATTTTGCCCAAAACCTCTCCGATAAATAAAAAGTTATGCTGTTTTGCTTAGGCCGGGGGGGGGGGGGGGGGCTTACTTTCTTGTTGTGTTTACATAATACACTTGTGTCGAATCACATAACAATTTTCTAATTTAATAATTCCACCTGTGGATGTCCTGCTCCCAAGATGTACGTCTTGTAGATGGCTGCAGCAACCGCGAGGGGCGTGTGGAGGTATACTTCAACAACACGTGGGGCACGGTATGTGACAACCTGTGGACATTCAATGACGCCAGAGTCGTCTGCAGGACTCTTGGATTCGGCGATGCGCTCAGCGCCGTCACACGGGCAAGGTTCGGGGAAGGAAGCGGCCAGATTGTGCTGGCGAACTTGGAGTGTGAGGGCCACGAGGAGAGCATTTTCGAGTGTGTAACGTACGCGGGCGCCGGTTTCGAGAGCGGAGCGGACGCATGCACGCACTCTGAAGACGCGGGTGTAATATGTACAGGTGAGTACATCGTACCATGGAAGTGTTATAGGAAGGAGTAGAAACTCGAGCATAATACATTCAAACATCTGTATCATATGGGTTCTAAAGCGTGCTCATGAATGTCAAAAGAATTCCATAATCATGACAATGCTTTGATGTTCCATGAGCCGAGCCGACATTTAGCTGATGTCAACTTGAAAAGAAATTTTTTTGATTTCCCATTTGTCTGTAGACGTTTTGTTTTTGACAAATTCGTTTGCAAACTATAAGGAGGTTAAAGGGCATATACTGTACTGGGAAGGCAAAAAATCCTTCAAAATGTAATTGTTAGCAATCTTCTTGCCAATGGTCTTAAATTCATGTATTGTCTATTTTATAGAAGCTTGCTGAAAGTTATTTGCCCTCAAATGATCTACATTTGGAGTAATGAGTGATTAAATCACAAATCCTCAAAATGTTCGGCCCGAACATTCTGAGGATTTAATCATTAATCAATAATTACTCCATATGTGAATCATTTGAGGGCAAGTAACTTTCAGCAAGCTTCTAAAATAGACAATACATGAATTTAAGACCAGTGGCAAGAAGATTGCTAACAATTACAAAAAACAGTTGGAGGCTGTTTTGCCTTCCCAGTACAGTATATGCCCTTTAACGGCAGATAATGACAGATCCTAATACTCTGCTTTTGTTTCGAAAAGTATTGAGGAATCATTAAAAATGGGACATATAAGCTATTTGTATTAATTACAAAATTGACCAATTCCTTCACTTTCCGACAACTTGTGCATTTGGGAGATTCAACCACCCTCAAATAATGATATATTAAGCTGTGTGTTATCATTAACGACGTTTGTGTGTGTTTGCGTGAAGCAGAGATATTTTACTTGAAAAACTTGTTTATTTGTGTTTGTTGATACCTGTTGTGCTCATGGAAGTATTAATGTCATTAACAGAATGGGACAAGCGAAATGAGACTGTACATTTCTTTTGTTCTCTCTGAGAAACCGTTGCCACACAATCATGTTCATAATTGTTTAAACACCTGAACGGCACCTGTTGAGAACACCATAACTTTTCAGCGGCTTGGCACATGGGTTCAAAGAAAGAAAGTTGCTTCCTATCCTTCCATAACACATCCCTGATCGTACGTACTTTACAGTTTGCCAGCGATTTGCCGCTGACCTGCGTTATAACCTACACGTTGTGTCTAGCTTTGGCCCGTCGCGGCAAACCAAGACAATCGTTCAATTCTAGAGATTCTTGAAGAACAAAATGGCCGGCCGCTCCACCGTGGGAATCGAGGGAGACACCGGCTCTGATTTGTAGGCCCACTATTTTACACGAGTAGGCCTATATAATACCCGTAATGCTAATTACAAACACAATTTCGTCTATGGGAAGCTCGCTTAACTATTATTCAGGATGGTCCTAAAGTACAGAATTCCATATTCCAAAACACATTAAAAATGTGAAATTTACAATTCATGCATGTACTCAGCATTACGTTTCGCACTATTTTGGTTCAGTTAATGATAAAAGTACAAACTATTATTGATCATATTATTTTCACGTTATCTCTACTTTCATCAAACCATTCAAGTGTAGGCCTACTTTTTTTTATAATCCTTATGTTTAATTGAGTTTTGTTTTTGTTTTTGTTTTTTCTTCTCCTGTTTATATGTTGTTACATGTTTAAAGGGTTAAGCGGCCCTCACAGGTGCTTGCACCTTCTCGGTTAGACCTCGGATTTTATTGTCATTGCAGTTATTGTTTGTATGTATGTTTTGTTTTTTTCTTATGCGAAGTAAACTTAAATTGAATTGAACAAATACCTGTGTTTTTCGTTATGACGCATGCTCAGAAGGCATCTAACCGCTCCCTATGAACGTACAATGCGGCACGCTTGATTTCCAATATGAGAAAACATAAATGTGTCAATTTGAACTTAATGAGGATATTTTAAAACATCAAAATAAAAAAACTAAATCACAATATTATATAAACAATGGTAGACATATCAAACTATGGAAGAAATTGGTAAGCAATATTTGGGTTCCGATCTTGCGATAAGCCACGGTCGAATTCGTTGTCACTATCCGTTATCCTTGTCGGTGTTTTGGTGATTATCTTGTTACAGACACACGGCTGGTCGACGGCGTGGATGTGTCGGAGGGACGGGTAGAGGTGTTTTCAAACAACACTTGGGGAACAGTCTGTGACGATCATTGGGACATAAAGGTAGTGGAGCCTCTATCACAAAAGTTTAATGAAACCTGGGCCCCTGTGCATAAACATACCATTAATGGTAACTCGATCGATGGCAACTACCATGGTAACATTGCTCAATTGCCAATCAAATACAAGGTTTCTAAAGAAGTTGCCATTGAAATGCAGGAAACCGTGTTAAGATAATTCACTCACTCACTTACTTGATCGGTTCCTGCCGATCAATCACTATTCTTCGCCACACTTCCCGATCTGTCGTCAGACTTGCAAGCTCCTGAGTGTTGGTAGCACCGGTGTCCCTCTTTAGTGTGTCGATGTAAAGGGTTTTGGGTCTTCCACGTCCTCGCTTGCTTTGGTTCGATAATTACTACCTAGTATCCCGATATCAAACGATAATACAGGAAACCATGTTAAGATAATTACTTCCTATTGTTCCGATATCATACGATAATACAGGAAACCATGTTAAGATAATTACTTCCTATTGTTCCGATATCAAATGGTAATACAGGAAACAGTGTTAAAATAATTACTTCCTCGTGTCCCGATATAATGCAGCAAACCGTGTTAAGATAATAACTTGTTGGTGGAGCTAATATTAAGACACCCCCCTCCCCCCCTCCCCCTACCCCCCTCAGCCACACCTATAGTACGGGGCTAAGAACATTTTTGCCAGTGTAAAAAAAGTAATACTGTACGGAAATGTATAGATCTCTATTCCATTATTTTTAAAGGACGCCCTCGTCGTTTGCACGAGTTTAGGCTTTGTCGGCGCGCTCGAGGCGCCGTGGCACGCGCATTACGGACAGGGCACAGGACCGATCTACTTGGATGACGTGGAGTGTGTTGGGCACGAGGCAAGCATTCTGGAGTGCGCGCACGCCGTATTCGGCCAACACAACTGTCGGCATTTAGAGGACGCAAGTGTGCGATGTTCGGACGACCTCGGTCAGTAGACAGTTATATCGTTCATTCTCCCTGAGGCGCAAAAGCCTTGACAGGATGATCTCTGCGGCATTAAAATAGTTAAATTAGACGGAAGAATGAAGTAATTATGGGCTGAATAAAGAGTGAATGTGCATTTTAGTCACTTAAAAGAAATATTTCTTTTGTACGGATACAAGAATAAAGAGGTGGGAAGACAGAATTCTAGACAAAGCTAGGGAAGATTGAAATGGACAAAGAGCGTGTGAGAACGATGGAACGATAATGTTAGAGAGAAAAGGTTTGGGCGAAGGATGATTGGGATATGGGGGTGCTGCTGCTGAGATGATGAGAGAGAGAGAGAGAGAGAGATTGACCTAATCCATGATATGATTTGCTATTCTTCATTTCCACAATAAACAATAGCCATCCGACTTGCCGCAGGACAAACATCCTATGAAGGGAGGGTCGAAGTCTTCCACGGCGAATCCTGGGGGACGATTTGTGATGATGCCTGGGACCTAGACGACGCGCAGGTCGTCTGCGCAAGTCTCGGATTTGGCAACGCGACAAATGCCACGAGGTCAGCGCACTTTGGTCCGGGCAACGGAACGATCTTATTGGATGAGATGTCATGTCACGGGTCAGAGGTCACTCTAGTAGATTGCCCATTGGTTGAATGGGGGCTCCATGATTGCTCGCACGAGGAGGACGCGGGTGTCGTGTGCCTTCCCCCGGGTGAGCAATATCGACAATTCAAAAACGGGGCAGGAATCAGCAGTATAATCTAACAATATCGTGTATGAAATCTTACAGTAAATTTACGCCAAAAAATAAGAAAAGTGAAAAGTTGTTCTTCTTTTTGTTTGAAACGTATTAACCCCACATTCTACATTCATATTCGTGTTGCCCCTGTCAGCGCGCGATATAGGCATGGATCCCATTGAACGTATAATTCACTGTAAAGCGGACTGATGCAGACCATAGCGCACAGCGATTTCCTGTCTCTCGGCAAGCTATAGGTTTCGGACGACCCGCCCAAAACCTCGTCAATTTCTAGCGATCGCTATACATAGTCAGTTTCCAGTTCTAATATTGGGAGGGAAGTACTGATACAGTATAGCTACAGTTGTATTTCCATTTTCCGTGTTTTTCACAAAATGATGTTTTTTTTTTACCCTTTTTCAACTTAGGCGTTTCATGCATCATTTTATTTTGCCATGTAGATTCCGCTTCGCCGACCACGAACTTTTCAAACTCTTCTCAAATAACGTCTACATTGAACCTAGTGCCGACCACACCTCTTTCTAGCCCAATGTCTGGCATCACAGGCCAAACAGTAGTTACACCGGGTACTACCACAGGTGAGAATACATGCAGCTTTAATATAAAACAAGCCCAAATCGGTAGCTCTATACCATAAAAGTCACCGAGATCCCCCTTGGGTGAAACCAAGAATGTATATGGAGTACCATGTGGGCCCTGTTGAATAAAACTTACCATTAATTGTCATTTGCCTCTAATGGAAATTTCAATGGAAACACTGAATTTGATTGGCTGTAAGCGATGTTACCATGGTAGTTCCCATGGATGGCAGAGTTACCATTAATGGTAAGATTTATGCAACGGGGCACCACATGTTGAATGCACGTTTATTGATCTTCCCTTGCAGTCACAGAAGAACGCTTTTCATGGATTTTACTCTTTGACCCCATGTTTCTTGCCACCGAACTACTTCACATTCTTTTTTTTGGCAAGGATTTAAGATATAGATAAAACGAATGGGCAGAAGTTTTGAGGGATACATTTACGAGATGCGTGTGCAGTTATGTGACGAAATACTTACAGCGAAATCAGAAATATTGTTCCAATCAGTCATGCGGGCACAAAATGTGTTTTTTGTTTCGTTTTGTAGAAAATTACGAAGCTCACACATTGCCGTCTCTCTCCGCATTAAAACGTATATCGAGCTGGTCCTTTTATTTAGTATGTAGAAGTTTTGTCTTGGAAAGTACTTGGGTTACTAAATTAGAAAAATTAGTTCCCACTAATCTATGTAAAATTATCCACTAAAAACAAATTTCACATTCGTTTGGCGCAATAAAGTCTCATTTTGATGAAAATTGGAAAAAACGCACGCCTTCAGTGACGTCAGAAAAGTCAAAATGCCATAAATGCCAAATAAAATAAAATATTTTATTCACGCCGTTCAAACAGTACGTTACCAATAGGAACCCCAAAGCTTGTCCGAGGTTTGTCCGAGTAGCAACAACTAATAGATTCAAAGTGCATTCCATCCGTTGAATCTGAATGACAAGTTACAGGTGAATGCAATAAGGTGTTGCTTCGCAGTTAATGTGAAAGTTGTGAATACAGTCATTACGAAAATGGTCTATTGTTGACTTCCGTACAATCTATGGCATTTTGACTTCTCTGACGTCACTGGAGGCGTGCGTTTTTTCAAATTTTCGTCAAAATGAGACTTCATCAAACGAAGGAATCCGAAAAAAAGACACACACAACACTCACGCAACAACACCCCCTGTCAATTTTTTGTCGATACTTTCTAATGCCTCAATATTTCGAAACGAAATTTCATGACTTTTTTCTTTGATCCTTCACCATGTTCACGCACATTTTGGTACCAAATTTATGACGATCGGACGTACCGTGCGGGTGTCAGATTACGTTTACCCAACACATGTCACAGAATTTAGCTATTTCTCTTTTTGACTGTGTATATGGACAAAATCAGGAGCTTTTCCATTTTATGTAAAAAGATACAGAGCAGTGTTTGATACAAATGTATTTTTGAGCAATATAAAATGAAATGTGATTGTAATTTTGTCAAAAAATACGCTTGACGAAAAACAAAGTACATAAGAAAACTGTTAAAACAATAAAATACATAAGAAATAAATACCATAACCTATCTTTTTCTTTCATGAATTGATGAGGGAGTTATGACATTTGTACCAAAAATTGCTATACCTGAGGTTTATTTAGGGAGAAATACCAAAATGTGTGATTTCTCGCATAAATTAGCATAAATTAATTAATTGAAAAAAGAAGGACTTTCGTAAATTTAGCCATACAACTTTGTAGATTACATAATTCTTGACCCTTAAGCAAAATTTTGATGCAATCGGGCGACCCATGGCCGATCGAGATCTGGGGGGGGGGGGGGGGGGGGGTTGCATAATGGCCCCCCCCTCCCCCTCCCCCTCCCCCGGTAATAAGAAGCTTTGAAATACCCCGGGAGTATTAGGGTTAAAAGAGTAAAAGATGTTTTGTATTTTTCTCACTGGTTTGATTTTGTTGTAATGCTTTCCTTGATCATGTATCCTCCTACGCAGGCATGACGAGTTCACAACAAGGTCCAAGTCAAACTAATGTGGCCATTATTGTCGCGGCTACTGTGACGGGTTTCCTACTCTTCGTTGCTATCGTCATTTCCATCGTGTGCCAGAAAAACGAGTATGTCTACAATGGATTATCTCCACCTCAGACGACACGATTGTGCTACGATTCTGCAGTCGTAAGAGCACACGACTTTAAATGTGACGTCACCTTCTGGCACAAATCCAATGACCGGGTCGTGCCAGTCGCAGGATCAGTCAGCCAGTCGCAGAGTCGTACGACTGATCGGATCGTGTCGTCTACGGTGGCCTTTGGATGCCCCAGTTTCTTTTGGGCATCAATCGAATATGTAATAAAGACATAGGTTCTCTCTCTCACTCTTTCTCTCTCTCTCTCTCTCTCTGACACGCATTGAAAGAGACGGAGAGGGGGAGAGAGAAAGAGAGAGAGAGAGAGAGAGAGAGAGAGAGAGAGAGAGAGAGAAATAGAGGATGTTTGAGAGAGAGATCAAGTGTTTCAGTGATAATGAGGAAAGAAGGAAAGAACGTGTGTGGTTGAAAGATTGACAGAAAGAGTAAGAGAGAATGTTTGAAAGAAGGAGAGGGGGAGAAAGTGAGAGATAGAGAAAGAGAAAGAGAGGATGTTTGAGAGAGATATGGAGATATGAGGTGAGAAGGAGGAAAGAAGGAAAGAACGTGTGTGATTGTAAGATTGAAAGAAAGAGAAGAAAGAAAGACAATGTTTGAAAGAAAGAGAAAGAGAAAGATAGACAAAAGTGCTGTGTAAGAAAGAGAGAAAGAGAAAGATTTTTTGAAAGAGAGAAGAGAGAGAATGAGAAAGACAGACAGACAAAAGTTATTGTCTAAGAAAGAGGGAGAAAGTCAGAGATAGAGAAAGATTTCTTGATAGAGAGAAAGAGGGAGAGAAAGAGAAAGAAAGACAGACAAAAGTGATAGAAAGAGGGAGAAAATCAGATATAGAAAAAAATAATTTTTTGAAAGAGAGAAAGAGATAGGCAGACAGACAAAAGTGAGAAAGTGAGAAATAGAGAAAGATATATAAAAAAAAAAGAGAAATGGAAAGAAAGAATGTTTGAAAGAGAGAGAGAAAGAGAGAGGGTGAAAGTGCTCGTGTAAGAGAGAGAGAGAGGGGGACAGACAGAAAGTAAGAGATAGAGAGTAGTTGTGTAAGAAAGAGAGAAATAGAGAATGAAAGTGCTTATATGAGAGAAAGAGAGATTGAGATAGAAAAAGAGAATGTTTGAAAGAGAGAGATAGAAAAGAATATTTGAGAAAGAGAGAGAGAGAGACAGAGAGAGAGAAAATGAGAGATAGAGGAAGATAAAAAGAAATGAGAAAGGAAAAGAGGGAATGTTTGAAAAAGAAAGAGAGTGAACGAGCTTGTGTGAGAAAGAGAGAGAGAGAGAGAGGAAGAGAGTGGAAGTGCATGTATGAGAAAGAGAAAGTGAGAGATATAAAAAGAGAGAGAGAAATAAAAAAGAATTTGAAAGAGAGAAACAGAGAGAGAGCGAGAGAGAGAAAGAGAAAGTGATATATAGAACAAGAGAACTCTTTGGAAAAAAGCGAGATAGAGAGTGAAAGTGCTTGTGTAAGAAATGAAAACGCGAGATACAGAGAAGGAGACAGAGAGAAGGTTTCTCATGAGGGACAGAGTCTGTGATAGAGAGGTACCTAAATTTCCATATCAAATAGAAACGGTGTATGTGTGTGTATGTGTGCGTGTATATGTGTGAAGGGGGTCTGTACTTCTGAGATTGAGATTACATTTAGAGTTTCAAATCTCCATCCCCGTCTTCTAATACTGCTTTAATGACGTCACTGCGCCGCGCTGTAGACCATATCTATATTTTGATCGTGTGGCAAACTCGTGTGGCAATATCTCCTTTTTATTCACGCCCTCAACAGGCGACATGGCGAGAGACGAGACGTCTCCAAAGGGCACCGTAATGCTGCTTTCGATTCCAGTTCCGTTTGCCCGCCCTCTATTGACGGAAGTATTGCGCGCCAAGATATCGGCGCCACCGCGTCGTCCAGCTACGATTTACACGCACTCTATCTCGGCTCATACGCCGAGAAAGACAACACCTACGAGACGGCTGTTTCCACGGAAGAAGAACGAGATGTTGATTCGATTTATGACAATGTACGCGACGACAATCGGGATGAAATGTCATGGAGACCCATAACCCAAGAGGCACTATACCGAGATTTGATCTGACTGTGTGAAGCACGTACCGTTCACAAGAAGCCTTTTGGCTCCAACTCCACACACAATAATGATGTTATGTTACTGGAAATAAAATAGCTCTCTTATTGCCGTTGGTATGAACTATGCGAAGTAAATTAATCAGGCTTTTAAAGCTCGGTAGTAAAAAAGCTATTGCAGACAACACGATATTACCACGATTTTGCAGTCACAAGACTAGTAACGTGACGTCACCTACTTGACGGGTCCTGTGATTCAGCCAATCACAGAGTCGTATGACTGATCGGATCGTGTCTGCGTCACTAAGCGTCCACACACATAATACCATCGTATAGCTTGACCGTTCCTGTTCAGCTCTACGATGAACTTTGTGTGTGTGTGTGGACACAGGGTTACCCATGTCCCTATGGCACTTCATCATCAGCATTTGTAATAGCGGTCCTGAAGGGGTTAAAGACAGTGTGTAACTTTTGCAGGTCAAGAAAATGAAATTGGGTAAAAACAAGGAGAATGAAAGAAAATACATAAGAATTACCCTCCCAAACATGGAACCGGAAACTGACTTTAAGCGAAATCATATCGTTCAGTAGATTTTGAGGTTTTGGGCATGTCGTTCGAAGCCTATATAATCTTATACCGGTATAAGACTATATAGGCTTCGAACGACCTGCCCAAAACCTCAAAATCTACATTTTCCTCATCTGTCCGCTCCACTGTGCATGCGTTCAATGGTAGTAATTCCCGCATGGCGTGCTCAGAGGGACAATACGATTATGAATGTAGACTTTACTCGTGGCGGTCCACAAACGTAAACAAGGATAGTTTTTCACTTTCCCTGAGAATGTTCGTTAAGTTATGACTGAGATTTCATACACATTATTGTTAGGGTAAACTGCTGATTCCTGCCGAGTTTCATGACTTGTGCAAACGGGACACCATGTCTTTAAGACCGCACGACACATTTGCTCCAACCAACGTGCCTACATACAATTTGTGTAGTGTCAGTTGTTCTTTGGGTTTATTGCCATTTGGTCCAATCCCAGTTGGTCCACTCACCATTTCGTCTACAAAGAACCCATTAAAATTACCATTTTACATTAAAATACTGGGTAAACTTATGAACAACTCTAATCTACACCATAACGTCAACCGTTAATCCTAATCCAGACCCCCTACCTTAACCCTAATCCATACATATCAGCATGTGATGGTAGACGAAGTGGTGAGTGGACCAAATGGCAAATCTCAGTTCTTTGTGATCAGCCTTAAAGTTATGTAGTGATGCTAAATTCTGAGGCGAAGGAGGACTCGTAGACTCGAAGTGTTATATATAGGTTGTTGTACGTTTAATTCGTTACTCTGATCTTACACTCGATGATAACTCAGACATAACTCTGTCTCTTGTTGTTTCTGCTGTTCAGGTTCATTTCTCTATTCTCTGATTCAAAATCTCTGATATCTCTGAATAACACTGGCTCTCTCATAAGACACAATGATTAGGCCTATAGTGATATTCCTTGAGAGCCACTTTCATCAATTGATAATAACTCGTACATATTCCACATAAACTGAATCTTCCTACGTCATAATAGTTCCAGATTCCAGTGAAAATCTGGGAATTTAGTCCGATAACCTTCAAGAGTAATTGGGCTTCTAGAGAGCGGTCATAAATGTGGATAACAATACGATGTATGGTGGAGGAGTGGTAAATGGAAAGTTGGATTTCCGAATCGGACCACTTCAGTAACAAGGAATATTCAATTGGAAATATTTGAAAACTGCATTTCCAACTGGAACCAATTGAGATCAACGGGTCCCAATTGAAACACCACTTGCGACCAGGTGAAACCAATGTGATTTCTAATGGGTTTCAAGCTGTCCTGTCTGAAGCACCAATACTACCTCTCACATCTAATATTATAGACGTAATATTAATATTAATATTAATTATTATTACATCTAATATTGTAGATGTATACGCTATCTTTCCTCAGCTGCGCTTCGGAAAGATAGCTACATCCAGATCGCCTTGGAAGTGATAGTTTGTCCCATCACCCTCACCAACGCTGATTATTTGCTTACTTTCATTACATCTTATTTGATTTGATAATAATTTACCATCGATGATTGAAAAATTAGGGATGATTTTACACCCCATTCCACCCACCACCACCACCACGCTCCTGTGTATATGTGTGTATACATATGTATGTGCGCCTGGGTCAATGTATTATCATGTTAGCATACATTGCAAGTCTGCGTTTGATATTGATAGAATGTGAACTAGGAACGTCCATGTACTCGCTTTGTCGACGTACATCCTGCTTTCATTTTCTCGCTGATCCTGGCCAAAGAATTATGTGATTTTTTTTTTTTTTTTTAGCAAATTGGACCTTTGAGTCATTCTAAAGATTCACATATGGGCATGATGGGTGTATCGTTTTTACATTCGTCTGCAAAAGAGGTGCACAACCTTTCAGGAATTTTACAGCCATCTCTATTAATGACTTCTCAAATATCTGCCAGGAAATGTGCAAGAATGGTATCGGAAGTGAAACAGGATGGGGCTTGGTAGGAGAGCAGAAATTTGCTTCCTTCGTTTCCTCGTAGAGAACGGTTATTAATTCTTTGTGTGTCGCATACAATGCTTTGATGTGATGTGTAGCTTATAGCGGTGTTAGCCAGGAGCACTCCAAATATTGAAGGCACTGGGATTACAAAATAAGATACTGAACTCCTGAACTGGTTTAAAAAAAAAGATATCACATAGATTATATATCATATTGCAAAATATTTTAAGTCAGAACGCGTTCTTTGAGGCTGTTAACTAAACTTGTAGAAAATGGTTAGAAAGTAGAAGGAAATACAGAACAAAGTTCAGGAAACGTTGTATGGAATATCCGAAGCGTTGACCCCTGCCACCTAAATTGTAAAGGATGGAGCGGAGGGCGGGGGAGGGGGGTGGGGGGGGGGGATGGGGATTGTGCATTGCTGGTGTAGGAATGCGAAACCTATACATCAACCGTCTTAACTCCTTCGTTATCAGATAAATGGTGCGCTACGGAAAAACCGCACTAGCAGAACAAGAAATATTAGAAAATCGTATCATACTAACATCAGTTGTATACATCATCAAAATTAAAGATGTCAATTGTATTTGTTTATGTAGCGATGTCATTCTAGTCTATTCTATCTTCACAAAAAATGGATAAATGAATCCTTACTTCGTAGTTGCTATGACTACCAGAACAGATTTCCTACAATTAAAATGTACATCACAACATACATTAAGCAAATAACCAAGAAATGTCAACATGTCCATTACACTCTAAAACAGCTTCACCTGTACTGGAATTGTTGTTAATTTTTTTACTTATATAAAAAACACTTCTGTAAACATATAGTTTCACATTTCTCTACACAGATATCATATAGACAACGCATAACACTAAAGAGCATACAAGCTCGCGGCACAATTCAACAAATCATTATAAGCTTATCGCGCAAAATCGCGTATAATAATTCATGATATTAGTAATTCACTTCTCCAAAATACACGCGGGCACATTTTGCAGAAAATAATATTTTGTCTGTACTTGAAAAGAGATGAAATGTGAAAAGTGGAACCTATTCCAAGAAGGCACTTCAAAAGATTTTGAGAACTGCTCAGTATTCAGCGACAGGGCTGAATGTACAGGTTGCAAAGAGATGCTTCTTCTCCGTCTTACTATCTGTATGCCTATCACTGCCTATTGTGAGCGGAGTTGGTTGTCGATGTGAGATTGTGGTATCACAGAGGGCGGACTTTCATCTCAGTCTTCTTCATAGAGACGTAATCCCCCTTCCAATCATGCCACATGATCCCGTCAATCTCCGGTGAGGTGTCACCATCAATGTAGTATCTGCCGTTAAGGTTGGATAACGCACAGTACCTGTACCACCACGCCCCGTGACGTTGGGTAGCGCAATTCCTGCTGTAGGTATCATGGTCCTCATCACGCGTGGAGAAGGCATGACCGTTATGATACCTCATCGAATCACCTGTGCATAGATCAATACGCGCACATTCAAGAGCAACAAATAACATGTAAGTCATGTAAGTGGCCTCTTGAATAGCAATCTAGAGATCTGAGAATGGCCTGTTTTACATTAATGAAAGGAAGTTTTGGACGGGTTTAAATGATTTGCAATTCTACTAATCTGGGTAAAGTGGGCTAAGTGAGCAATTCAAACATTGCATCTTAAGAAAAAATATCAAACACCGGAGTGAGTATTCAGGCATGTTAATTTGAAACTGAATAAGTCACAAATGTGAAATATATTTTTCGGGTAATAATTCTTTTTAATCACGGTGAAGGTGAGATTCATTCATCATGTTCATCGTGTAGGGGTGAGTGTAACATCAATGTAGTGGAATAGTGAAATCTGAATAGATAGGGGAAAGCATTTATTTTAGTTCATGTGAAGATTACCTGAATTGATAGTTCGTAAATAATAATTCAGTGTAACATTTGCAGTAATAGCGTAGTAAACAGTGACCAAACGGTTTTTGAAATGTTTCTTGTTTTATTTTCTCCAAAATTGTCGTAAAATAACCTAATAAAAATGAAACATGTACATTGGAATAAACACACAAAAAACGTTATTTTCTAACGTCTTTTTTAACGTCGTTTTTGTTGTCTAACGTCAACAAAAACTGTCGTATAGATGTCTTCGTTCTTCCCAAAAGAGTTTTGATGTCAATTTTGAGTGTGCAATAATTCAACGTTCAAGATTTTGACGCCATTTTGTCGCCAGCCGTTTGCATGACTTCTAGTATTTCTGGATAGTGTCTTGCAGGAGAGCGCCGACTGCGCATGCACAGTTCTTTAGACTAAATTTATTGTGCATGCGCATTGGAGGCAAGCGACATTTAGGAGGATTAAGGAAGGATACGGGAATTGTTGACGGTAAAGCCGAATCTAACTAATCTCACGTTAAAGCCGAATCTAACTAAACTCAGTAACCAGAATCGCAAACTCGCCTTAAACCAATGGATAGGACTATTTAGAATCGATACCAGATTTCAGCTTGGTTTAGGTTTATGACATGAGTAGAATACGGTCCTTTGCTAGTTCATTTACTCACCAGCCGTGCCCTGATAGCCTCCGACTTCCAAGCGATAATAATCGCTTTCATTAGATACGCTGAACGAGGAATATTCGGCATAAGCTGTCTCGTTGTCGAATGACCAAAGATCGACGCGCAGTTGCATGGCTCTGTCATTGGTCAGGAGATGAAGCACGTTATTCCCAATCCAGAATTCGTCTTCAATGTCACCGAATCCAACTTTGTAGTCGTTCCAGTCCAGGAAAAAATCGACAACCCCATTCTGCCGTCGCTGGAAGACCTGAAACAAAGCCATCACATTTATATGAAATTTCAAATCGTTATTTTTCAAGATAAACCATCAATATCATCTAGCTATCAGAGAGTTAAGAATCTATATAATTTTGATTTGGAGAGTATATATGTATCTGCAGCGACATATTAGCATGCCGGACCCGAAATGAGTAGGTAGGATAATAGCTCGAGATATTTTGATATTTTGCAGGTCGGGAGAATTATTAAAAAATATTAAAATTGAATTAACTGAATGTATTTTCCAATAAAAAATGAACAATACCGAATGTGTACACACGGTTAGATAGCCCCACTCAATACAATAATTAGAAAACACATATCAAGATATGTGATACGGTACAATTTTATATCGATAGGAAAATCATTTTCATTGTAATTACAAAATCCTAACCTTTCCTCTAATCTGGGTAATGCGTTTCGTTTACAGCAACATGTTCTAAACCTATTTCAAAATAATTTCGTGTATCAATATGAGAAACTGATGTAGGTTCTTAACAAAGTTTCCTCACGATAGTAGGAAACCATGCGGAGCAGTATTCCGTTTTGGGGTTTACGTAAAGCAAAATTTCCATCAGAACGCAGAGAGTATTGATGTATAGCAAGGTGAAAATGCTCTCCTAGGAGGATCTGCACCAAATGCGTTTAGGCCCCATCCACTTTCATGACTATCACGATCTGGTTTGCGATCTATCAAATCAGCGGAGAGCGGCATTAGCGTACCACGATCGTGTTTATTCGGGGTAGAGCGGTGCAGTAACGAGACCACAGCGTCACGTTCTGATGCCGCTCTTACAACGCTACGGACAACATTACAACGCTCACGCCACTGTGTTAATACCATTACGATTCATTGTAATCGGAAAGATCAAGATGAAGGTCAACAAAAATTGCCGATGTGAAGACTACTCGATTCATCCCCGTTCTCATAACGCTGCTGCTACTACATTGTCGATTAAGCACGATCCCAGTACGCATATGCCATTCATCGTCGATTTGGGGTTACGCCATTTCCTGACCCACTTTATCTGACACACTCTTTCTGACACACTTTTTTGCCATTCACTCTATACACGGGGCAGTTTTCATGAGACGGCCTCTGTTATTGGCTACTGTGCTAATGAATAGTCAAGACTATGGTATGGCATGTCGAACGTAGTGGGCGCGCGCGTGGAGCCGAGGCCTGTCGTAAATGGGACGGGCAAAGTCGAAGAAAAAATTTTCCTCATACGCGACTTTGTACGTGTACCCGTCCTGTGATCAGCCCGCAGAGCGCGCTGAGCCTCGGGTACAGCTCCCGTGCGTGCAGCGGGAGCTGTCCCCGAGGCTACGTATACCCCAGCAACATTTCTTGGATCATGTGCTAGGCTCACGCCCGGGTCTCAGAGTCCTCCGCCCCGCTGTTCAGCGTGTTGCTGGTGTTTGCGGTAAAGTGCAAGAACTTACATGGATGAAATATCACAACACTTCCCCAATATTTATCTTGACAACATCAAAACTCATTTCTAGCCCGCTATCACGTCACTATCAGGTCCCCGGGCCCGTGATTTGTTCTGTTTCATTGAATAAACTCAGATTGCACTATTTATGTTCTTTTTGTATGCAGCATACTCGCAGTATTGCATGTTCATGCAGAGCCAATACGGCTCTCGATAGCTAGCTAGCTGTGGCCGTGTGGCGCGCGGCGCCCGCGCGCGCTTTGGGGATGGCCTGATCATGCTCGGATTGCTTTGACTGCACGCGCACCGCGGAAGCACGTGGCGTCCATGCGGTCTCCCATCCAAGTACTAACCGGGCCCTTCGCCGCTTGACTTGCAGTCTGGTCAATGCAATTCATGCATGATCAGGCCATCCACACAGCGCGCGCGCCGAGTGACTCATGAAAAAAAAATCGTAAGGCTGTTGAATATTCATTAGTACAGTAGCCAAAAACAGAGGCCGTCTCATGAAAACTGCACCGTGTACAAAATGAATGGCAAAAAAAGTGTGTCAGAAAGAGTGTGTCAGATGAAGTGGGTCGGGAAATGGCGTAACCCGTCGATTTGATAGATCTAACAGATCGGGGTCCAAATTGCCTAATGAACTTACGGTCCAGCCACCTCCATCGGTGGTCATATCACAGTAGACCCGGAAGGCTTCCGAGGCGTTTATGGGTCGGATCAGGTAGACACCGCTCCACGAGTGGCCTGCCGCCAGGACGTCACTGCAATCCCTCGGGACCGGACCTGTAGGGGCCACAGTTGGTTCGCCCTGCTGAGCTTGTAGACTTGCAAGGGCCACTGATAGTTCGTCTTGGCGTGTTTCGATGCGTTCGAGCGCATCCAGCACTCTAGTTTCAGTGGTGTCATTGAGGTGTGGCTCAGCAGATGCAAGGCGTTCGCCCTGCTGAGTTTGTAAACTTGCTAAGGCCGCTGTCAGCTCACCCTGCTGAGTTTGTAAACTTGCTAGGGCCGCTGACAGTTCGTCTTGGCGTGTTTCCATGCGTTCGAGCGCACTCAGCACTCGAGTTTCAGTGGTGTCATTGAGGTGTGGCTCAGCAGATGCAAGGCGTTCGCCCTGCTGAGTTTGTAAACTTGCTAAGGCCGCTGTCAGCTCACCCTGCTGAGTTTGTAGACTTGCAAGGGCCGCTGACAGTTCGTCTTGGCGTGTTTCCATGCGTTCGAGCGCACTCAGCACTCGAGTTTCAGTGATGTCATTAAGATGTGGCTCAGGTCTCGAAGATGTAAAAATCTATATATATTAGTAAAATATAGCATATTGATTAAATAAGTGTATCTCTAATATAGGTGTTTCATAACTGACAATTATGAGGCCAGATGCACGATTTATGCTGATCCTAAATCTATTTTGAAACAAACTGATATATCACATTACGAGTAGCAGGAGAACCAGAGGTAGAAGTTGGAGTATAATATACAAACTCAAATATTTTCTCACTGAACAGGCTTTGATAATATTGTATAATTCCTTATTTCTTTCACATATATTTTACTTTAATATTGTATGGGCCAAAAGCAACCGGAAGAATATATATTCAATAATCCATCTACAAAAGAAGGCAATACGATTATGTAGTGGTGTTCACTTTCTTACTCACATGGCTCCCCGGTTTCAAACACATAACCTACTGAAAGTGAATGATATACATTTTCTGCAGACTTCAATAATACTTGGTGTTTTCATCTAGTAAATATAGTATTTTCACCTCGGAAAATATAAAATGTTGCATTCGCTTGTCCTCGTTAACTCCATTATAAGCGCTTCATGAGCGAAAACTGTAACATATTCACGTTTAGGAATATGCATGACCTATTGTGAACTTTAGGTGGACATGACGCAATCGCGTGTGCATCATATTGTTAAGAGCAGCTGCCAGTCATGAATATTGAGTGGCGGATTTGAACTCTGTTTAAAGGGTTAAGAAATTAGAACAATAAGTTCCCACTAATCTATGTAAAATTATCCACTAAAACGAATTTCACATTCGTTTGGTGCAATAATGTCTCATTCTGACGAAAATTAAAAAAATCACATGCACGCCTCCAGTGACGTCAGAGAAGTCAAAATGCCATAAATGCCAACGGCGTGGATGAAATATTCTATTCACGCCGTTCAAACAATACGTTACCATTGGGAATCCCAAAGTTTGTCCGAGGTTTGTCCGAGTAGCAACAACTAATAGATTTAAAGTGCATTCTATCCATTGAATCTGAATGACAACATACAGGTGAATGCAATAATGCGTTACTACGCAGTTAGAGGGAAAGTTGTGAATACATTACGAAAATGGTTTATTGTTGAATTCCGTAGAATCTATGGCATTTTGACTTCTCTGACGTCACTGGAGGCGTACGTTTTTTCAAATTGTCGTCAAAATGAGACTTCTTTGTGGCAAACAAATGTTAAATTCTTTTTTAGTGGATAATTTTACATAGCTTAGTGGAAACTTATTTTTCTAATTTAGTAACCCTTTAAAGGGATGGATATCATTTCTTTAAACATCCTTTCTCGAACAAGCCCCGAACAAGCTTTTGGGTTTTCACTAGTAACGTATTGTTTGGAAGACGTGCATACAATTTACATGTACATAACGAATATGGTATACATGTATTCACTTTCAATGAGTGGAACGCCCTATGAATCTATGCGTTGTTGCTACTCGGACAAGTGCACAATAATGACCATAACTTGCTAGTGGATTGACAGGGTGTGATACACAAATTGACATTGCAGTATTTTGAATTAGTTATCTGACACAACAATTGTTTTCTCCTAGTTTGCCAAAAAGTAAAAAGCGCATTATACATTCAAATCATTATATCAAGTCAATATAAATGATACCCATGGTAGTGATGGTGATAATGTTGGTGATGATAATGATGCCAATTTTATTTATTTATTCAGGTCTTTTTACTACAGGGTAGCCCCATCAGTAAGCTTGTACTGTTCTCCCTGGGGTCCTGTGTACAAATAATGCAATAGATACATGACATGAACCTAGATTACATCAAATAGTTCTTATAAAAAGCTAACGATCAAGATTATATGTATTATGATTCTTTCATTGTTTTGTGTTTTAGTATTCTCGTTTGTATGCATTTAATACATGTATGCATCATACAGTCTGCAGTTTGAAATGTAATACATAACATAATCCAAATATACAAAGTATAACCAAATCAATAAAGTATTGACTAAATATTATTGTTGATAATCCCCCCCCCCCCCATCCCCATTAACTATAGCTCAACCTTTATATCTGGCATTGACCTACTGATCACACAATACTAAAACACACATAATTATATGTACACATACTCACGCACACACAAGCACACACACACGCGCCAATGTACCTCACACCCATTCACACAACGCCTCCACGTGCACATCCTTTATCTCCGGTAATTATTTTTTTTCCATTTGGTTAGCAATAACCCCCCCCCCAAAAAAAAAAAAAAAAAAAACAAACAAACAAACGTATTTGCCTCGCCGTCCTATACATGAACATTTTCTCCATTTCCTAAGGTGGTGCCCTGTTAGCAATGTTACGTTGGCCCAACGTTGAGCCAACGTATGCAGTTACGTTGGCCCAACGTTGTTAGTATGACGTTGGGCCCACGGCATTCTTGCCGTCGGGCCAACGTTGAGCCAACAATGGACCAACGTTGAATCAACCATTCATATCGACGTTGGCCCAAGTTTGGATCAACGTTGGGTCAACGTCTTACGTCCGACGTTGGGACAATGTTGGCCCGACGGCAAGAATGACGTGGGCCTAACGTCATACTTACAACTTAGGCCCAACATCAAAATGTGACGTGTATCGAAGTACCTGGTTATCGTAGACAGATAGAGCAGTACAGGCTTCACTTAAATCCTCTTACCTGGATCGATTGGTTAATAGAAACCGCTTCTCTGTCAGTCTCGTTTGCGCATGATATTGGATGAGCTAGAGACGTCGTCAGCATCATGATCAGCAGAATTGTCGTCATCAGACGGCGCGTTGTTGTAGGGGGAGTCATTCTGATGGTTCAGGCAAGCCCTGTGAATCTCCACAGATTCTCAGAAAGAGGCAACTTCACGAAGACTTGATGTGTATAACGCTGTTGTCGTGTTGAGACTCTCACGTACCACCGTCGTTGAGGGAAGTGATACAGTGCACTGCAAGGGAGGTTCTCGCGGCCTACTTTTATACCGTATTGCTAGCTGGTAGATATTGGACTAACTTCTTTAAGGCGTGGCAAAACACAAGCAATGCATTATGGTCCGAGACCTGGCCATGATCAGCGGGAAAAAACGAAAACAGGAAGTACCTCGACATAGCTGGACTAAGACGACGTACCTAGTAAATGTTGTACACATTTTATTAACCCTTACAATGCCAGACAGTTATGTCGCAGTCAAACTTGTTCTGAGTGCAAGCAACCAATACAGTCACGCGCGCACGCAATAATTCATGTACACACGCACGTACGCCCACCCACACATACAAACCCATTCAAACACTAACTTACTGAAACGCACTCACACACACGCACATCACTCTCACATCCTCCCCACCAAACATACACATACACGTACATGAACATGTTCGAATAAAGGTAACATATTATGTGCAAAACTGTCTTGAAATCGGACTGGATCTGTCAGGTGTGAATATAAAAGATCTTAGAGCCCTTATCAATGTAGTATGACATTCATTCTTTCAAGATAAGCTAGCTATTTTACAAGTCAAACAATAAAGTGGTGTAAATACCATGGAAATGGACGAAAATGCTGTTTAAGAAATGTCCTCACAATATTACAATTGGATTCTAATTTTAAGCGGGATTATATCGATCTTTAGATTTCGAATACGTTTTGAACGGGTCGTTCAAAACCTCTGCGTTTCCTGTAGCCTAGAAACGGACGGGTGACCGCAATCAGCACACATCACACATGAAACCTATTCAAATATATACCAATTGAAATGCAAACACACGCACACACACAGTAACACACACACAAACATAAAAACGCGTTCTGTATCGTTCTATATCTTACAAGGGAAAACAGAAATACCATATTGGAGCTGGCAAAGAAGCAGAGTTAACCAACCGTTTCAAAATAGAGTACAATAGGAGATAGCAAAAACAATGAAACTTAACTATACATAGTATTGAATCACAGAAAATCGAAATAAGGGAATGACATACCAGAAGAAAAACAGGATGGACGAGCTATTCATTTTC